>JAHREE010000567.1:6702684-6723865 GCA_033628505.1 Tringa tobata
TTCCCTGCAGCCCCTCACCCGGACGGCTGCGTGTCTCTGCAGCGGGTCACTTTGGGGCGCTTTACTCCCTTGGAGCGCAGCTGCGGACCCAGCGGAGACCACCCCGGACGGTCGCTTTCTCCTCGGACCGGCCTGCCCGCTCCCCCCTTGCGCTCACCCGTCACACCACGCTCTACACAGGCTGGAGCCGCCGCCGACCGACCTCCCCTCAGCTCTCGCCGCCGCCGCCCCGCCGACCGACCCGGGGTCTGCTCCGGCCGCCTTTAAATCTCCGCGCGGCTCCTGGCCACGCCCCCTCCGCGCCCGATTGGCTGCCGCGGACTTCCTGGTTCCGGCTGGGGGTCCCTGGGCTGGGAAACCCCTCTGTGCAGCGCCATCCGGGCCTGGCCTCGGGCCTGCCACCGCTGTTGCCAGATGTGTTGTTAAAATATGTACGCCTGTTAGTGAAAAATGAGAAATTATTAGAACAGGGTCATCACAGTTACAGATGAATAAATGGTAGGATACAAAAAGAGCAGATGTCTTATCACGGCATTTTGAATTTTGCATATAGTACACTAAGATGCTACATATACTCTACTTTACAGTTTCTCCTTCCAAAAACAATGGCAGGTTCCTTTACAGCTATATTTGAATTACAGCTGAATATCCTAGTGGCCAACGCATGGCAAGCTTTCCAGGTGAAGCCTGGAACATCGCAAACTTCACCTTAAAAGGTTTAAAACAGTAATTTGCATTGTTTTCTCTTTGTAGCTGCTATAGGCTTAAAGCAGAAGAGACACACCTTTTGTCCGTGGGGCTGACTTGATGAAATAACAATTAGATTATATTAGCTTTTTTCTAAGCTCTTTGAATTAACGCAAACAGAAATTAAATACAAAACTGAACAGAGAAGTAATACACCAAAAAATGCCTTATCTAGAGAGGCCTGGGTGATGAGCATGAACAGTTTAGTAAATCTATTTTCAGAAGCTGATACTGTTTATATAACAAACCTGAGATCCTGAAAGAACAGTATCTTTCAAGAAAAGAAAGCTCATGAAAGAGTTTTACGACAAGAAGTATTTAATCATTTCAGATGAGGCTGCTGAGCCCTGAGATTCTACCTTCTCTGTAATTTTGGTGAAACACTGTGGAATCAGTTGCTCTTACTAAACTCGATTCAAAAATCTTTGTATTAACTGTAAAAAGTTCCTTGTCTCTTCTCACCAGATCTATTTCTTTAAATTTACAGCACTTAAGCAAGCCAACAAAAGCATATATATATTTTTTATAAATTCAAACACAGGAGAAATGTGTAACAGTTTTCTGGGGCACTCGACAACACATCAATCTTCATGAGTCCCTTCAGAACCCCTTGAAATATTTGCTGAAAATATTTAGCACCCTCAGGCACTAGCCTCAAAGAACAGTAAAAGAACAGTTCTACTAAATCATTATTTCAGCTGTTTCTAATGTCTTTAATCCACGCAGACTGCAGGAAAACTTGTTATGTGAAAAGTATCTGATCAGCCTACATTGAAAATAAACAAACTGTATTTACTACAGTACATAAAAACAAATTTCTGTTTGCCTGCCAGTCAACAGTATATCTAAGAAATAGAAAAGTTGTTCACAGGCTGAGATATAGCTCCTGTCCCAAAAAGGCAATAAGCGAGAAAAATCCAGCACAAAAATATTACACAGCTCTGAGACCTGTTGGACTCAATAGCCTGAAAAACATCTCTTCTGATTGCCATCAAAACCTAAGGTATCCACGCTGCTCAGCTCAGTTCTTGGGCACCCACAGGCCAGGCTCTGGGTGCTCCCTTGGGGCCACCACCAGGCCCCAATCCCTGAAAGCTGGTTTCGTCCCCCACCGTGGCAACTAGATCAGAGATAGTGGATGCTCCTGCTGCTGCACTGCGGTGGGAGAGCAGGCAACAATCTTCACAAAGCTTTAAAAAAAAAAAGCCTTAAGGAGGATGGCTCAAGCTCCTACCTTTTCTCCTTGGGATTTCCTCCAGTGAGGCAAACAATTACAACTTCAAGGGATCTTTTGGAGGAGGAAGAACTTCTGATTCTCCACCACATGGCAAGCAGCCATATTAAGAGCTGCTAAGCAGCTGTTGATCCAAAGGGCAAGCAAATAAACACAGCAGCCAAGTTGGCTGGATGGCAAATGCTCATTGCCTAGGAAACAACCACCTTCTAAAATACATTTTCTTCAGAACTGGGGCTGGGGGAAGGGAAAAGACACATACACAAAACCAAACAATGCAAAAGTTGAACGTTAAATACGTTTTCTTAAGAATCATGAAAAAAACCAAACCAAACAAAATATTTAAAACACTGAACGCAGCAAGATTTTGTCAATTATCATTATTTTCAAGATGTGATGATAAGCAGTTGTATCCACACTAGGCATTATCACTATTGGCATGTCACAGTGAGTCTACATCAGTAAGAACATCTCATTTATCCTCCTTATCCTGTACCTCATAACCTTAAAATGTTCTATTAAGCTGTTGGAGCAAAAACATTAAGGAAAAAGGAATTTAACAACAAAAACTTCCACGCACGCCTACACACTCCATTCACACATCTAACAGTCGCATTGTAAGAGTACCTGAACTTTATTTTAAGTCACATTGGAGAATAGATGAACATTTTACATACTACTAATGGAAGATATTCCTTTGTATAAGTGTATTTCCCCATCTAATTCTTTTCATTCCACTTCCCTGAAGACAGCATGCCTTTGCATCAACAGCATAATCCTTCCTTTGCTCTTTCTTATACAAGTTCTGGTTCTTTCTCTTAAATAGGTCTGAAGTTTGGGCAAAGACTGGCAATACCATTGACTCTGGCATTGTCACTTAGCCATGAGCTCAGCCCTCAGACTAAGAGTCCGTCTGCTTTTAGAAAACCTCTTTCTCTTTACTACAAAGAAATAATTTTCTCTAACACATCACAGAAGTATGAAAAGCATTAAACATCACTACAACCTAAGGAATGCATGGAGCTCTTTCATGAATGTAAGATAACATGAACTCCTCTGAGAAGTGAAGATATGGAATTGTCAGAGCACATCTACCTGGCTTTAATGTCCAACAAGATGCTATACCTGTCCCCACTATGGGAAGTGGTAAGACAATTGCAAGTAAAGGTCTTCTGCAAAGGGAGAGGACCAGACACTGTAAAAGAGGCAGTGGAACTCAGAAGACCAACAAACTGAGTCAGAATGAAGAAAGCCTATTGCAATCAAACCAAGGTCAAGATGCATTTTTCAGCTCACTCATTCATGATTTTTACAAGCCCTCTGTGGATGTATGACATGGGAGGCCCACCCTTCCTCAGCCAACACTGCCAGTGCTCTATAACGGTGAACGGTCACGTAGCAGAACGGCTGGCACAAGGGCCTAGTACATATATTCAGTAGTCAATCAAAAATTTCACAGAAATCCACAGGGATGAAATCTTCTGATTTCACAGAAAAACAGTTTCCAGCTACTGTAGACTGCTATGGAGAAGTTGCCTTATATAAAAAATGGTTTCATGGTGAAAGAAAATCTTCCCTTCCGTCAAGTTCTTTCAACATCGAGGCATTCATTTTCACATTTTATCTTACTGAAGGTTTTAGTACTCACATATTGGCTATGAATGCAGAAATTATGGGAACAGGGCCTCATAACCAGAAAAAATTCCTTGTGGTTTGGGAGAGTCAAAGTTGTGCTCCTTCTTCCCAAAATAGTTTTTTCATATTTATCCGTTAGCTATAGGTTGTAAAATGTTTTAAATCCTCTGGAATTGGAAACAGAATTAGATAGTGCACTAAGCTGTCACTAAAACTTTCATAAAGCATCAGTTCAGTCCAAAGAAAACAGGCGGGAGTGGACATTGTCATAAACAAGTCTTTCTCATGCAAGCAGACAATATGCAAAATGGATAGCACATATGGAAAGTCACGTATGGAAGGATCTCATCAATGTGTACTAATACCTGAAGGGAGGGCGCCAGATGCTTTTCAGGGGTGCCCAATGACAAGATGAGGCAATGGGCACAAACTGAAACAAAGGAGGTTCCTTATGAACAGCAGGAAACACTTCCTTTTTTTCCCACTGTGAGGGTGAACAAGCACTGGCATAGGTTGCCCAGAGAGGCTGTAGAGCATCCCTGGAGATACTCAAAAGCCATCTGGAAATTGCCCTTGGTAACTTGCTCCGAGTGACTCTCCTTGAGCAGAGGGGTTGGACCAGATGACTTCCAGAGGTCCCTTCCAACATCAGCCCTTCTGTGATTCTGTATCAATCACACAATCATTAATGCATGCATCTTATAATATCAGAGGAACTGGCTTATGGGTGAAAACATATTAAAGTAAGGTGACATCAAAAAAAGACTTTTATTTGAAATAGCACCAACAATGCACAAAGATACGCATTTTTAATCACTAATAAATCCAAGTTCTTCATCTGACTTAAAAGATTAGGTAGAGCATTTGCTGACAGCATGCATCAATCAAACATTTTTAAATAGTTAATCAAACACTACATACAGCTGCCTCTAAATTTTCAATAGGTTTCTTAAATCATTGCTTATTACCCTGTTTATAGTCCTCCAAAAGTCAATGAGTGGCGAGTACTTAATTCATACAGCAGCATCGTACACAGACACACTAATGCATGATTAGTGGGTCACTTGCACCTATAAAGAAGGCTTACGTGTTTTACTTAAAGACAGTTTGCAATGCCAGATGTTATATTAGCACCTAACAACTCTAACCATACTTGGCCTGCTGCATTAAAGTTTGAGCGAATATTTAACGCTGATTTTTTCTGTAAAAATGCCAAGGAGACAAGTCGAAAGAGGATAAAAAATACAGAAAATAATTTCCAAGTATTAAGAGAGCTTTCTCTTCTCCAGGCTGAACAACCCCTGCTCTCTCAAGCCTGTCTTCATAGGAGAGGTGCTCCATCCCTCTGATTATCTTCATGGCCCTCCTCTGGACCCATTCCAACAGGTCCATGTCCTTCCCGTGCTGAACAAGGAAGGACCATATCAACACGTAGTTGATATATACCTTAAACTGCCCTACTCTCAACTTTTCAGTCTGACGTCACGGAATCAAGAAACACAAAACTTATCCTGGAAGTAACCACTTCTTGGTTCATAAAACCACTAAATGAGCTTAATTCTAGATACCAATACTACCTTATATACTTCATAATAGGTTTTGGTATTTTCCACTAAACCGAAGTTTTTTTATAACATTGAAGCTTTACGATAATCAACGCCGGAATGTGTGTAACTTAGAAACTGCCAATAGCTACTCTCTAACACGATTTCAGGTAGTTCCACTAGACAGTACTAAAGGTGTCATGTCCAGACTTGATGACAAACAGACTTTGGTAAGAAGTCAAGTAATTCCGCCTGAAATTTGTTCTTTTAACTATTCTGGGATTCAGGAGGAGGAGGGAAATAAAAAATAAAATAAAATAAAAAAAAAGTAGAAATGTAATCTCAGAGCAAAAAACCAAGAAACTACTGAAATATTCAGATTCCCTCCTTCCTTTTTTCTGATTTTGTTTTTTTTTTTCCCCCAAGGAAAATATGGGAGCATGTACATTGCATACACGCATTTGGATAGTGTATAAAACAAATCTTAGAAAATTGTATTTCCTGTATTAGAAAATTCTATTATATTTGAAATTTAGAAATTTGGATTTCAAAACCAAAATAGGATTTTGGAGCAAAACCACTACCTTCTGTCAAGACAATCTCCTCCCCTCAAAACCTTTATTAACATGTAAGCAGATGGTCAAAAGTATTGATTTAAACAGTAATAAAAAGATACAGCTTCAGGTGTGTCTTAGACCTTAAACTTTACTGAAGAAATAACTCCCCTTTGGTTTCTCACTTGGTTGCCTGAGACACTAATTCTCAGCTCAAAAGATTATCTCACACTTCACTAGCTTTGGTACCTTAGTATAATCATCTGCTGTGAACTTTTTCTGCACTTCACAGATACACTGCAGGGAACAGAGCAGTCATAAAAGACTTTTTTTTTTTTAAAAAAAAAAAAAAGCTATAAAAGGCCACAAGCCAGTTTCATCATAATAGCTACTGTTTTCTTTAGATTTCAGACACACTTTCCCAAATTTTATTTTGAGTATTATTCCAGCTGAATATAGATAAGAAGTCAAAGAAATAGATTATTTTTTCCTATTCTCAAGGCAATTTCACAAGTCCTTGGCAAGGTTAGCCACTGCACATAAAAGACAGTAAGTCTTCTCTTTAACTGCGATAAATATAATTTGATCATCAGAAAACATACTTTAATACACTCATGTTGCAAGTATATACTATATATATTATTATATACTCAAGCAAATGTGTATCTATATTTACATTTACCTGTCTACGCTCTAGAGGTAGTCAACTTGGTTGTTTTAAATCTTAAGCTGTATAAATATTATTTCTAAATATTATGTTTTGATATACTAATATTTTTTTCTGTGCTGCCCTGCTGATAGAGGAGTGGAGTGTAGCCACACTGAAGAAGGACATGTGGCTTTGCTAAGATCAAGTAATCAATTTATAAGACCTGTCATCCTCCCATTTATTCAGCCTTTTAGCATACAGTATTTTTCTGAAATAACTATTTGTATATTTATATATATGTATAAATTGTATATAAAAATTATAAAAATAAAAATTATATATATTACTTCTTGTAAATATATATATACACACATATTTTATAAAGATATGTAAACAATAATGTACTGGTACATTAAGTAACCGAAATTCTCCCCATTTACCCACAGCTCTTCAGTACCACAAGTACTCTGAACTCATAGCAGGGCTGGCAAAGCGCCTCTTGGCATAAAAAACACAAGGCTGTATAAATTAGAACTGACTGATTAAAAGATCAGAATCTTCAGGGTTATTTGTATTGGTTAGGGGTGCATAGCTGGAATTACAATTTGTTCAAATACGTATACAAACAGTTCATTGTCAAACAGGAATTTAATCTGTTATACACTATTTCATGCGTACAAATACTGGATTTCTTGGTTTAGTCAGGAATTTGGGGACAATTATTTTTTTCTAATGGAAAACAGAGTTACTGAAACCTAAAATTTATAAAAAAAGAAAATTCCATTTGTAGTGTAAGAAAGGAAAACCTTTCAGATTAAATGCAGAAAATCTAAATTTAATTCCAAAATAATTAATAATCTAAATATGATATATGAATCTCTGTGATATTATATAGTAACTTCATTTGTGTGTCCCATATTCCAGGTGTGATCCTCAACTCCGTGAGATTAGTTTTTTCGAGTTTGTTTGGTTTTGTTGCTTGTGGTGGTTTTAACCCTTCAATGGAGTCTCCTTTAGGAGCTGCTCCAGAGCTTAACTTTCCAGGTGGAAAACTTTTTCTAAAACAGTTTGGACTGTAAAAAAAATAAAAATAAAATTCCTTTATATCTATTAGGAAAAAAAAACCAACCAAAGAAAACCCATAAGAACTGTTTTTCACTTCTTTCTACCAATTGTTATTGCAAGGCTGATATCCCAGCATCTTGTTTCAGTTTTCATTTTTATTTAGTGAAAATTCTTCCAATATTTTTTGTTATTTTCTCTTTTCAAAATTATCTTTATTACAGATACCTCTGCGCTTTTCAACTTCTACAGCTGAGGCCTGGTCAGCACAAAACAGAGAGAAGTAATAACCATAACTCCTATACAGTAATTCTATTAATACATCCCAGAATGACTTCTGGCATTTCTGGAACAGTTTTGCTGACTTCGAATGTGGTACATTGTTCTCCTTTTCAGCAACACTGTTGCATAGCTAATTATTCCCATTGATCTTATTCATCACAAAATTTTATTTTACCAAGATCATTTTGAATCTCCAACCTGGACTCCAAGTGCTTGCTGCCCTTGCACTATAACACTCCCGTAAGTTTTAATAAATATCTTTTCTATCATAGAGGATGCTAATTAAAAACAAACTTGAACTCAATCCATAACAAATTTCCTTCCAACTCCACAATGAAAAACAAAGAAATTTTCATCTCAGCATCTTGCACACTTGGTTCTTGGTGATTTGCTTCTGAAATGTATAGAGGTCAGTGTAAGAAACCTCTCTGTAATCAAAACTTATCGCATGTGCTTCCCACTTACCCAACAGTGCATGAAAAAATTGCACCACAGTTTGACATGGTTTGTTCTTGAAAATCCTTGCTGGTTGTTTCTAAATCCAAATTAATCCCCACATTAAATGGGCACTAGAACAAAAAACATTTAAGTCAATTACATACACTTAGTCCACTTTTTATTGCAACCAACGGAACAAAGATTTTGGCCTTCAAATACTTGGTTTCCTTTCCCATTTTGCAGCTTGTCTGTACCTTCCTTGGCCTTCCTCTTTTAAGGTAACTTTAAGAAACCTATCTATTATGGATTTTGATTGACAGGTCTGGATTTTACAGTTATGCTATTCCTTTACACTTATCTTTTACAGCACAGGTAGACATCAGACCCCAAGACTGCATCCGGTTGGACCCATGCCAATTAAAATTATTAACACCTTACTTCACAACTTGTATCTCTGAAAATCAATATTCATAGCACTATGTTATAGATTCTAAGTAGATAGTATCAGTGAAAACTATTTAGTCACATTTACTGCACAATTCTGAAGGCTTGAAACAGTATGCAAATATAAAGGACATCTAAATGCAAAAAATCAGATGCAGCCTTTAATGAATGCATCCCTTAATGTTGCACAATAATTTCAAAGTAGTGCTTGTTTAGGCTAGATAGTCTAATAAGATTTTATTTCTTCAACTGCTGTAATTTAATTTTATGGAAAATTATCTCCAAAGCCAGCACCCACCACAAAATTAAACATACAAAAGTTCTAGATAATCAGAATAAAACCATTCCGAGAAAAGCAATTATCTACATAGTTCAATTTCACTGTGTACGGGACTCAGTGGGGTTTTGTTTTTCCCTGTTTGTGTATTTCCTGGGTAACAGGGAGCAGCATGGGGGCTGGGGCACAGCAGGGGCTGAGCTGTGACTCACAGTAAGTTTGGTCCTTGTTTCCTTAGTCCCTTATCCTCAATAAATTAAAAAAAAAAAAAATCCAAAAACAACAACCCACTTTCCTCCATGAAGGTGGCAACAATCAACTGGCTACACACAAACCCACCCACAAACTTTGCCGCTGCCTCATGGCCCTGATTGGGATATTACATGTGATTCAGATGACGTGGGCACAAAAAGAACTTTTTCTATCCCAAGACATAGCCAGTACCATAGCCTGACCTAGTGACAGTAAAAAAATTAACGTCTTTGTTGTGGGAAATTGATTGTCTCCTTCTCTTTCCATTTACTATAAATAGAACATACTCAAAGATTTCTAACCGGGAAAAAGTAGAGGAGAGGGTGGAATGACAATGGAAGGAGTGCATAAATAACCTGGCTCTTTACAAATGCCACATATATGAAAAATAAACAAAACAGGAATTAAAACATTTACATTTTCCTCATAATTTTTCCGAAGTTGAAAATGAAAAAGAAGAGAAAAGCTGCAGTATAATCCAGGATAAAAACCTTTTTTCGGTGACAGAGATTTCAGAAAAGATATTGCACAGTTTTTCAGAGATACATCCCTAGTGTGAACATTTCATTTTCTCCGATTATCATAATATCTGCATGCTTAATTCACTACTCACAACAGCAGACTGGTTTCTGAAAGGGGGAAAGTAACGGCCTACAAAGTGAATGCATTCAAATCCCTTGCCACTAAAAATCAATAAACTGACCAATTTTGAAGCTGAGCTGTTTTATTACACAGTAATGAAGCTTAGAACTTTGTCAACCACCACATAGCACTGGGACCAACCAAGCAGTTAAAGACAAGAAGAGTTTGGTAGAGATTTTCTTAAATAAATCAAATGATTCTGCAAAGATACACAGATGTCCAAAATTACTATATGTAAGTGAAAATTTTTTCAAGCTATGTAGAGCTTAAGCTGAAATTGGCTCACTATAAATATGAAAAGCACAAAGCGGTAGAACGGTTTCACTGCCTGAATTGAGGAACTCCACATTATTCCTGTGTGATAAAACCTACTTAAATACCAATAAAGCCATAAACCTCATTTATTTTACCTCGTGTTTACTGAGACAAAACTCAAACTGCTTTAGAGAATCTATCACTATTTTTATAAATGTAGTGCAGCTTTTTGTGTAACACTAGCTGGTTTTTTATTTTTTTTCCTCAAAATTCAGAGAGCAAACCAATTCAAAATTCCTACGCCTATTTACTTTGAACCATGTGCTCTATGTATCTTAGAATTCCAACATTCGTTACTGTCACACTTTCCAGTATTGACACCTAGTGTCCCACTCAACGACCAGACAGGTTGCCTTTTCCACCTCCCCTGAAACAGACCTGAAGGTATCTTTCTATTGCCTTTGATGAACTATCATTCATTTTATACCACAGCCCCATAAAAACAATTAAGATGTGGTTCCAATTGATAGAAGATGCAAACTTTTCAGTAGCCAGGCAGAGAGGACAGCTGTTTAAAACTGCTTAGGATTTCAGAATAAAGACAGCATCCCATCTGTGATGGGCATTCTGATGCTTCTTTGGGAAACATTAGGTTATTTATCCCATCTAGAAAATTTGTTTTATGAAACTATACTATTTACAGATCCGTTTTTCTTCTATTTCTTCATTTGCCCATTTTAATCTTGGTATATAGCACTTTGACCTACAGCTTTGTTTTGAAGTTCTATGGCTACCTCCATGCATAATTGCATTAACACTTGTTATTCAAGTCTCCACATTTTCAAGTGTGTCATATAGAAAAAGGAGAGAATACTTAATGTTCCTGTCCCCCAGAACACTCGAGCTTTTACCAAATTTAGTTGCTGCTGATTGCGTTGCTTGCTGCCTTTTCTTTCTTTGCCTCATTAATTTCTGATATCTGCTGCATGGCTTACTGAACAATAACATATGCTCTCTGATCTCCCACTCTCTCCTGCAACCTTTTTCAAGTACACCTAGCAAAAGAAAACTAATTTATTTGTAGGTTACCTCTGGAAGAATTATATTACATTTGGCAGAAGTGAGAATACTCACTCAAGGCTAAATGTTGTTTGCACAACAGAGTGAAATTGAGTTTCACCTGAATATATTTGATCATGCATCAGTAAAGTATAGGTGTATTTTTATTTTTATGTATCAAATGTGGTTAAGAATACATGTCACCATTGTAAAAAAATACCTTGTATATATATATACAAACAGTATATTTTTTCAGTCATCCTTTTTGCATTTTCAAAGATTGCAGTGATTCTCCCAGTTATCCCATTAAGAGCTCCTGATGCTATATACTTTGAGATATTGATATCCGCTTCTAGACATCTAAATGGAGATTTCTGCTGGTTTTGAACTGTCTCAAAAAGGCATTTTGAGTATTTAAAAACCATGAGCTACTTAAAGAGTTTAATGGCAATATGAAATGTTCTGAGAAACACAGAACATGTTATCACTTGGGAAGGTATAGGAAAGATTGAGGGGCTGCTTGTTGGTTAAGCAGCCAAAACCCTAAGTTGGAATGGAAACTCTACAATCCAATTTTATATGTTTTGTCAGTGCAAAACAGCTTGTTTATTTTTACATCTTTAAAAAAAGTCAAACAGAAAAATATTTTTTAAAATAAACACATATACACAGAAAAGGCTTCATGCAAGCACTTGTGGGAAAACTGAACCTTTAATTTCAGTGACATATTCATCTCCCCTAGGAGTTTCGTTTTTCCCTGTTTTTAACAGTCTGGTGTGCCCCCATTCTTGCAAAACTGCTCATTTCACCAATGGTACCCACAGATAGATTTTCTGTTCGTAACATGCATGAAAGAAACAAGTGTGCCAAGTTTTATGTGCTCAATTCCATCCTCTATCCCATATATAAGTGGAAAGCTTTGTGACAGATTATTTTTTAAAAAACAATAAACCTGCTCTCATTTCCATTTGACTACCAAGTCTATTACCTTGTTTTATTTCCTTATGCTCCCTTAAATTAAGTTGGAAACTAGCTTCTTAAGAGGCATCCATCTCCTCTTTTGTTGTTTTGCTCTTCCTAGCAAAAAAATCCCTTGTATACCTGCTTTCCTGAAGCTTTCTAGGGAGCCCTTGGTTACCAGCTAACACTACCTTGTCACTTTTACTGGGGGTACGGTTCTGTAGCTTCTGTGTATGCAGAGTCGTCACCAAGTTCAGTGGTTTTCCAGAGCAAGAGCTGCTAACAAAGAATAGCGTCCTCAAAGAATGTGAAGTTTTAAACAGATCTATTATATCGCCGTGTCACCAAAAATATAAACATGGAACCAAATTTTTGCTTCTGCCAATTCCCAGAGCTGCAGAACACACACGTATTTTTTGAGAGAGTAAGAAGCCAATGTACCATAAAACACACACACAGGACCACGAGTCTTCTACCATCATCTCCTACCATCACAAAAGACGGTTACATATAAATACTTTTGCCAGTGGGGGATCCTCACTAGTAAACAGCATTTACAGCCTCCAAATATACAGACAGTATGCTCTCCTCAGTATGTTCAGTTTACAGTCCACAGATATTTGCTGTGCTTCCAGAGCTTCTGCCCAAAATTTTATTTAGGGTAGAACTTTTCTAGAAGATTTGAATTTTATCTCAGCTTCATAATTTCAATGGATTGTTATTTCTATAAATGCTAAAATACTGCTCTACTAAAAGATTAAATATATATGCTCGTGCTAGACAAAAAGGAAGAAAAAACTTTCACCCAAGCAAAATCCCTTGGGAACAGAAGATTTAACGATTTTTTTGAAAAGAAAGTTTTGCGCAATATTAATACAGAAAGGATGTTTGTGAATTTTTTCATCATTTTTGACCATCATTCTTTCCTATGTGAACTAGAATGAGTTCTTAAGAGAGTAGGTGCAAAAAACTCCATAGTGCTGTCCATGCCTCTCCATACTCACTCTAACTGAAACCAACAACAAACAAATTTTCTCCCTACTTAAGAATCACATTCAAACCTTAAAAAAAAAAAAAAACACAACACCTTTTTCAGGTAAGATATTGTTCCCCTTTTTATAAAGGGAACCATGTCCATCAGTACCCAAAGCTGAAGCCTTTTTACCACGATATGAGCAATTCTAAAATTTTCCAGAAAGAAATAGTCTAAAGAAAAGATGGCAAAGAAAAGCAGAATCTATTTAGGACAATAAAAGATAATTATATAGCACATACAAAGGGGATAGTGTGTGTGTGTCATATTTTGTCATTTACCACCCTCGCTGTTTTGATATAGCTGCACTTTTCTACGTGAGACGGTTTACACATCAATATAATTTCCTAATTAAAGAGAAAGAAAAAAAAGTAGCTAGAATTATTATTTATATAACAATTCAATGAGTAGGCTTCTAGGAATCATCCATAGTCTGAATTTAAAGTTAAACAACAAAACTGTAGCCCTGTATGCAATTAATTCCCCAATGTTACAGCAAATTGTGTTGTGAGAGCATTCAGCTGACTGTGACTGAAGGAACTGACTGACAAAGCTCTTGACATCTCCAACACTCTAGGGCAGCCTTTGTTAGAAAATTCTCCCGCAGCCTCTCTGTGACAATTACAAATAAATTACAGACTGCATGCGCACACATACATGTCTAAAAAACTAAAGGCAAAGTTGGATAAGCTTGATATCACTAAAATGCTATACAATCAAAGTAGTAACAATAGCAAAAGGACATTATTCAATAGTGTCACTGTATCCAAAAATCTAATAGTGCTACTAGACATACTGCTAAGGAAATTCCCATCAACAGTATGGAATATTTTTTCCACACTTCTAAAAGCTGCTACTGCACCATTTACACTCTCTGCCTCAGGAGTTCTAGTCAAAAGAATGAATACTGTAACATGAGAATTTTGGTTTCTACTCAAGAACCACATCTTAACGGACCATAGAAACCACAGAAACACAAAGGAATAATCCTCATTTATTTAATCATGAGTTGAAATAGTGTCTGAAAAATCTTGTAAATTCTGTCAAATTAATACACAACTTCAAATCCAATACAAATGCAGAAGAAATGCTTAGGTGGGTTTTCCATCCTGTGTCACGGGCTGTCATGTAGATTTCAATTTAGGAATCCCTATTGTTATTGAAACTAAAAACTGAAGAACACCTTTGGCTTTCCTGGACCAATGTCAATCAGAAAAATTTGGACTGACCCATAATTTAAGCACATTTAGTACATAAGGTAACAGTAAACATGAATGCCCTTATTTTCCAAGCAAAATTGTCTGTTACTGTAAAGTTTCACTGCAAAGCACAGTATTATAGAGCACAACAACATTAACAAAACTTAAAAATCTATAATTCATTAGAAAGTTCAACTTAAAAGCACTCAAAATAAGAAGAAATGAAGATATTTTTTCTTGCCGTCACCTGTATCTCCCGCTCGGAAATAATTTACTTCACTTTCTTGCTGTTCATTCTCTGACCTACACAGAAATATCTTTGTAGCCTAATTAATGTCACACCCTAATTAGGTAGCTATTCAGTGAACTTCCTGCCATTGCTATCTCCATTATGTCAGGGTGTCTTCTCTCTGCATGCACGAAATTCAGAGAGTGAAGTATGAGAGGTGGGTTGTGAACTGTGAACAACGTACAGCCAAGAAAGCTTCAGATCCAGCAAAAGAATGGCTGCAGAAAATTTCTAAAAATGCTCAAAGGGTTTACAAAGGTGATGGCAAATCTCTTCTCATAACACAAGAATTAGCTGGCACTTGATGAAAGGTGCCCAAGTTAAGAAACAGTATATTTTCGCCATACTCCGCAATTGTTTGCAGAAGCACTGGCACAGTGTTTTTACTAGAAAAATCTTTTAAAATTCAAAAAGTAATTACATAAATTACTGGAATAAAGATCTATGAAAAATCTTTATTAAATACAATGTTTTGCATAAAAGAGCTGACTCAAATCTCTATGCTGCTGATTACAGAAATCTGAGACTATTTTGGAGGAAAGATCATTCCGTGCGTGCTTTCTTTTTCTATTATTTTCCTAATTGTTTCTTCTGACCACTGCTAGAAACAACACATTGAGTTAGGAAGACCTTATATCTCAGCCAGTATGATCATTCTTCTCAGCAAAGGACACACACCTTTACTCATCACGTGACTTAACACGTGACACTACTCCTCTGGCTCTTCTCAGATTCCAAACCATCATCTCAGTAACAGCGTTCCAGGTTCACACAGATCTCAGATTAAGCTAATGTTAATCACTGGTATGAAAGCATCAACAGCTTTGGCTTGACTTTTTCTTCCGTGTCATATTCACCTCTAAAACAAGGCAAAATACTGGACTCTCTAGACCCAAGGGAAGTCACTTACAATTTAGCTGTGGTTTAAAGTTAATGTTTCTTATACTTTCTAGTAATGAAGTTGGGGGGGTGGGGGTGGTTGGTTTGTTCATTTGTTTTTTTTCACTGAAAAACTTGTTAACATCAAAAAGTAACATACCATATATAAGGAGCAAATAATTTTTTCGCTTTAAATAAAGTCTTAATAATCTAATTAAAATACAACAAATAGCTATTATTAGTTCAGTGACAACAATACATACGCTCAGAACCCACCTTAACTGCTAAACACAGTAAAGCCTCAAGACCAATTCAGGTAAAAGCTTTGTAGAGAAACACTTACAGGTACCTAGCTAGCTTTCTATAGGGTTTTTCTGGCTCACCCCATTATGCTCTCCCGGGTCCTAAGGCTGATGCTGCCAGTCTTCTGCAGGAAGGGGTGGGGGAGTCACAGAAAATCCATGTTTTCACTGAGGGACAGGGGACGAAGACCTTCTTCTCAGTCTTGGGATTGGTGTTCATCCAAGTATGTTTTCTTAACACAGCCTGTTTTTTCTTCACTAATTTCTAAGTAAATACTGCAAAACCTGGTGGTATGCAATTTTTGATACAAAGCTTTCTACTAAGCAGATCACAACCTGCCTTTCCATTCCTGGACTGCAAAATAGCATTAAAACACTATTTTGCAACAATTTAGGAAATGTGTGTTTTGTGCATGGTTTTTAATATGGCAGGGTTCCCCTTATAAGTTGGTTCCTGATGTACTTTTGTCATGTAGCCACTAAAATAATTATCTGGGATGTATGCCAGATGCAGACACATCTCACATACAGAATTTTTATCTAGTCTAGAAGAAAGTACAGATTCAGATATCTGTAGGTTTATCTCCTATTTTTCCAGATGTATAAACACATTTCTCTACAAAAACAAAAGCTGTTAAAATAAGCCAGTTAGTTTATTAAAGTCACAGACTTAAGACCGTAGAAACATAAATCCTGAGATAAATAGTGTATAAGTCCTCATTTTGTAGTTCACATTGAAAATTTTGACCCTTGTTCTACTTAGATTCTAGATTATGCAGAAGGACTACAAATCTGATTTTTTCTAGCATGCTCTGTGTATCTGCAGGGAAGGGTGGTTTTCTGCTTCTTTCTACCTGAAACAAAGTTATGTAACGAGTCCTGAAAGATTTCACAATTCTCTTTGAAAAGGTGGGCTAAAAAAAGCAAAGGGGTGCCAGACAGATCTCTGCACAAGGTGCTAACTGATGCACATATGAGATTGGAAGCTGCAGATTCTTGGTTGGGAAAATATATATTGACAAAATGATTTGTATCCCTTTGTGCATAGCTACAGAGGCATTACTGAAGCTCCTCCATCCACAGTGTACTTGCACCCCTTTAAGTCTTGCTGGATTTACAACAGTGATGAGAGAACCTTCAGAACTGAACTTCAAGATAATAATCATAACATTAAGCTGCTTATCAAAAAATATCATACCTTTTGCTATTCTATTTACTGCGATTCCTATCTTTCTTGTTTCCCCATTTGCTGTGATCACCCTTTCAATGCACTTCTTCCCCCCGCCCCGGCAGAAACAGCAGCAGTATTCCCTTAAGGAGATGACGATTCTCTGGTCTCCTCTCTTTTCTCATCCCCCTTCCTCCTCTCTGTCCCTCCAATTTACACAACTAGATGCATAACCCACTTCAGTCCCTGGTTTATTTTCCTCCCTCACAGGTCTCTAGTTTGAATTTTCAAGTATTCTGACATCTAAGCAAGACAAATCCTCGAACGTGTCAGATTATCTTGCTTAGCTTTTAAGACATTGAATAGCTCAAGAGATTGCTAATGGCAAGAGAGTCTCTTGTTTATAGGCTGTGGTTTCAATACCAAATCATGCCCACAATGGCCTTGAGCCAGTTTTATCTGATGCCTGCTTCATGAGGATACATAATACAAGTTGTCGAGCCCAACATCAGATTTTACAACAGATGATCACAGCTAGCACTTCTGTTGTCAGTCTTGGGGAAAAAAAAAAAAAAAAAAAAAAAAAAAAAAAAAAGGCTGAGTGCAGAAATAGAAAGTAAGGGAATGCTTTACAGGTGCAGAGATCCCTGAAGCAGTAAACACCCGTGTTACTAGGCCTGCACAAAGTCCAGTGCCACACAAAGTTGCCAGCTTGATCCTAGAAGCAGTACACAGCCATAAACACATCAAGCTGGATTTTGTAACTCAGGCATAGCATCCCCCTAACAAAGGCGTACTGTTTAAAGACCTAATCTGAACCCTAAGTTTTTGTATTTCTGTAGAAAGTGCACGCATAAGTCACTGCAGGGAGGACTGTCCTTGTTTTGAGGGAGAGTTCTGGGAGTTTAGCTTTCTTTGGATGTACTTCACTAACCCCAGGCAGCAGCCTGGAGCTCTGGGGCCGCCATCATCAGGAGTTAATTCATGCCAGACATACAGTAATACCACCTTTTCTTGAATAACTAAAATATGGGGGTTTTATCCTTAAGACACACAAAAGAAAAAAAAATATTCTCTTAACCATTACCTGAAACCAGGCTGTTCAGGTATCTGCTTGCTTGTGTAAGAATGTACTGGAACAAAGCAAGGCTCCACCAAGTTTGCCACCACAGCTGCAACAGCAAGCTAGTTCAGGTGTAGGAAAGCCACACAAATACAGAGCGATACTTCCCTTGCCAAATGCTCCCAGGCTTCCAGTAGTTTGTCGTTCCTGGATTTCTATATCCGAAGGTTGCATTTAACACTGGATTTAACAGCCACCTATATATCCTACCTACCTGTATCTGTGATGTCCCTCTTATTTAAATTTAATCATATAAAAAGGCACAAACGTCTATGCTAGTAGATGTATGTATGTGTATTAAAACGGACACAAAGAACAGTAACCAGGAGAAAAAAAGCACAAACATCCATCTTAGCTCCAAACTTTGGAATAGAACCAAATCAAGAGACTGTTTATAACGCACAGGCACTTCCCATCAAAATCCCTCCCATTCCGAGTATCTCCCCACCAAAAGGGGAACTGGATTACTGAACTAAAGAAGGGATTGGTCCCGTCACTGGTCCAGAGTCAATTAAACATTGCGGGGGGATGGGGAGGGATGTACAGATGTTGGGATCTTATTCCCCCTTCCCCTCCCCTCAACTGGAAGAAGGCACTTTATTTAAAACAGAAAATGTTAGACCTCTCCTGAGGAGAGTATGAATAGCTCACAGCTGCCTTAAACCTTCCTGAGATATGCATAAACTACATTTTTATTAGAGCTGGATTATACTAGCAGCTATCCAGGAGGTTCAAATGCCTAACCACTGGAGACAATCAGAAGCACACAAAGATCTCTGCATAATGAACATAAATATCCTTTCAAACAGAAAATCATAATCTACTCTGCTGTAATCAAGTCTATATTGTTGCATAAAGAATTTTAAGCAGAAGAGCAATAGATAGGGCAAGAAAAAAAAGAGAGGAACAAAAGAAACTTGAATGTTTCTTCATGATCCCTCTGTTTTAATCATTTTTCCAATGAAATAGTTATACATGATAATTTATTATAAGATAGTTTCTTTCGTCTCACAAGTACAATTCTAACACTAACAAGGTAGTCTTTCATCCTCATATTTTAAATCAAAACTTCTTTCAGGAGTTTCAAAGTGGGTTTAGGATTTCAGCATACATTTTTGAGACTAACTAGTGCCTGAAACGCATACAGATAGTCACAGCCTATTACCAGCATTACAGGAACAGCTTTATGCAGTTTAGAATCCTTTTGAACAAATGCAAGCCCAGTTCCAAACCACAGCTCAGGTAAAGAGCTGACTGTCAAAGATGCCTGGAGCACTTCTTCAGCTGTTCACCCATTACCTGACCCCCCACGTAACAACTTAACTGGTGGTGGACTTTGACAAGTGACTTTTCGACAATAGAGTAATAATATCACTATTCTGAATTTTACATGCCTGCTTTGCAACGTTTATAAAAGAGGAAATCTGGGACCAATCTCCAGAAGAAAATGCAGCCTACTATGGACTGTGTTTCTGTCAGTAAATTCATACCCTAAATATTCTGAGGAATGGAAAACATGCTAAATTATATTAATCCAGAACAGATGCCACCTTTGGTTTCTTGGCAGCAAAATCCTTTTAGATGTAATATCTTTACTGGATCCGATGAGCAGAAATTAAATAAAATGGAATAGAACAAATGAAAACAGGTGCATTTACTCCTAGGAAGAGTCCTGCTGCAAAAGGAATGCATTGATTGTTGCAATTGAATGTACTGTAAAATAGTCAGAAGAGCCTTTGGAAATATTTATTGCAAAGACTTCCCTACCATCATCCAAAGTATTTTCACAAAAATCAGTTCCTTATTGAATGAGTATCTCATGTTTACATTTTATGCCTATAAACACTGTATCTCCAGTAAGTGCTATTTATGGAGCACAATTAAATGACATTTTTTCCCCCCACGTTCCTGATAGCACCTCCAAAACATGTGAAGAATTTCTGCTATATCATACAGGCTTTTTCAGGATAGGCAGAGATAATTATATCTGAATGCAGAACTGAATATTTAGGTAATATATAAAAGGAGCAATGGTCTATTCACACACATATTTAACACTACAGATGTGAAAAATGTCAAACACTTAAAGGAATAAAGATTATTCCAATATAGAAATCAAAAACCTAGCAATAGTCTTCATTAAGGGCTTATTTCTACAGAAAATGTAAAATATAAGGTGTTTTAGAAAGACTGTTTTAAAAAATACAACCACAAAATACATATAACCATAAAAAACGTAAGCCCAGATCAAACTTCAGATCAAGCTAGCAAGGCATGTAAATCTAAGTTACATACCAAATAAGCAGGCTGCATGCAAAGTCCTGAGCATCCCCCAAGTGTCATGGTTTTTCCCACTATCTCATTACTAACAAATCCAAAATCCAATTTAAAAAAATAAGGTGTAACACTATACAGTTTCTGTATTTTAAAATCATGGTGGAAATGCTGCTTAAAGGAAACTTTAAAAAAAACCAAACCCAGCAAACAGAGGGAGAAAAGTAGAGAAATTTTGGCACAAAATAAAAATGCCTTAATAGCGGGACCCACTGTGTGGATTAGTTTCCCAAGATAAATGCTGAAAGCCTCATCACTTGATTAGTTAAAACAAAGCACTAGGAAATATACATTCTAAATATACCAAGGCAATCTTCTACTGGATGAGATTGAATTGAATGGCATAATACATATTTTTCCAATTGTAATTTCTATGACTATGAAAATATTGCATTTAAAATGGAAATGCATTATTAATGGCGTACACAGAGCTTAATAATTTACTATCAGTTTTTATGTTGCCTAA
The DNA here is from genome assembly GCA_033628505.1 of Tringa tobata. Classification (NCBI taxonomy): domain Eukaryota; kingdom Metazoa; phylum Chordata; class Aves; order Charadriiformes; family Scolopacidae; genus Tringa; species Tringa tobata. Next base: position 6,723,512 of record JAHREE010000567.1, read on the forward strand.
ACAACCCAGTATATCATTTCATTAGTACATGCAGATCCTGGGAAAACCTAACCAATAGGGGCAGGGAAAAAAAAATATGAAAAAAAAAAAAAAATCACTTAGTTCTTCAAGAACGTAATAGCTATTTACAGGCATAAGACACAAGTACAGGGCAATAAATAGCAGCAGGTTCTACAGCTTGTAAGGCAAAAGCAGAACTCAGCTTTGAGAAGGGAAGGAGGAAGAAAGAAATGTAGCATTGTTTCAACTTAAAAAAAAAACAGGCTTAGATGTTAGATGACAAACTCAGACAACATTAATTGACTCGGGTCTGCTGCCTTTGAACTGGGGGCTTTGGCTATATAACCGTAATAG
>JAHREE010000567.1:6724106-7060926 GCA_033628505.1 Tringa tobata
CAATAAAGAGCAGCAGGTTCTACAGCTTGTAAGGCAAAAGCAGAACTCGGCTTTGAGAAGGGGAGGAGGAAGAAAGAAATGTAGCATTGTTTCAACTTTAAAAAAAAAAAATCAGGCTTAGATGTTAGATGACAAACTCAGACAACATTAATTGACTCGGGTCTGCTGCCTTTGAACTGGGGGCTTTGGCTATATAACCGTAATAGTGTACTGCATATGCAGTTGGCGAAATCTAATTTGCAGTCATCTAATCCATCTAGTGCTGATGTCCCAGTCGCCGAGGGAGATCACCTACACACAACTCAATATCTTACACAGCCCTTTGGAGGGAAAAAAAAAAGAAAAAGAAAGAAATAGAGCAGTGGTTTGTAAAAAAAAAAATAAATAAGGAACTCTCCTTTCTTGAATCAATGCAGAATAGAAAAAAAAACAACGGTGAATTTAGCATAGTCAGAAGCTAAAAGGAATCCTTTTAAACTGCCTTCTACTACTACCTAAATACAGGAGAATGCAAGAATCACTTAGCTGCACCAACACCTTGAATATTTAAAAAAAATATAAAAAGCACTTAGTAACAGGAATGAAAAGCAATTAAAGCTCTTTCATGGAAACATCCTGACAAGAAGCTAATAAGACAAAGGTTGGATACAGCTACACAGCAGCTGGTATCTGATATCATGCTAGTACCATTAATATGAAAGAGAAAAAACATTTTTTAATTAACATACCAGTGTATTTACAGTGTGTACCTGTGACAAGGTTCAGTATGTTTTGAGCACTCGTCACCTCTGTATTCACATACATGAAATTGTATCATCTATCAAACTATGCTCTTTGGCAGAAAAGAGGTGAGCACACTGTCATGTTTGCCTCTTAACTGGCCCATTTTGACAGCTTGGGGGGACGGAGAGGTGAGTGGTGGTGGGGCGTGGGTGGGCAAGCAGGAATTTTCGACTTAATAGTCCCCAGCCATTAACCAGGCCAGGGAGTAGGTTAATCTTAATATTTGTTAGAGATTACAAACCACAATGCCTGGGTTTCATCTTTCTAAGTATGATTATATCATTTAAAAAAAAAACAAAAAAAACCATAGAGGTCTATGCAGGGAATCCTCAGGTTCTAACTCAGAAAACCTCTGTGCTGTTGAAGTTGCATAAAGGGACTGGGTTCTGCATGCCACAACATGTTTCAGATTTCTTGCCTCCTTAAAAAAAAAAAAAAAAGAATCTTTCCTTGATCACAAAAATTTATGTTTTTTAAAAAAAAAAAGTATGGTTTTAATGTAGAACTCTTAAAATATCCATTGCAGATAGATAGGAATTTGCTGACTTAATCCATAACATGCCTTATTGTTTTTTTGTAGGGCTGTTCCAATAACATCAGCTTTTTAAAGCCTGCAGATACCCAGAGCACAGGGATCAAAAAAGAGAAAAACACACACCACCACCCCAAAAAAAACCACACAAAAAAAATAAAAAGACTGAGCAGCTCAACTCAAGTGGCGAAACCCAAAAGATTGGGTTGGTGGCATTCCCTCTCTCTGAGGCCTTCATGCAGCAGCCTTGCAGAAAGCATAGTCCTTAATGTTGACAAATCATTTGCTTTTAAAACAAAATCTTTCTTAAAATTCAGCAGCCTTTCTGCATGAAGTAGTCCAGGGGGACAATTACATAAAGATATCTACTCTATTTTGACACTTCTCTTTATAGAAAGAAAATACAAAAACATAAAAAGAAACCAAATGGTCCCATTGTCCTAAAAATTAACAAAGAGGCCGAGTGACTGCCAACATTTGTATACTTTCACTCTAAAAGTACAGCACTACTTGACTGATGAGTAGTACATTTCTGTCCTCATTCCGTACAGTGGATAAAGTTTATTATCCCGTGTTTCAAAAATAAGTGGTATCAATGAAGTGAAACAGTGTGAGTTTATCAAACACCTATTTAGTTTACAGAAATTACACTTCCCTCTCTGCCACAGTACATTCCTGAAAGTACGCACGTGATATTATTTTGCAGGAATGGAGCTCTACACCCCAGCAGTTTGACTAACAAAAGCTACAGCAGCTGGCATCCTTCAGCCCTCAGCTCTCGCATTCAGAAGAAGCTTCTTGCTCTTTTTTCTACCCTTTCTAACCTCATTCCCCTTTGCACAGAGACACGCGTTACAGTAGGGACCGGGGGGCAAGGACTAAAGCCCTAAGCATGCATTAAATTAACTCATTTTAAATTTAGAGATACATGGGCACACCAAACTATATAAGAGTTGGTCTCAGGGGCAACTTTTTATACTGCCACAATGTTCAATTTTCACTGTACTACCTCTCCAAATGGAAAGGCAGTAATTTAGAGCTAAGCAGCTCTAACCTGATATCATACACTTATAATTAAAGGGAAATATTTAAAGTAGGACTCAGAAGAATAGAGTTTTTTTTTTTTCAAGAAGTGCGTGAAATGGGCCTATCCTGATATAGGTGTTATTATGTAATGGAACACCTATCAAGGCATTTGACAGACAAAAACCTTTTAATAATCTTTTTAAAGTCAGGGTTATAGTTCAGTCACAAGTAAGTGTATTCGGTTGGAAGGCATGGAAAGTTTCATTAGTGCTCCAGCAAAATAAGAGAAGCTAGTGATTTCAAATGGTCAGATAGACATATCTAACATACATACACACATATCCATAATTAGTACACACACGTACAGTATACACACACTTTTTAACACAAAGCTGATTTTTTTCCCTCTGAATGTCTGTAGTCACCAGAACTTCAAGCAGTCCTCAGCAAGCCAGACAGAAAGAAACTCTCTGCCTCATTTGGAGAAGTTTTAAGCCTACCATGCTGTAGCTTTGAAACTGTTCCTCCAGACAAAAGTAAGCCTAACAACTGGTAATTAACGGTGTCACAGCTGTGGCAACGTTCAAGCTAGGGCTGAGATGGTGCTTCCATTCCTGTTACGACATTGTCAGAAAATAACGCTTTGGGCTGAAACTTCTTATGCTTGATCTCACTGCAGATGTTTGCATTTATAGATTTCTGTTTGTTTCTTTGAAGGAAAGGGGACAGAAGGATAAAAAGGAAAAAGAAAACAGTAGGTTGCATATACAGTTTTGTTCCTAAGACTAATATGTCCAGATGTTTTAAGACTAAATAATGTAAAATTCATTGTGGGCCACATTCTTCCCTCATTTTTAATCCTATTGTGCTTCACTGAGCAGAATTTAGACAATTTAATTTAGACATTTAGACAATTTAGACATTTAATTTCAAAACTGGAAAGTGCCTTTTACCTTTAAATGGTACATAATGTCACATTGTGCTTTTTACTTACTCTGCCCACCTGGCTCATTAGCCTTGTGAGACTTTCCCAAATCCTAAATCCATGTTCAGTATAGAGCTGTCCAGAGAAAGCAGATGAACAGAGAGTTGGAGTATGCTGGAGAGTGATCTGCACTACTGAATATTGAGGATACACATACATATCACTTTTCTCATCCACGGATTCTCAGTTGGCCTGATCCTGAGTGTTTAGATAGGTCAGATGCAGCACACAAGTACTCTGAGTCCTCTCAATAGAGTTATCCTAATACTGCCATTGAATTCCATATGAACATTCCCAATCTGGTATTAACCTACACTAAATATTACGTAGTTTAGCAGATGAAATGGAAAATATTTTCAGCACACGCCCACCACTGTAATGTTGCACAACTGATAGACCTAATGAAGTCAGTAACAATGAAAATTAAAGATCACCTGGGAATTTCTCCCAAACTTTAGAAAGCATCATACTAATTACAGAAGTTTATGATAAACTATCATCACAATTTTTAATTTTAATGTCATTTTAGAAATTATCCATCAATGCAAACCAATCACTAGAAGTCATGAATTCTCAGCCTCCAATCATAAGTATTTTACGTAGCTCCACTTCATGACTTAAACCAACCCACTGGTAAATTAAAACAGCGATGTAATCTACTTACCTGCCACACAAGGATAATATTAACAACTTCTAATTATACATATATGGTAATTTCCATGATCTCTAAACATCACCACAATGCCACTTCCACTGTATTTTCCATTAAGTCCCCTGACTCATGCACTCCAGAAGAGGAACATCTGTTACCATGCATACTTTTCAGCACGAGCAAAGACAGACTATTCTCTCCAATATGCTAGTGACTAGAGTGGGCAAAGGAAAGTCAGTATCCTATTGACACAGAATTGTTCATACATTAGGTGTTCAACAGTTAATTTTTTGGCTTATTTGTACAACTGTGATTCCTGTATTTAAGTTAAGGCAACCAGAAGAGTCGCTCTGTAATTAATCTTTTAAATATAACTTTATTCTTCTTTTTTTTTTTTTTAAATATTTATGTATTCATGTAGTGTAATTGTAAAATAAAGCCCTTCACTGCAGTGCATACACTCGGGGGGATGAAGATAAGGTTGTAGTGGGAAAAATTAACTGTGAATTTCTTGACTTGTGTATAATAAAATATCAATTTAAATGCTATATTAATATTCATATATTTGATTCTGTAATTGTTTTAATTGAGAGAGACCAATTAGTGAGGAAGAAAGTGCCTATTAGCCCACAATAAAAATAATACATATAAGTACTTCATTTTGTAAAGAGGTCTCTGCTGGTTTTTATTGAAATTCCCACTTAGGGAGATTGCTGGGGTTTCTAACCTGCTTTTTCAAAACTGAAGAACTTTTCATCAATTATACCATAAAACTTGAGGAACTTCCACGGCTCTGCAATTTAAATCATGTTTACGTGCCTTTGTAAGTAGATGTGAAACTCAAAAGAAACTAATGTTGATATTTTTAAGCATAAATTACATTCTACTAGGTTCTTTATTGCTATTTAATGTAACCTCTGGTGACTTACAGATCAGGCCATTAAGAAAAAGTGAACTAGCAGTGTGAGAGAGGATGCACTATAATGTGAACAAGCACTTTAAAAATCTTGTCAAATATTTTGGTTTCCCGCTTGGCTTTTCTTGGGAGGAAAGGAACATCAGCAAAACTTTGCCTGAAAATTGGCACTCAGTTTTAACAGCTAAAGTTATACTCTTTAACAAATAAGGAGGATTACTTTCAATATGTTTATGGACTTACACCACACACTTTGTCCCCTTTTAACTCCAATAACATTTCCACTGCCAACTCCTCAAGTAGAAAAGAACCCATCCTACAGGAAACATAGGCAGGGAAAGCATAACATTATTTGAGAAAAGAATTATCCATCCTGTGAGTTTATTAAGTGCACATAGAAACACAGTACTAAATCCCTAGGGCACAAGGATTAATACTACTCTAGTCTGCCTCCTTCAAAATTATTTTCTATCATGGACGGTTTGGACTTCTTAGTGTGATACTATGGTTTTCACATGGGAGGAGGAAAAAACCCAACAAAAACAACAGGGTAAATATGCATAAGAGCCATTTCAGGAAAAAGTTGCATCACAAGGATACATGAACAGAAAAGAAAATCATGAGGAACACATTTGAGATCCAAAAAATGCAATCGTACTACGCTATGTTCTGACAACTGATAAGTGTCATTACTTGCTAACCAGCAATGATTAAAAGAGATGGATTAAGCTGTGCCAAGCAAACTTCATAATCCTCACTTCACAGTATGGAAGAATACCCACTCATAAAACCTGCCTGTTAATCTTCCCTGGATCCACCAGCCTTTAATGCATTCACTGTAATTCACCTTCTAAGATGACTGCAAACTCTCTGGGACAGTTGCTATAAGGAAAAGGGCATTATTTTTAAAGGTGAAGTTTGTCTACAAAGCAAGATGGGCTGCCTACTTGGAAGAGATGGCGAAGCACACTACAAAATGCTATGTCTTTTTCAAAGAGAAGTGTTTTACTACTAAATGCAAATGCTTAACATTTTGAAATAAGAACAAGTATCTTTTTTATAACATCTGTACAACACTGTGAGCACCTAATTGTGTTGTCACAATTGATTTTTTTATCTTAAAATGATCACTTTGTATGAAAATTTTATTAAAGGAATAAAAGGGAGAGATTTTATAGAGGTTCTTTTACACTGGCTTGGGTTGTTTTTTTGGTTTAAATACGTTTAAATATGCTTTGGGTTTTATTTAACAGAACCTTGTATACCTCTGAAATATGACAGTCACTGTGCAGGATGGTATTGTGTAACTGGAGATATGTAAAGAATACTAATTGAGAATAGAACATTTCTCAACAATAAATAAATATCTTGAAAAGCCAATGAAGAAAAGGATGACTTAATAATGGGATAATGATACACACTGCATCAAAGTCTGTTAATTGAAGGTTTGCCATGACCAGTGAATAACATTCATTGTAAATGTCTGGAGAAAAATAATACCCTGCTAAAAGTAGAAAATGATCAAGAGGAAAGAAAATTGTAAAGGAATGAAAATTAGTAGACTTTACATACTAAAATATAATGGTAGATCTCAGAGCCTAGAATGGCAGACTAATTTTCCAAATTAGACTGGTTAGTTAATTGTGCACTTCAATATGCCAAGCATTTCTGAATAATACCAAAAATGATCACAAGTTTGATAGGGAGTAAAAATCATTTAAGAACTATACTAGCTTAAAGACATGCATACACAAAACAAAGGTGACAGAAGCAGCCTAACAAACAGGGATTTACTGTCTATATAACTAATCATCTGTGGTTCAAATCTGACTGCAGGTTGATATCTCACATGCTAGAATTTCGTCTGTAAAAAGACGAAAAGCTGCAAACACATGTGACATTGAATAATGACAAATATTATCAATTTGGAAAAAAGTAATTTTTAATATACACATGTAACATTCACCATTCAATAGTGTAAAAATTAAGTCACATATATGCCAAAGAGGAAAGTATTTTAATTGCTATAGAATGGTATTTGGAAGTGCTACAAAGAATGTGAATGACATATTTAAAAGATGTTATTAAAGAATAACATATGCATTGAAAAGAACATTTTTAAGCATTTCATCATTTTACTTCATTTAAATAATCCTGGTATCTGCTCATCACTAGAGGAATGAATGATGACTTTTCTGCTATGCCCTATAGTACTCAGAAGACTATTTCAGAACAAAGAATGGAGCAAAGCACAATTTTGAAAAAACACTGTTTTGAAAAAACACATAGGTGTGACTGCCTGGGAACATTTGGGATAAACTAACCAGATCTGGACACATTCCTAATCAATGCTGGGAGCTATTAGAATTAACCAGGTGGGGAAATAACCACACTGGAAGAAATAGGATCTACATGGCTGTTCATACACAGGAGAAGACATGCAAAAGACGACAAATTAGCAAATTGCTCTAAACCTTGGAACACCAGAAGGGTACATCCAGTGAAATAAAAATAATATTAAAGAAAGTGCTTATCATCATGAATGTAATTAGCTTTAGGAAGTCTTTTTCACAAGGTATAGCTGAGGCCAAGAGCTTAAAAGGATTTAAAATACCAATACAAATACATATAGATAATTAAAGAATCCAGAATTACCACAGCAAATTAATTCATAAGTGTTTATTTCATAAGTGCAAGGAATCTTTCATCTTCCCAAAGCATGTAGTACTGGCCACTTTTTTTGGACAAAAGGAATATTTCCACACGAACAACAACGTTTCTTCCCCTGTGTTGAGGCAATGGTAAATGCACTATTTAAAAACGATAAGAAGAAAAAAAATAATTTACTGATGAGAACACACTTTGCACTAAGAGGGACAAGACTAAGGTGGAGTAACAGAAAAGTGTCAAATGAAGACATGAACTGGTAAGATTTCTCAATAAACTCTGATGCAGAGATTCCTGGACCAGATCCCTGGTCTCTGTTATGCATGATATCAAATTAAATTAACCAAAGGTTCCCTATCTGTCTTTAAAACCTACAATATCATTAATGTAGTGGTCCACTATGGCTTCATAGATGCATATGGGAGGAAGACAGCAAGGATTTTGCCTTCTCTACTACAACAATATATGACAGACACACAACGACTAACCACCAATTTTCTCCCTACACTCATCTGTGATTGTGTGTATGGGAATGAGGAAGTAAAAGCAGGAAAGAGTTCTTCATTACTTTTGATAAGTAGTTACTATGAAATGCTTGAAAGAACACCTGCCAACCAAGGAGCACAGCATGTGAAAGCACATTTAATAAGCTTATTTAGAGAACGTCTCTGCTCCACAAATATCCGAGAGGAAAAGACTTTAATAGTATGAAAGCCAATGAAAGCAAATAGTCTCAGAAAGGACCAAACCTGGAGATTGATTTCTTGTTCAAGTTTGGTAGCACGCTGCTATCTGGTATACCTACATCCACAAACCATTTATTTGGCAGCTGACAACCTTTTCTTTTTTTTTTTTTTTTTTTAATTTCAATTGGTTTAGGCAGTCTAGATAAAAGCACTTGATACTAATGTAAAGACTTCTGCAGCTCCTGACCAGTGTACTTGTACCATCTAAGAACAGCTGTAAGGAAACTTCATCACACTTCCAAAAACTGAAAACAAAAGAGGATGATCATAAATACAGAAGAACCCCTTGGATTCATCCTCTGCAGAACCATAAAGCTATTTGTAGAAATTGTATTTCTTGTTGGCTATTTACATTATTACAGCATCTGGATTACCAGTCTAGAACCACAATTCATTTTGGGTTAACACTTGGGTTTAGTTCCCAGAACAGAGAGCAAGTAAAAAATAATTTACCATCAGAGGGCTTCAGGTTGATGGAGCACATGAGAAGAGAGCTAACAAAACCACAACTCTTGCACTCAACTGTTGTTCAGGATTTTCTCACCTTTACTTAGCTTTGGATATGTTTCCATCCTGGTCTAGTTGAGGCATTTTTCAAGATGAGGATGATAAGATTATCTAGGCAGTATTACCGTTATCCCAGGAACTCAAACTATGACAGAATTACCAGTTCATCCTCACCCAAGAATCATTAAGCTTGTTCCTCTCTATGAGGCTTTAAGTTCTGCTGACTTCTAATAGTTGCAGCTAGCAGCCTAGGTTAGATTTGGATACAACTGAGAGAACAAAATTACTTTGGTATCAGTTAATGATCTACTGTCAAAAAGTATTAAATTTTATACTGATTGTTAGAAAGTCAATAGTTTCCAAATTGGACATCTAATACTAGAGTCTGAAAGTCAAGATTTTCAAAAGCACCGAAGTGGCTTCAAAGCACAAGTCTACTTTTAGACACCTAACTAAAATATAGTTTGTATACTAAAAAAGAGAAAATAGATCATTACTCTAGAAAAATGCATGCCAGTGCAAAGGAACACAGAACACACTAGAAAAATTATCACAGAGCACATGATTGTCCTGTTTATGATAAGTTTTGTCCAAGTAATTTACTTGTGAAATCAAAATCCATTTAAGACCGATTATAGGTTAAGGCTTGGGGTGTGCAGAAGTTGTTTTTGGAAAGGTGGAAGGGATGAGGGGAGGAAAGAATATGCTTTGGAACACATAGTTTCAGAGCATTCTTTCCAGTTTGAAGTTTAGTTTTGTTTTCAGTTTATCTGAAGTATTGTGCAGAACACAGTTTAAGATAGCTAAGATTAATAAGACATTAAATTGTACGAAAATTTAGTTTTAAGTGCATACAGTTCTTGCAGGCCCTAGTAAAGCCAGTTAAGTAGCAAACTAGAATAACATGACATGATCACTGTTTGTCTAAATGGCTACATTCAGAATGGAAATACGCCATGGGTGAAAAAAGGCTTACATAAAGTACCTATATACTTAATCCAGCATCCATTAAAGACAAGTTCCCCATGTTATATTATTTATTAGCATATTGTCTAACCTTGAGCCTAGGTATATCAACTGTTCAGTTTCCAAGCTCTTCCCCTATAGGGAACTGTCAGGCATATGACACCATTACAAAGGTTTTCTTTATCACGGTATGAGACAGTTCTAAATTATCACATTATATGTTCTGTCATATATTCTGATTATATTCTTTCAACTCCTCTCCTTACTCTCTGAGATTATTAGCCAGCAGAAATCATAAACGGGTAAAGGAAGGAGGGGACAGTCTGACAATTTTTCACATTCTTAAATCTACATTTAAACTTACATATAGAAGGTGGAAAATTCAGATAAATTAGCCTAGAAGGCCATCTATTGTGTTTCATGGATATGACTCTGACTTTTCAGGGACTTCCAGATAAAAAAAAATACATATATAGTTACTGGATGCATAGGATAAATACAGAGACACTTTGAATTCCTGTCATAAACTCAATTTAAACTGACACAAGAGGTTTCCTTGTAATTTTTTTTGTTGTTGTTTGGAACAATAGTCATTACTAGCACTTTCAGGAAGACACTCATTAAATGCAAAATACTAAAAAAGTTGTCTATATGTTTTTGGGTTTTGTTTAAAAGTCTTGTCTTCTAAGTAAGTTCTACTAAGAAAGGTGCAGTTATATTCTAAAAAAGGCATTTCCCAGGGTGTACGGTAACATAACATAACCATTGTTACCCATACAACACAGTAAACTACTATTAAAAGCTTAAGTCGATTCAGCCCACAAATACAGCACAGAGGTCTCAATGAAAGAAAAGTTACAGAAAATGTCGGAAGGCAGCATGAGCTACAGTTAATGATGATCAGTGCAGGATTTTTTCTGACAAACAGTACACAGCCTCCTTGGCAATGAACCACTTGCCCTCCTCACCACAACCCAGCCCTAGGTTCCTTCTCAGGATACCAAGTACACCCCAAACCCACAGAGAAAGGAAGTACACAATGGTGTTTTCAGCTCACCATGAAAAGAACCCAACAGATAATGTAGAATCATAGAATCGTTCAGGTTGGAAAAGAACATCAAGTCCAACCATTAACCTAACACACCAAGTCCACCACTAAACCATGTCCCTAGGCACCACATCTACACATCTTTTAAATACCTCCAGGGATGGTGACTCGACCACTTCCCTGGGCAGCCTGTTCAGAATGAAAGAAAATGCTTTCAGGCTTCTTCGCCAGTTCTATATTAATTTATAGATCACCACAAGCAGAAGGGCTTCACTGAGGAAGAGGGCGAAATATCCCAGTCTTGTAAGTCACTTTCAAATTTGTTTCCCTACGATTTTCACAGGCCTGGACCACTAAAACTAAGCACACAGATTCCAACATTTCACCTAGCTGTCAAGAACATTACAGAACAGGCTACCCTCTCATGCCAGCAAGCAGGCATCTTCCCGTGAAGTACACAAAACAAGAACAAGTGATGACTCTGATGTGACCCTTAAAGATTTATAGAATCAAAACAAAAATTTCCAGCCTACATAAGAATAGCATTTCAGCAGAAAAAAAAAAAGTTCTACTTAATCTTCAGCATAATTTGCTCTATATTAGACTAACAGCATGATGTCCTAGCTGCCCTCATTGGTTACCCGAATCTCTAGGACACTGCATTAGCTGGAGAGGAGCAAAAATTCAGATGCAGGTGGTGGAAAATAAAAGAAACTGTAACATCCCCAAAATTAAGAGACTAAGTCAAGTTTGGCTATCATTGGATCATGTTTGTCATGATCTCTAGAGCTTCCCACAGTTACCGCAGAATACATTTTAATATTAAAAATTTTATATTAAAGCTATTTATTAAAAAGATTAAGGAAAAAATAGTAATCTGATAAACTACAAGAAAGAAAAAAAGAGCAATCTAAGTCTTCCTTTCAAAAAAATTAAAGGAATATGCATTCTGAGTCTGATCATTTACTGGCGCGGAAAAAACTCACACTGAAGAATACTGGTCAGTCAAGGCAAGTCTCTGTCACGGATACACTGATTTCAACAAAATATTTACCAAGAAAAATTCATTGGTAAATAAATTATTTATTTTGCACTCAAGATGAATTTCTATTCAGAGGCAACAGGAGAGGGGTGGAGTACATGCACCTCCTTCCTGAATGGAAAGGCTGATAAATCCAGATGCTGTAAGGCTGAGAGAGGTTTCCTGCCCAATTTATTAGTCTATGTATCAGCCGTTACAGTAAGTTTACAGATAGGCAATTTTTTTTTTCCCTTGAAATGGTCAGTCATGCAGCAATATTCAAATATCTCAATTACGAGTAATAAATACAATGCACTGGTGTCGCAGAGTAAACAGATTACAGCAAATAACAGAGGGCAGAGGAGTGGTGAGATCTGGAGTAAAGAGATTTGCTCTATTCTGCCTATCAAGATAATTCAAATAATAGGAGTTTGACAATTTGACCCTCCTCAAACTAAAAAACATTAATAAAACCAAAAGCAGCCTCAGAGAGAAAGCGAGGATTGTATACACGGCGGAAATTAGCGCATTGTGAACTAGGCCAGAAGGTAGAAGAGTATTCTGAGAAGCAGATCTTTTCCAACTACGAATGTGCTACTCTATACCCCAAAGCATTGAAAATTGAGACTGGAAGAACTTGTTTGCTCTCTACAAGCTGTGCATCCCCTGATCTGATTGCCTTCTTGTCTAACACGGTCTGCATCTCAGCAAAGGGCTTCCAGCTACTGCCAACCTCAAGTGCCCTTCATGCATCCTTCTTTCCTTTCCCTCCAAGATTTCTCTCTCACATGTGCCTCCTCACTGTGAGAGGTGACTATGAAAAACTCAAGCCCAGGAATGGCACTATAAAAAGCTTTGTGCTTTTTGTTCCTGTCCCCCATCATCATGCCCCTCCCCACACCATTTGCCAGAATTAATCAGTATCCAGCAAGCATAGATTTAATAGTTTATTGGTCATTGCCTGAATATTGGAATTTCAAAGTAATTTATCCTTCAACAAGAAGGATATGCTGTCAGACCCTTACTTCTCAAACTAAAAGGCAAACAATACAGTAAGTACACAGTTTTCTTAGAGTAGGTTATAGAAGAACCTTCCCTTCTAAATACTTTCCCCACAATACCATTCCCTCAATAACCTTTAGGGTTTACAACAGAGAACACTCATTCAGCTTTATTTTCAGATTTGCTTGACCCAGGTCCTGTTACCCTCACAAGCAAAGAGATGTTTGTTCTTGATGTTGAACAGAATAAAGGTTCTAGCAAATAAAAATTTGCATATTTAAGATCTTTTTAGCTGAAATTGATGTATTGGGATTGAGGAATATTCCTGTGTCTACAAAATGCATTTTTTGTAAAAAAAAACAAAAACAAACACACACTAAAAATTATTTTTTTGTTCTAGTACATGTTTAGTCTTAAAATATAGTCTTAACTTCTATGCCAAGTATAGCTGCTTCCTTTCTATTTGAAGGCAAAAATAGGTGGAGAACTTGGAAAAATGCAGTGAATCAACATTTACTTAGACAATAACTTTCTACTAAAGTAATTTACATTAACACTGAGTCGTTAAGTACCTTACGGTAGTCTTTTAAAGAGCTATGCTGCCATCTATTGGTAATGAAAATATACTTCACATCTTAGCTTAGGAAAGCTAATGTTCTATTAAAAACAACTTTCCTGCGTTTATAGATCACTCAAGACAATAACTCTCCTCTCCTTTCCCTTTGCTGTTAAATACATAATGGACTAAGTAATTTCGATAGAATAATTTGTACAATATATCAACAGTGAAAGTTTTGCAGCATTTAACACTTGAATGAAGATCACTCAACTTGTGTGCATTTACATATATATAGTCGCACCATATTTTTTTTTTTATAGATTTGACCACGTCCAAACACATTCAGATCTAAGGCACAAAAAGGTCATTGTGGAACAAGTGAATAATCACAGCAATCAGCTAAACAAATATATGCACACAAGAGTAAACGTTTAATAAAAAGGAGGCATCAAAATAAGTTATTTCAATGGGCTGTTAACTGCTCATCGGGACAATGATGTAGCTAGGGAGCTCCTAATTCACCTTTCCACTATAACCCTACAGTGTTTGCACATCCATCACCACCAACAAATTCTGTGAACTTCCACAAATTCCTGATACTGGCTGCCATATTCTTCATGCTAAAAGAATATCTGATGGATGAAAATGCAGTAAGTTATTTTAAATTAGGAAGTGCTTTAAAAAAGGAAATAAAGGGTGTTATTTCTTTTATTGTTTGTATAGCAATCCCCATTTGTTGTGTCTTTTGTTTGTTTAAAAAACAATCAGACCACATGCACTTTCAGGGAACAAGAACAGCAGCTGGCAGCAGAGATCCCAGAACACTTACAAATTGGGGAAGCTACATGCTCAAAGTACCAATTCTGTTCTTTCCTAGCACCAATAGGTTCTTAAAAATCTTATTTTAGGAGAAAAAATAAACATCATGCATTATTTCTGAGCAACTAAGGAACCTGATTACTTGCAGTCACCTTTGCTAAAGAAGGCATTTGGAAAATATTTTCAACTTAAAAGATTTTGTGTTGGTTTTAGTAATGTCATTTGTTGGGATGTGACCAAAAACATTACACATCATTCAGGATAATTAGGCTTTGAATTCCAAACTCTACTTTCAAAAGCTGTGTTATTCTATTTGAGTTACATTTCCAATAGGAATAAAATTTGAGCCTTTATTTTCCTTTTTCCCCTTGTGACATACACTGCAAGAAGTTTACACTGGATACAACAGAGTCTCTAATGCTTTTTAGCTGGTGGCGATCCTCCTCTACTAAGACTCACTACTGCACAAGCACACTGTACTTCATGTTCCAGTCTCTTCTGATGCTAGTATGTCCATCATTGCTATGGTTAGTTTAAGAGGAAAAATAGCAACTCTGAAGATTTTACTTGGGGTTATGAAGTTCTGGTGGGGATGCACTCCACTACCCTCTGATGAGAGCCAACCCTGGCTGCATCTGCTCTTCTCCTATTAGCTTTGACCAGTATCTACTCTGTTCTCCTCTCCATACGCAGATTCTAAAAAAGGTAGTGAGATTTTGAAAAATTAACCACAGCCTGGAAGCAGTGAAGATGTGAGGCCCATGACGAAATAATAAACACAGTAGAAAACGCAATCCAAGATCCCCAAATAAAAAGATAACATTTGTTTCTGCTCTCCTTTTAGCTGATAACCGATATCATATATAGACAAACAGTTATTTCACTGATGAAGACCAACTGGTTTTAATAAGATCATGGAAGTCTGGATGCAATCACTTGAAGAAAGAGGAACATGCAATCACACACTAAAAAGTAAGAGTATTTAATGAGATTTTGGTAACGTATTTTCTCAACCTTAGGAGGCAAAGGTTCTTTAAAGCCATTTTTCACCCTTTGAATGTGCACACTGCAATTTATTATTACAAAGCAAGATAGGGGAATCTTATTTGATACACTTCATTGTATTTTATATTAAAATTCAGGAATTCTAAGCCTTTTTAATGCATAGAAATGTGAAAGAATTTACATCTTCTACTTTAGTAATCAGCCATGTTATTGTCTGTTACCCTTAGCTGAATCTAATGTCAGAAGCAATACCATTATCAATGAATCATGGGGGACCAAAACAGCAGTTTTTACTCATGCAAAACTACCATTGACTCCAATGTCTAGAAATTAATGTGTGTGTAATATGCAAAACTACACAATGATCTAAAGACCTTCGCTAAAATTAAGCCCAAGAAGCATACTTTTTCTTTTTTAATATACGCAGTAACAATCTTACTATTTTTAAACACATTTAAGATACTAAATCCTTTGTTATCAACATTAAGGGGGTCTTTGCTGGAATCTAATTGGTCTGTTTTCATACTGACTTTCTAATCCCTTTTAAGTGTTTTCTTCAATGAGCTTTCTATTCTTAGACTTTTCTTTTATGAGATACTAATTGATGCCACAACAGTATTTGGCACAACATCACATCATTTCTCCAAGAAACCTTGTCTTGAAAAAGAACTAGTGAAAATTACTGCAGATTGGAACTGAAGGATACTGGTACAGTAGCTGGGAAATATAAATAATGACTTTCTATATTGTGTCTCATTCTAGAAAGTGGTATTAATTCTCTATCCTTGATATTATTTAATTTTTTTAAGACAAATATTTGCCTGCAATTAAAAAATGAAGGCAAACTCTGGCAATAGAAATAAGAAAGAGACATGCAATGCACAGAAACCACCAAAATAAAGAGAGATTAGAAGGCCAAGACACAGGTGCCAACCCTTGGAAGATAAAATGCTGGTCACTGTTACTAATGTCAGCGTGCTTCTTTTTTAGGAGGTCAAGTGATGTTTTTATTTCCAAAAAATCTTTTAAGAGAGTAGATCAAATGGGCATATTTTCAAAGCAATATATGTGGAGGATTAAGGGCAGCCACAGAGCTTTGAAAATGTTCCTAACTCACAGAGATTCTATTTCTGATACTTTCTGATATTTTCTTTTTTCCCATGTCTGAGTCTTTCTTCTCCCTGTCGTCCCAACCCCTTCTTTATTTGGATTCTTTTCCTTTACATTTTCTCCCTTCCACCAATTTGGAGTTACTCATCTCCCTGTTGCCTCTTTTCTCTCTATTTAATCTACCTATTGGCAGCCATGCTGTACTTCCCAAATTGTCTGTGTTGTTCAGCATTTAAAAGCACATCCAGCTTAATGTTTCAAACAGGAGGGTCCAGCAGCTAGAGCCAAAAGGAAATCCCCCTGAGAAGGTCAAGTATTTCAAAACTAGTTTATCTCTAGTGACTTCCACATACTCTGCATGGTGGCTTCAGCTGGCTGCCGCAGTGCAAGTTACTAGCATAGGCTCTGAACACCATTATGACAATGGTATATGACAGAGTATTGTTTCCTAGTGCAGTAAAATGAATATTTCTGAATAATATTTTGGCAACTCCATAAAGCAATAAGCACAAATTCCCACTACTCAATCTTTTATCTTAGTTGGTTGTCTCACTTAGGACTAGGCTTTTCATTTAAGTTTCTCTTTTTATCCATACATATCATGTGGAATGTTGATTCAAGCTACTTTTAAATTTTTTTTTTCAAGTTTTTGTCTAAAGTTAATTATCTTCGCGGCCAAACACCATGAAAACATCAGAACTGGAATCTCAATAAGAATTTGTATTTATACATATACTAGGCTTGAAGGCTGCATCTAAAACTATGTGACAGGATGGCAAGGCATCCACTGTCCTAGACCACAGTCCCTCAGTTCATGAAATTGCTTGTGGGAGGGCTGACTCATTGCAAAAAATTACATTTCTTCACAGCAAAAAACAAGGTGAAAGGGTGAGTGAGCCAAAGGAGGGAGAATTTAAATCAAGCACCAATCTGTACTTCGAAAGGCTTTTAAATCAAACTAGTTTCAGTGAAAAACGGGGGCTCTGCATACACCTTTGGTGAACATACCATCCAAATACTGCAGTATGGTGGCTATCCATAAATATGTGGGTAAACTGAAGGTTTCATGAGAGTTTTAACACCAATGTTTCATACCATATTTTCTACTATAAGCTAGGCTACCCAGCAGGGTTACCCAATGCATTTTTTCCCCACTTCCTGCAACAGGCAAAGTATATTATGGTTAAATTATGCAAATAATCTATTATTTTAATCACATTTTACCTCAAAAGTGCAGTTCTTAATGCTATTCAACATAGTTTGCACTCAAAAGAGTGGCTGGATGACTGTTTCCCTTCACTGAGGCCAAATAAACTGGCGACTCACCACTGAGAGCTTTTTCATGGGCTGGTGAGTGGAAGCAGGAGATTGTCTGCTGTGACCTACTCTGCTGCATTTAAGTGCTTACACTTCATCCATGTTTTTTTGTTCTGTTTTTTTTAATTTAACATATCAGTGCTGTCTGTCTTAAACCCTGGACCACATGCCAGAGCACCTCTTTGCCAGCATCTTGGCCAATAGGATCATATGTTAATTAGCAAGAACAATCTCTAGGCTGCTCAGTCCTTTACCTTTCTTCTGAGTGGCTATGACTAAACAAAAGTAAAATTTTTATTTTTAGTCGAAGCATGTCCACTGATGGTTTCAGATTCTTCCTTCTCCATTAATAGCTGGACCTTCTATTCCCTATTTACCTTCCACAGAAAAGGTGGAACCTCCACCAGATCTGCAAGGACTGAGGAACCACATCCCACTGGATCTTCCTTTTCCTCTGCACTATTCCTCTCAATGCACAAGGAATAGGTAAAGTTTTACATAGTAGTTTGATGGAGAAACACTTTTGAAAAGCCCTGCAACTGGTATGGCACCGGACTGAGAACATATCACAATTTGTGAGAAAACCACCAATCTTTTCTGATTAAGATTCAGCAACAATTCCTTTTGGAATAATGCCAAAGGCCCAATATGATAGGTTTTATCCATCTGTAGACAGCACAGACACAACAGAAATCCATTTGTTTAGCTGACTCTAAGCTTTCTTTTTTGGAACAACTGATTTCTTTTTTAAATTTAGTTCACCCTTTCTTGCATTCCTTTACCTTAAGATGGTGCTATATTGTATCACTGGAGTGATGACATGTAGTAACGCTCACTATAGCTGAGAACCTCTGGTAATTTAAACTACTTTAAAGCAAGGCTGGTAAGGAATTGGGTTCCATAAAATATCAACTTCGTTTCATTATAGGATCAATTCAATCTGAAAATCACATTTTAATTTCTACGTACTTCAAAATTTCTACATATTTACAACGTTTATTTTTCCAATCATCATGCATCAGAGAGATACAGAGAGACAAGCAAACAGGTTAGGTGACATCTAGATTAAAGTTGTGTAAATAATTCATTCTTAAAATTGGTGCTTGATCAACTCAAAAGCTTCATTTGATCTTCTCAGGGAACTGAACAACAGAAAAGTAATTTCAACATTAAGTTGACTTAAATATTTTTGAAGTCATTATCTTTTCAAAGAAAACTTCAGAAGAAAAATAATGTCATATATCATCTCAGACACCTCAGAATATTTAAACTTTCAAGAGAGAGGAACAAAGAATTATTTTGCATATGAACCTGAAAAGCAACTCAAAATTTTTATTTTAGTGAATTATTCACTGAAAAAACATATTACTTAGTTCGAATTGGAAAAGTCCACAAATCGGTATCAGTCCATAAATACATAGACTAGAACTAGAGAGCTGAGAAGTCATGAGATAAAAAGAATTAAAAAAACCCGAACTACGGCATGAGATCAGGAGCTATCAGTTATGTTTTTCGAGCTTTTAAAAAAAAATTTAATTCATATTAATAATTGAGGGAAACTATAGACAAATACTTGACTGCAGATCAAATATCAAGAGTTCATTCCATATAGTTCCGCAAATAACAAACAATATTTGTCTAACATCCAAACCACTACTATCCATTTATATAGCTGCATCCAAAATATGTTAACTATAATAGAAGTATTTTCTGAAGCTCATTTCATTCACATGAATATTGTTGAAAATATGCTTTCAGACCCTTTTCACCATGAAGGTATATAACAATAAACCAATAAACCATTAATCACTTGTATTTAGCTTTAGATATTGTATTTTACACCACACATAGTGAAGTAGGACTTCTAAATCAAACACATTTAAATATAGTCAAAATCACACATCCACAGAAAAAAAACCACAGGCCAAGAGGCTCATATACAAACAAAGGAGCAGAAAGGCCATTTTACCTCTAAATACAGAAGACAAATGGGATAAATGCTGCAATATCTCCTTCTGATAGTTTAGAAAGAATATTGAAAAATTGAAGGAGGTATTAAAAAAAGAATCATAGAATGGTTCGGGTTGGAAGGGACCTTAAAGATCATAGAGGTCCAACCCTCCTGCCATGGTCAGGGACACCTCCCACTAGACCAGGTTGCTCAAAGCCCCATCCAGCCTGGCCTTGAACACCTCCAGGGTTGGGGCATCCACAACTTCTCTGGCCAACCTGTTCCAGTGCCTCACTACCCTCACAGTAAAGAATTTCTTCCTAATATTTAATCTGTATATCCCCTCTTTCAGTTTAAAACCGTTACCCCTCATCCTATCACCACACTTCCTGATAAAAAGCCTCTCCCTATCTCTCCTGTAGGCCCCCTTTAGGTACTGGAAGGCTGCTATAGGGTCTCCACAGAGCCTTCTGTTCTCCAGGCTGAACAACCCCTGTTCTCTCAGCCTGCCCCCATAGGAGAGGTGCTCGAGCCCTCTGATCATCTTCATGGCCCTTTACTGGACCCACTCCAACAGGTCCATGTCCTTCCTGTGCTGAGTACTCCAAAGCTGGACACAGTTCTTTAGGTGGGGTCTCACGAGAGCAGAGTAGAGAAGTGGAATCACCTCCCACAACCTGCTGGCCACACTTCTTTTGATGCAGCCCAGGATGTGGTTGGCTTTCTGGACTGCCAGTGCATATTGCCAACACATGTTGAGCTTCTCATCCACCAACACCACCAAGTTCTCCTCCGGGCTGCTCTCCAGCCATTCTCCGCCCAACCTGCATTTGTGCTTGGGATTACTATGACCCAGGTGCAGGACCTCGCACTTAGCCTTTTTGAACCTCATGAGGTTGTCAAGGGCCCACCTCTCAGGCCTTTCCAGGTCCCTCTGGATGGCATTCCTCCCCTCCACTGTGTCGACCATGCCACACAGCTTGGTGTCATTGGCAAACTTGCTGAGGAGGCACTGAATCTCATTGTCCATGTCTCCAACAAAGATATTAAACAACAGTGGTCACAGTACCGACCCCTGAGGAACACCACTTGTCAGTGGCTTCCACTTGGACATTGATCTGTTGACTACAACACTTTGAGTATGGCCATCTAGCCAGCTCCTTATCCGCTGAGCGGTCCCATCCATCAAATCCATGAGTTTGCAATTTTGAGAACAGGATATCAGGCAAGACAGTGTCAAACACTTTACATAAGTCCAGGTAGATGACATCTGTTGCTCTCCTTATCCACCAATGCTACCAAAGGAGCCTCAAAAGATTAATCAAGGATTGAAAAAAGCATCTTAAATAGCTCAATCTGTTTAGCTTATCAAAAAGATGACTGAACAGTAACTTGATTAGAATATAAAACATTCACAGGAAGAAATCATCGGGTACTAAAGTGCTCTTCAAATGTAGCAGAGAAAGACCTAGCATTAAGAAAGGGCTTGACATTAAATCCAGGCAAATTCAAATTAAGAATAAGTGATAAATATTTAACAGTGATGGTGATTAAACACTGCTACTATTGAAGCCATTGCCCTTCTCTCAGTAGTTTCAAATTAAACCTGGGTGCCATTTTGAAAATATATTTTCATCAGACAAGTCACTAGCCTCACTTGGAGACCATCTGGGTGAAATCTTACAGTATACGGAATTAGAGGGGACAAACTGAACCTGGGGCTAGGCAAAGGGAGGGGAGAAAAATGAAAATAAAGAGAAGAGCTGGATTTGCCCCCTCAGCATTTCCACATTTTGAAATTAATAACACTGTTCTGAAACATGCTTTAAAATAGACGTCAATGACATCAAGAACCAGAGCATGAATCATAAGATATAACAAAAAAAAGTTTGACAGTGTAGCAAAAGCACAACATTAACGGGAACTGATGTGAGCAAAGCAGATTCACACATGATTACTTAACATCCTTCCACTCCACATGGCCTATCAAACCACTGCAGCAGCAGCTCTAAGAGTCACGTGTGGGTATGTACAAGTCTGTGGTCACACAAGAAAAAACTTTCCTTAGGTTTTATTGCTTAGCATGACGTTGTATGGAATGAAATATCCCTTTCATCAGTCTG
Source organism: Tringa tobata (assembly GCA_033628505.1). NCBI lineage: Eukaryota > Metazoa > Chordata > Aves > Charadriiformes > Scolopacidae > Tringa > Tringa tobata. The sequence continues at coordinate 6,745,842 of JAHREE010000567.1, forward strand.
GGTCAGCTGCCCAGGTTCTTGTCCACCCCAGCCTACTTACTAAGGGAATAGGCAGAGCAAGAAAAAGAGAAAGCCTCAGTGCTGTGCAAGTACTGCCAGCAACAGCCAAAACACTGTTTTCATCACAAATCTGGAACACAGTACCATATGGGCTGCTATGAAGAAAATGAACTCCATCTCAGACAGACCCAGTACACAGGTGCATTTAGTCTTCACCAGACAAGAACTGGAAATCACTCTAACTCTTAAGGGCTTACCAAGAGACTCAACTGAAAACAAGAAATAGGCCAGAACAGTAATAAAAGTTATAAAATAAAATAACAACAGGAATTAGTTATATATCCAGAAGAAAATATTTTTCTTGACCTTCCCACTAACAAATCAGTCACTACTCTTGCTTCGCAATAGCTTTGAGATGAAAGAAGGTGCAGAAAGGAAGATGAAAGTAACTGAAATTCCACACATTTTTCATCTCTGTCATCTCTACACACAGCCACTCTATCAGCAACCTCTGGTTTTCTCCCACATGAAACAGACCATGAAATTTTACTTTCCCTCAAACTCCTGCACAGCCACATATGGCAGGTCATGATACAAACCCCATGGCCGAAATACAGGGTACCTCTATTCATCAGGTGTGGGACCATTAACATTATTCTCCCATAAATAAGAATAAAGACTCCCTAGGCAGGACAGTAACATCCTTCAAATCTATGTATGTCTCTTTTGCAGCTGGAGAAAGGACTTCAGTTGCTCTGGCTGTCAATCTGGTTCCTTTCACAAGCATTAAAATTCACTTTAAAGTCTGAATAATAAGGATCGCTGACCCTTCCACACTGATAAAAATAAATAAATGTCAGTCAGACACCAGTTTAGTCACACAGGTACAGTAAACTTTTTTCTAACCAGACTGCACAGATTTATTCTTTAAGCTAATCAGAATTCAAACAGAACAGAAATCAAATGTCACCCTGCCACACTAACATCCATCAACCACAATGATTACATCTACATCAATCATTTGATATAATAGGAGTAAAGTCATTATAACAGAACGTTGTCAAAAGATCTGGAATTGGTCTTCTATTTAGTATTCCATCATATAACAGCTACAAGATTATTTCAAAGGCAGCCGTGCCTGCTTTGAAAATATAAGACAGCTTGCTTCAGCATTTTCCTGGCAAACCGTTATTCAATGACAGCATTCTCTATGAAGAAGTAACATTACTGATTTGAGTTTTATAAAAGGGGAGGATATTGTATTTTCTGTTCCATCCATTTTTAAACTGGAACTAAAAATTAAACAATTACACTACTGTCACATATACAACCTGCAACTTACCTGAAAAGAAACTTATCATTCAGCAGAAGTGTTGGTTATACCAGATAGTTCAGTAAGTTCATTCCAGTGCCTCCATTAATTTTGAAGTCCTATTGACTTTGTCTTTTCCTGTGTCTAATTTTGCCTGAAACACCTCACTACTTCATTCCCAAGTAGAGGTTTTCTGAAAAAGGTAGTGCTACCTGAGGGCTATGTACATGAAAATACCGCGCTCTAGTATTTCAAAATGTGACATTCGCCTACTGCATAAGGACATGTCTCCTCAGTTTACAGATCAGGCCAAAGTCTGATGTCTGATTATGCTTTATGATGCTAAAAGGCAGTTAAAAATTCTGCCTACAGACTGTGTATGTTGCACTCAACACTGCAGAGAGCCAGTCAAAAGCAAAGATCACACCAAAGAGAGAGCACGAACAATACAGAAAGCATTCCCTTTCTGGACATCATGGATAATGTCACAAAGACAGTATACCACCGACACTTTAATCAAAGTGGAAGATCTTACTCAGAGTGACCTTCCTGTGCATGAATCACCTTAGTGAGCATGAAAACCCTTAACCGCAGCTAAAATTATGCTTGCTTTACATGGGAGGTATTGTGTGAAGAAATTATAAAGACAACTAGTAAAATGAAAGAGACTATGAAAAACAGTCCTTTAGAACCAAGGATGAAGACCTTATCACGCTTTGTTCAGAAAGTAGACATCTAATGAAAAATATTTAATATTAAAACAAAACTACAATGCAGACCAGATGTAGCTCAGCTTGGACGTTATCAGTCTCATGAAGTTATTTTCACAAATAGCACTGACAGAAGTAGTAGTTTTACCCAGATGCAGTGGTTCATAAAATCAATTAAAATATTCACAAGAGTTTGATGGAACTTACATCATCACCTGGCTTCCTCACAGGCTATTTGTACCTTGACCCTCACTGACTATTGCTCATGTATTCATTACAGGAGTCATTCATGACTGAATCACCCAACATAACAGGATCTCACACCAATACATAAGCTTCCAGGAGGTTGTAACCAGCCTTTGTAAATAAATCGGACTTGTTGGTGCATTCACAAAGCTGAGTTGGAAGAACTGCATCTCCATTTACATCATTTTCTCTTTTCACTTCTAGACAGGTATATCTGTCTTGTCAAGTACTTAACCCGGATGCAAGCACACCCTTAGAACCACTTGCTTGTGTAACTACAATACAGCAATGAACTTTTTCTAACAAATCATTACTTAGATCACACCTATGGATCATACCTGTGTAAATACATAACTTAGAATAAGAATATTTTTAGACATGATACTTTAAAGTCATACAAATCATATTTATCACATACACATGTATAGTTGGCTTACAAATCAATTCCTTTCGTTAGCATAAATTCATATTTGCAGTAAGTATATTACAGATGTTACTCTCTTGGGAATTATTTAAAAGATCCATCATAGGAAAAAAGGCACTGATTTAGAATGCAAATAAAGCATTTTCTGCCAAAGGTCATGATACTATTAAATAGTTGACCATAATTGCCAAAATTATCAAGTCATATTTTCATAGATGTGCTTTCATTAGTGAACAACTTAAATCCTTGCAAATTCTTTTTATATCTTTATTACAATAGTCATATTTCACATGTTAACAGCAATGGTAGTGTTATATCTCCACAGAATTATCAAGATATACATGGCGAACATTATATATTTACTTGGCATTTCAGTGAACATTAAGGTTTATAGTTCTGAGGAAAAAATTGACTTTGGCTTTACTTCAGTCAATATTTATTTCTCCTTTCAATAAACATTGATGTTTGCCTCAAGAGAAGTCAATATCCTGTTAATGTACATTACTCGAATAACATTTGGGAATTACTAAACAAATGAGTCAAATTCAGTGGATCAAAGATAGTGGGACCAAGAAAGACCTTACAGGTCATTTGTTTAAACTTGCAGTCTTAGCAGAACTACCAGAACATGATGTGGAACATCCCTATGAACAATCCCTCCTTTAATCTTCAGTATGCTGGTATTGCAGCCAATTCCCTTCTTTGGCACAGCCCACTTCCCAAATGTTTATGTGCAAGGACTTTATTCTATGCCCTTCTTCAATGTTTTCAAAGCTAGCTTCTCCTTGAAGCATGCTTTGCTTCAAAGATCACGCAGATTGTAGCCACATATTCTTATGTTTTCCTCATTTAACCTGCTTTGCCCAGCCTGTCATCCATGCCTTACATTGGTATCTTCAAAAATTCTTAAAGGAGCTCTGTTTACAATACTCAGTATTTTTACTAGAAGTTGTTGCTATAGGACTTTTTAAGGCAGGGCTCCCTTCCCATATGACCACAATACTTTAATACTATTAAAGATTACCATGCTTTGGCACTCACGTGAGATAGTAAACTGAAGAGAATCATCAAATTTTAGGGGGAATATGACCTTAAACTGAAAATATTTGCAGCTTCTCTCAGATCTCAGCAAAGCTGTCCTTTAACAGGCAAAATTATATGATTAGTTGAATATATGAAATTTTCTTATCATATTAAGTATTAAAAGGCTAACTGTAATGATAAACCTTAGCAACCTGTCACAGAGGATGTGATGGGCACTATCAGCCTATAATGACCCTATATAACAAGATGTGATAAAGCTTTAGAGACTAATTTTCATTACCTGTATCTTCTTTCTTCTTGCTTGAGGACAGCAGCCACAGCTGCACAGTGAACTATGAATTCAGTAGAAACAAAAATCTAGCATTATCATGCCACAGCATGTTCGTAATTACCGCTTGTAATGAAAAGCCATGATTTGCTCCAAAAACCTTAAAAATAGCAATAGAGTGAGCTTTGTAAAGTGTACTCACAACTTCACATGCAACACAATCGTTTGCTAGTGACAAAGTGGGATCTTAAAATGAAGAGTGAAAAATAATTCAATTATAAAATTACAGAACTCCATAAATGTTTACAATTTTGGAGTATAGCATTCCAAGTTGGGGAAAAAATAGAATTAATTATTTTTTTCTGTTAAGTCCACAGGGAAACATCTTATTTCTGGAAATCTCTCTTGAGAAATAAATACCACAGGCTTTAGCTACTCTATTTTACTTGCACATAGCATGAATATAAGCCGCAGGAAATACTATATAAAGGTCATGTTATTAAGAGCAAAATTATCATAAATAGGTTCAAAGATTATTTTTTCTTTCTGAAAAGCATCACTGAAAAGCAAGCATATGTGTGAATGAGAGGTATAGCCTTGAACAATTAACTTCCAACTCATGTTTGTTAGCTTCCTCAGATATTTTCAAGCATATCACACTTAACAGAGTGTGAGAGACGGGGAAACAGATCACATGCTGGACATGAAAGCAGTTCAAGAGCAGCCTGCTATTCCTTACCACTTTTGAGGAAAGAACTTTACTGGAGTCTAAATTTGAATACTCACTTTGACACCTGTAACAAGTTTTTACCACTTCAGAGAAAAATGATCAGTGTGCTGAAGATTTTGTGCTTTCAGTTCTCTCCCAGAAGATGTTCTCAGAAAAAGTAATGATCAGGTGGCTGCAATATAATGCCACACCCAGCCTCACAAACCAGTTTTTAGTAGGGTGAGATCTTGAAGAGAGCTACTGCTGTCATTGTATTCTTGTGTTTAGTTCTCTTGCAAGTAAATTTATCAAAAAACCCAGGATTTGAAGAATACATCTCAGAGCTACAGATGAACTCTGGACAAAACTAGGTGCATTGTTGGTAAGGAATGGAGAGGTAAGAAGATGGCAGCAGCAACGTCTGTGCTGCTTTGGTTCTTCGTACAGCTATTGTCAGACTCCCAGAGCTGTCAATCCAAGAGCACTACACCTTTCACAAGTCCACCTTTAACCTAATCTTTCACCTATTGACCTTTCTCAAATACTAAATTCCCATTAAGTACATTAGGAATGAAAATAACCCTCTATTCTAATAACCAGAAACTGCCAATTAAATCCATAATGTATGGACATTTTCCCCTTACTTGCCCTTTTTATGCAAAATAACATTGTAGGAGATTGCAATACCAACATGTTGATCATTTTAATTATTTCTGGGTATTTGTCCATATTGCACTAGATTAATATACTCCCAAAACTGATTTATTCACTCACTTGTAAATTGCATCTTAATGTGTTCACAACTTGCTAGCATTCATAAACAAAAGATCTAAAATTAGAGTTCTTTTCCAGGAAAAATGGGCTAGCTTATCTTCAGAAAGTATGAAGAAGCACAGCTATATGCATTTTTTAAAAAAAAATATTTATACCATATTTGCAAGCACGTCTTTTTTGATTAAATTATTTTTTATGAATTAAAATTTTATGAATGTTAATAAAAGCTGTCCAAAGCACCTATACAGCGGTAGCCTTTTACACTTTCTAAAGACCTACAGTCTTATGTAGTATTTTGGTGCTCACTGTAAGTTAATCTTTGTAATGTGCTTGTAATCAAATACAACTTTATTCTAAAAGAAATATTTGGGGTTTAGTTCTAAGAGTCAGTGGCAACTATAAAATTCCAATCCTCCTCTCCCTGGCATCAATAACATGCCATATATCACATCTTCACTTCTTAAAAAAAGGAAAATCCACCACAACCAAACAGACAAAACCCTTAAAGATACCAATTCAATAATTATTAAGTATATATTACATTGAAGATTAATTTTATGCAAATTTCAATGTTTTCTATCTACCTTTCTGGAAAAACGCATCATTATAGTAAAAAAAAAAAATCAATGTATTTATTTCACATTTTGTCACAAAACCTAGTCAAACACAGATAAATTTTGAAAAATATAATAAACAGACGACACTACAGTAAGTCATCCAAAGATAAGAATTTGCCACATACAACTGCAATTAATTCAGGTTAAGTTTTGGCTCTTGCACCAACTAGTTCACTAATAGTCTCTATTATCACTGTTTAAAGAAATAGAGAGAAGGTAAACTACAGAAAAAAAGCTTTACTTTCTTCCCCTAAACCAAATTTTTGAACAGAAGTTACTTCAGAAACACACAAACAAAAAATCTCTATGGCCATGGTAGTTAATGACTGAAACCATGCGTTTTCCCCTTTTATTACTGACTAAGCAGACGGCAGGGCCAGTATGGAAATAAAAATTGAGAAACTAGCCAGTGACCTTCCACACTAACTATATTTTCAGTTGTATAAAGGAGATACTTGAGTTTCCACCACAGTATGAATGACATCGGAAAGGGCGGCTCCAGGGAGCACAGACCAGGGGGAATACAAAGCCTAAAATCTGTTCCTAAGAACAAAGTGGATGAATTGGAGAGATTACTCAATAAAAGCATCTGTACAAAAGGTATAACATGGATGTCTTCCCTGTTTTTCTCTGTCTTTAATAAGAATGTTAAACAAAACACATACCAAAAGTCAAATCATATGCAATCTCTAGCTCCCATACAAATGAATGCTAGTGTAAGAGCAATTGTATTTCGTTCTAATACTAGTCATTATTTTTTAGGAGATGCTCGCACCAATTGCAGTAGTATCCAGTGACATTTGTTACCTACTCAAAGAGCAAAAAAAAGAATTTTCAAGAAGGAAGGATATTTCTTATAAGCAAAGAATAGTTATAACTATTATTGACAATGGAGATGAATTCTCCAAAAGCATAAAGAGTATGTGCAGCTCATTTGTGCACAGAAGCCTTGGTTAACAGTCTATTAATAGCATATACATATAGACATCTGTAACCCTCTCAGCTTCCTCACTAGCTGCTTAAATAGAACCGTGATTTTTCTGAAAAACTGTTTTAAAGAATTTAAATATTATTTGACCACCATAATACAGTACACGAGCTTAATACAATATAATTGAATTTTTTTTAAGTGTCCTACAGAACGTGATAAACTGTTTCAGTGATAATGCTTTAATACATAATTTTTTGATCAGTATAGGAGCCTGTAAGTTTCCAGCTCTCTAATACCAAATTCAGAAACTGAAAAAGCAGAAGATAAACTACTTAACACCAATTTTAAATCCTAAAAAGAATTGTGTAAAATGATTTGCCAAAATTTTTGTTAATTTCATTTCCACCTTTTGTTTTGATTGAATAATGCAGCATGATAAACAGGTATCTGTTGGGACACTTCAGTTGTGATACTCTGGATTCTGCTATGCCTTGTGCATGAAACTGTTTTGCACCATGTCACCAGCCAACAAACTACAAACAGAGTTTAGCATATCAGAGATTCAATGCGGTATCAGCAAAAGAAATCCATGTTGAGGAATATCTTCTTTATTTCAATCACAAAATAATTGGTTGTGGGGGTTTTTTGGACTTTTTTTTTTTTAGGATATTAGAGGGGAATTGTAAACAATTTTTTTTTTAAACAATAGTAATTTTAAACACATATCAAGTCACTCAAACTATTGCAGACCAGTATTTCAATGTGTTATGCTCAGTACCACTGATTTCAGTGGAGCAGCCCTCAATGTAAGCAAATATTGTTCAGACAAACTATACAGAACTATTAGGAAAACTAATGAATTCAAAAGGAATGGAAGGCACCAAGAAAGAGATACTGACTGAGATATACATATATAGGTATGCGGGTTCATCCTAATTTATCAGAGAAGTAATGACTCTGCAAATTAAATTCCCTGCAGAGCAGCCATTTTAAGGCACACCAATTCCAGACTTGCACATGAGGTTCTTTGCTCTTGCTTCAACAGCTATTTCAAATCATAGCTTTGAATAAGAAACTCTATACTAGGTTTGTTCCAAGTACATTAATCATCCACTTGTTTCTTTCAACATCTGATTATTCCCATTCAACCCAAGTAAGGACAGAGTCTCTCCAACGTCAAGCAATGTTGGAGCTGTCCCGCAAGCATCCGTCATACTAAAGAGACAGTTAAAAAAACAGAATACTGCAAAACTCCTGCTTATGTCCTATTGGTGAGGAAAAACTTTGAAGGAAAATATTTTTAACTTTCAAGTTAGTCAAATGTCAGTCAGTTACTGCATTTCCTCTAGATGTGGTTCCATGAGTGGATCACAATCAGGTGAAATAAATCGGCTTGAGATACTTGTGATCTCAATGCTTACAATTGAAATAATTTTCCCTTAGTTTGGCACTGTTTAACTCATGCAAGGACTCAAATTTACTTAGTTTAGATAAAATGAGATCAGTGTCAAGTCCACTGGAACTGGGGCTGGAAGTTATATTTTAGCTTTTCATATCTGCCAAATCGCAATTCTTTTTCCTTTTCCTTGGTCACTAAATAGCATCTGCATGAAAAACATGAACAAATATAGGTAAGCACAGAGAAATATTCGTAGTAATTTAACTGTGCTTCATTTCCTATTTTGAACATTATAGTATTTGTGTATAATACATATATTAATTGTTTAATTTCATATATGATAAAAATAGTCCATTTGCTTTACCCTGCAGCTTAATTTTAATGGTGTTTACCGACAGTGACAGAAACATACCTTTCTTCACTCAATACACTTTCCCTTTTGCTTTAATACCCTACTTTTTACTGAAGCATATTTTTACATTTTTTTGCAATTTCAATATTCCAAACATCCGTTTTGCACAAAGCATTTCACCAAGTAATTACATTAAGCTGCTCCTTGGCTATTGGCTCTAAAAAAATTAAATTTTCAAGATTAATGGATTTTATTTATTATAGCTTAAAATGCTTCATTGTCACACTTCAGTAAATTTTTAGTATTTCATGTCTCTATTGGAAAAAAAAAAAAGATACCAGTGGATTGTTCACTGATTTTTATTCACATCTGCACAAACACATTTCTCATTATATGAAGTGGTTTTCCTTATTCCAGGGGATAATGCCCGTGCCCGATATTCCTCAACAGTAAACAAAATCATCCGCTTTTCATGATTTGTACTTTTATTTCCAGATTATTTGAAACCCTAAATACTTTGGTATTTGCCATAAGACGGATCAACATGCTATCTTCAAGTTGAATCACACATATACTGTAAATCTTTTAGAAAAGCATCATATCATATTCACCCTCTGGTGATCTAATATTAGACAAAATGTTTTTATTAAAGATAACTAATAGTTAACCCCTAACACATATAATAGTTAACCCACAAAGTCTAAGATCGGTTCAAAAAGCATGAAATTTGGAGCTACGTTAAAAAGAAGGCTGGAAGTCACCTAACAACTCAAAGACCTTTCAATAGTTTTATTTAATTGTTCTTCACTGCTAAACACTGTAGCTTCATTATGAACAGTTACTCTCACATTTCCTAAGGGCTGATGCTCTCCTAAAGCATTCTGATGCCATCTTAACCTCTGAGTTTATGGGGCAAAGGGGTAGGAAACGAAGTCACAACATCAAGTATTGCTATAGCTGTGTCTGGGTGTTCTGCTTGGGTAATTCCTTCAATAAAAGTAGCACACTGGGAAAAGAGCCTCCAACTTCCTGAGTTTCTGCTGTGGAATGACATTCATGGCTAAAGACACATTTTCCTCACCTCAGGTTATCACGGTCAGGCATCCAGCACTCAGATTAGATACGTAAGTGTGAGAATTTTAGTTTCACTCAGTAACGTATCAAAACCTTTGTATTTGGTGCACACATACGTGTGTGAGAAATAGTATCATTCAGAGAGCCTGGCAGCAGGAAAGCCACCGCCTCTGAAGTGGGAAGAGGATACTGAACAGCAGGCAGAATCCTTCAATGCTCTGCTCCTGCTAAATCCTGAGCGCAGCAGCGTCCAAGATTGCTTATAACTCACACCAGCTAGAGTTAATCTTGAAACTTCAGGCTTCCCAGACAAACTATTCTATCCACTGTTTATGTACATTGACCAGCATAGAGTATGTAAACTTCAATAAAGACTTTTGGATGCTGTTGGATTACATATCTTGAAGAAGAAGAATTAATCAGTCTCCCTTATTTCCCTAAGTCTGCGTAACTGATGCTTCCATGTAAGCAAGAGAAATAATTCTTCAGAAATTACCCTAAACTGCACAATTGCCATGACTAGCAAAGGATCAAACAGCAAAGATCTATAAGCTATAAAATAGAACTTTTCCTATCAGGGTCAGCACCAGAAATTTTAAGAATTTTGATACCATTTTCCACTCAACTCAAAATAAGAGAACCTTAGCTAACACAATCCCGAGGAAATAAAAAAAAAAAAAAACAACAACCCCAAAACAACCCAACAAGCCCTAACCTATGAAAATGCAACAAGTTGCTGATATGGAACGGACAATCGCAACCTATTGCAGACTGGTAGAGAATAACACTCCTGAAAAGTAAAGGGACCAGATGAGCAAAAGCACTTACTGCTCTTTTCTCTTTGACTTGCATTCCCTTTTCAGTATTTCTATGGATAAGTAGTTATGCAGAGCATTTGTAGCCCATTGTGATTAACTGTCTCCAACTCCTAGGTCAGGTCAAGTACGCAGAAGGTGTGGCTCCACCACAAAACACAGTAAAATCACATTTGTTTTGGGTTTACATGACAGATCCATAAGCCTAGACAGCAGCATTAGATTTACTTTGTCACTTATCAAAATTCAGTTTCGACAGTAAAAGCTCTCTCCCATCTGCATTCACCCATACTTACTATAACATTATAGTTTTGAGGAAAAATGGAGTGAAGAGTAAAAAACAAATGCAAAACCACAAACTATTAAATAACAGTATAAGTAGTAATTATGTTGACTACATTTTCTATAACCATAAATAGTGTTATTTCAGTAAAGAACATTCTCCTTACTGAGAACAAAGCATTTACAAAAAGCAGTAAATCAATGAATTATTAGCTTAACTACACAGAGAAAGATTACTCCAACATTATGTAGTGCTCTTTCCAGCCTTCTTGAATATCACAATATGCAATATTTACTAGATTTATACAAAGCTATGTATCTATTTAAGGCACGTCCTTCCCTTAGTCGACTTCAGCTTTCAGCTAAGTAGTTAAAAAGATACTCAGTAGCTTTCATATTCAAGAGCCCATACTACCTTCTTGGAAGTGGATTTTAAGATAAATACTGGTAATGAGAGTAGCACAAAGAGGTTAATTGTATCATTAATCTTGTCAAATACCCTGCACCAACAGTCACGAGTTATTAGACAATGAAATAGAAGGCAGAATAAAATACTGGTTTCAACTTTACTTGTGGTAACAGATAGAAGATTCTCAGCTGGGAATACGAGAGAGGACAGAGATAAGAAAGGCCTGCATTTTTTTCAGGGCCTTTATAAAGTGTGATAATATTTAGCTAGATAGATGGCATCAAAAACAGCGTTTTAAAATAATGTGTGCTCAGTATACATAAACATGTAGAATGTGCATATAATACAATATTCAGAAACCAACCACTCACAAATTGTGAGAATATTCCAGGGATTGTGGTGTTGCAGTTACTCTTACAGAGCTTCTGTACTTTTATGTTAAATCCAGAAAGTGTAACTTATTGAAGTGAATCCACAGAGCATGGGTGATTGCAGACTATACAGGAGCTTGAAAGGGGCAATGAGTGTAGGATCAGGCCTCTACATGGCCTATTAAAGCAAAACACTCTTAAGGCCATCTTCATCATTACTGCTTGTCTATCTATGAAAAATTAACAAGTATTCTAAGGTAACACATTATTAATCAAACTGACCAATTAAAGTAATTGACGCTTTAGAAGAGCATTTGCTTTGGCAAGAATCACAGCTGGCTATATTTCTTCTTTTAAAAGTTTGAGATGTTACATGTTCAGATTCAATTTACAATTATTTTCGCAAGTGCTTCGTACTTCATTGCAAATGCTGCTTCCTTCTCCGTGGTGTTTTTTGTTTTACTTAGTGTCTATTGCCTTCATTAAGCAAATGAGTAACACTGAGATACTACCTCTTTTGTGCACTGCTTGCTGGTACAGTTGTAGAACGCTAATGTGTTCTATGGTATTGTCCTCTCATTCCCTGGCATGTGATGAGAAATAAAGTTTTGGGGGGTTGTTTTGGTTTGGGTTTTTTGTTTGGTTGGTTTTGGAGTTTTGGTTTTGTTTTGTTTTTTTTTTAAAAAAGTAAGTAAATGAGGTCAATAAAAGGCCTAGCTGATAAAATAAGAAGGTTGGAGCTTCCTGTTAAAAGTATTTCTCCACTAAATGAAATATGAAATACACATTCCAGTCTTCCATGTTGAGGAAATAATTCAGTATGCATTCCATTTTGACAAGCAATGCATGTACAAACTAAGCCTTTTATTAATCAGACTAACTTCCTTAATATTTCTATCACATATACAAGAAGGCATCATTCTGCAGAGCTTATTCAGCACAATGTTGCACTAAAGAACTTTGAACGACCAAGACGTGCAGTAAGAAATTACCCAGATTTACAGTGAAGTATTAAGCTGCACATTATGTTTTAAAATTTATGATTAATTGACATACATATTATGTTTCTTATCAGCTCAGCATTGATTTTGAGGCTCCAGTTTTAAATACATAAAAAACCCACCCAAACCCGATCCCCATCTTTTACTTCAGTTACATCTACTCACTAATTACTCACTATGATTTAGTCCTTTCTCTCCTATGTCCACCTAATCACTGTTAATAACAGTAGTATGTTCTAATACTGATATTAACTTGACAGCATATAAAGACTACAGTCAGTCCCACATTGCTCTGAGCTCTGGGAATTTTAAGGTTAAGAGTTTTGATTTTTTTAGTCAACGCCTTTCCCCATTAGTTTTCCCCTCCTTAGGACTATTTTCTTGTCATTTGGTTTTGATGGGGAAGTAAGGAGGTAGATCCTTCATTCCCCTGTGGTAAAAAAGGAAGAAAAGAGAGAGACAAGAGATAGCAGAATACTGAGATCCAGCCCTGCCTCTGCAACAACAAAGCAATGCCAATTCCAAACAGAGAATGTGCCCTACAGAGATGATAAATAAATAAAACCAACATAATCTGTTCTAGTAGAACACAGAACACCCCCTAAAATAGCTATAACCAGACTAACATAACTGTAATAAATTCACATATTTAAACAAAATGAGTAAAATTAGTAAGTTCCTTGAAACATTATAATACAACCCTATAGAACATAACTTTTCCCCTACTGTCCTCTACCCAATCCCAGTCTTATTACCTATTGCTCATCACTCCTACAGTACATACTATTAAAACATCTACTGAGATCACTGCACAGCACAGCTCTAGAACTTCAAGCCAAGCATTCAAAAATCCATAGCTGCCACACTGAAGAAACTCTTCATTTCCGTTTCAGGATAAAGAACTGCTGTAATGTTTCAGAATGAGCAACAGTAAATACCTACATCTAAGGTTGCTGACTTTATGTACGAGCCTGTCCCCACTGCTTACAAAAATATTGATCTTGAAAAACATTTTCCTTCCATTATAGCAGCAGCTTTGTTTGTATGAACACATACTACTATCCTTAAGTAGCATTTACTTCAATTTGTTTTATTTCCATTCACAATGCTGTATTTTCAAACATACTCGATTTTTGAAAATACAGTATTGTATTGCTTGCATTGTGCTTGCTCCATTGTGAATTTCTTTTAAATAAACTGTAAGGATGCTAAATTTGCTGTGATGCCAGTAGAGTTAAATATATAGTGACACTTCCAGTGTTTGACTGTGTTGCACCTTTCAGCACAGAACCAAGTAGAAAGCCTTCTATCACCAATTTTTGGATGTTATTACACTTTGAAAACACAAAAACAATTGCCTGGTGCTTTGTTCAACTTAAAGTATTCAGGAGAACTGCATTCAGAAGTATAACATTGTGCCAGTATTTTAGAAGGAGATAGATTAACTGAATTTACTTATCTACTTGAAAAAGTTTCCTTTGCACTACAGATGAACACCAAATGTTTGGATATTAATCTGAACCTGAAAAATATCATTGACAGATGCACCACAGTCAAACCCCATGTTTTTTGGCAGGAAATTTAATGAAAGGTTTTGCCTTCAGAACAAATAAATTTCAATGAGGGGAGGAAGAACCTGACTGACACCACGCAACAGCACACAGACAGACACACATTCGTGCATCAATATAGCTCATAAAAATAGAGCTCAGAGTCATTCTTGGAGATAATATTTTTACATTATTTCAAGATACGGATTTCTCTACTACTATACAAAACATTCACCTCAAACTCCCATTCTTCTGCCAGACCTCCTGTTCTATTCACGGACACTATTTAATAAAGTAGCAAACAGAGGAAGAAAAACAAACAACACACTCCCGCTTGCTATTGCCTCCTATTACCTCCAATACAATTTTTTTATGGTAATGACAGAAAGTATAGTAGCTTGTACTGTTTCCTTTTTGGTTTTGTATTTAATGAAATGCAACTATTTGTCTATTGAGCAGCTGTATTAATAGCCTCTCTGGCAGCAAGAATGAGCTGTTAACAAAACCTGGTTACACATATTAAAACAAAAATAGCATCATGTTGCTCTCACCTAATGCTTTCAGAAAAATCCTAATTAGAACTACAGGGGAATAATATCCTTCTCACAAGATTTTGAAACTTGACCCACAGTTTTTGATTATCTGGTATTGACCTAAATTAACCTAAACCCAAAATGCAGTTCAGCAAATTTGTGCAGCCTTGCTTTTCTGCAGTTCCATGTACTAACACAATCTATATCTATCTTATTTTGTGTAACAGTGTGTAATTACAACATATACCTCATGCACTTTACATAGAGAAGATCTCAGTTTTATGGATTTCCTTGCTTTCCACTTCTTCACCACACTGTTCATTTTTCTCTCGATCTTAGACTTCCCTTTCCAAATCAGTATGTAAGAACTTCATTATGTCGATGCAGTTATCTTAACTGATAGAAAAATTACTGAAGCATAAAGGTGGACCCTGCAGAGACTGCAGTGATTTGGGACTCCTTCAGCTTTTTTGCAGCTACACATGCACATTGCCTCGTCCCCGCTGTGACAAAGTCTGCTTCCACATGGTAAAATCAGGTTTCATGCTGTTAAGAACAGTTAGGAAGGCAGGCTACTGAAGCTACTCCACAGGAGAACCAGCAAGGATATTTTCACAGAAACTAGCCCCTATCAGAACTGCTAATTTCATTTTGCACAAAGCGATACTCTACTGTCTTCTTAAATGGCCAAGAACAAAACTGAAATAAATAAATAATGACATGTAAAAATGCTACATTCTGTTCTGCACCTTCACCCTCCTTTGGCCGAGACAAAACTAGGCAGCACCAACATCCTCCAATCCCTCTTCTTTTATCCAGTACTCTTGATGGCACTTATTCCACTCTGAAGACCAGTTTTCAGAGCTATTTCTTTTTCATGTTGAATATGAGACGTCATTACATAAGTTGTCAAAAGAAAGCTGGAAGTTGGGACAGCTGAGGCTTTTAGCACCAAGGAGAGACATCAGAGCTGGTTGTGGTATCATGCATCCAAAAGATAGTTAAAATGCTTGGTACTGAAAAACCCATATATTTCCACTTACTTAATAGCAAAAGTTCAGGGGACTAATTTGTGAAGACTGAAATTTAACAACAACTAGCCACCAACCACGTCCCAACACAAGTCCTGACACATTGCCATCAGGGCATATGTGGTCGCTTCAAGAGTTTGATGAAACGGTCAAAGTTTATTTCAGTGCTACATTTCTTATTAGTTGTTAAAGCTGTTCTTAATGGTATCAGAGAAGTGATTTGTATTAGCACACTGTTTTCTTACAACACCAAAATTTATTTTATTTGCATGAACTTTTCTTGTCTAAAGAAAACCTTCCTATCACTCAAAAACAGATAAATGGAAACATGTCACAGACAAAGCATCTAAGAATTCCTGAGTAAAACGGAACACAGCAGATGTCAGCATAACTTTGAAATGAACTACAGGTTTTCTTCTTGAGAGAGACACCTTTAACCTCTGAGTTCTTGAAAAAAAAAAAAAATTGTCTTGAGTTTACATACGGTCTTTATTATTTAGCAAACATATTTTGACAGAAAGAGCTTTGCTTAGGGAGAAGAATGATATTAAGGATACAGCCAAAAAGAAAAAAATGCAAAAGAGATCACTTGTTTTTGGAATATGTTGTCAATACTCATTTCTCATTTTTTCCACTTGTTTTCCGAGCACTCACATATGACATTACATATGATTGCACTATACAGTACAGATTCTCAGAAAGGCGGGCTCTGAGAACCACGTACAAAAGTGAAAACACAATCTGAAGCTTGATCAATGTGCAAAAGCATTAAATAAATGTTGTTGCTTGAGGTAGAACAGGACTGCATTCAATGAGCCACAAGATCTATGCCAACACTTTGTGCTTGGAACGAGCATTATCCATGCAAAACAACCTGTTGTATAGATGCATTTTATTCTTAGCATTTGACCTATTCAGATATTTGGAGAGTAAAACACATGCAAATACCTTCAATCCACGTATTTAAAATCAATAATATTAATAAATATTACTTACAGTAAAAACAGTAAACTTTGACTATCATCCCTGTTTCTTCTACTTTGTTAAAAGAGAACTGTTAATGACAAAGGGTTATAGCAACCTGAAATTCTTCAACCAGATTCTTTTAAATAAAATAGTCAATTAAATATTATTTGATTTCTCCCTGTTCAGCAAACAATTCAACTCTGTTTGATTCGGACGAAGAGTCTACTAAACATATGGTTTTATGCCCAGAGAGAAAAACAGCACTTAGAAGCACTGTATCCGGCTTTTCACATCCAATTTGCTCTCATATTCCATAATAATATATTACCAGAAATACATATTTAAAATACCCAATTTAAAAAAAACAGGGCCAGAACCACTTAGACTACAATTATAATTCTCTGTCTGAACATTTTTCTAGCAAAACTTTTAAAAAATAATGTGAATGGTGAATTTCAAACACTAAGGCATTATGCACAAGTACCTATTCTATTCTAACTATCCATACCCTCTTCTTTTCCACTGTCAATGTTTTTAATGCTCATTATGAAATCGTCTCTAGAGTCACTGCAAAACAGTCCAGCAGAAAATAAACCCTAGCCACAAAATAACTTCTGTAGGAAAACAAAAAACTTAACTACTGACAAAGTTAACATGCCAACACATAGAGGTCTGACTACAATCTACTAAGAGGAGCAAGAGGGCTCCTTGGGGCTTGGGATTTCTTTTTTGTGGGAAAAAAAAGATTCGTACAAAAGTTTAAATCTTAACCAGTACAGACAGCCCTAATATGCCTGCAGCCTGTTACATTACCAGTAACCAAAGCTACCACTGGCACTGGAAGCATTTCAGAAGAAAACAGGTATGAATAAAAATCTCTACACCGCATTTAAGGAACAAATGGTTTCCTCCAGTATCTTCCTGTTCTTAGCACTTACCCTCCTGTTTTTTTCTGAATACCTTGTGAACTACTCTATTAGATCTTCCCTCGCATCCTCCCTCCCCTCCTCAGCCTTTCCAGTATGTACAATGGTTATAACAATTATCCGTCAATTTACAGTCTCTGGTGAGAAAAAAAGACAGCGCAAACCATCCTCACAAGCATTCTGTCATACACTTTCTATATCAAAGATTCTTGACACTCCATTTAATAGTTGAGGATACATTTGCATGAGAAATAACGCACTCCAGTAAACAGCAGCACAGAAACTACACACAGGATTTATAACACAAGGGCACCTCGACCTGGCTGAAATCACTTCCAACTAACTCGTATTTACCTGACATTACAGTCCCCTAATTCTCAAATGAGTCCGCTTAGAAAATGTAACTTACAGTGTGGACAAATGGTAGAATAGAAAATAACGTGTATTTTAAGATGGAGAGTAAAATATTGTGCATCTCTGATGAAAAAGAACCTAATCCATTGGAGCACAGATAGCGAAACTCTTAACTACTGTATCTTAGAAGGCTAGATGCTGATGAAGATTGAATGTTCTATCTTCCTGAAACTAACCTACCCAATGTTAAGAGACTCCAAACCTAACAGATATTCATAAAAGATGGGACTTGTGAAAGCATTTAGGCAGAGCTAAAACTTTAAGTTAACCATCCCTTTCACTCACAGTAATGTTACTATTATTCCCATAAAGAATTTAGTCAGCCGCAGCATCAGCAAATGACCTAGCGGTCATGCACATTTTCAAAAGCCCTTTTTTCTTTCCTTCCACCCTTTTGTCCTAATTTTCTGTCTCTTTAATTTCAATTTTGGTTTGTAACATTTATGTTATGTCTGTGGTATTAATAAATTTCACTCTGATGAAAAAAAAAATACACAGTAAAAATCAACAACTAAAGTCACACCACAGAAACAAATGTTTCCCCCATTCCTCTCTTTTACTTGAGAAATTATTTTTTTAACAACATCTTTTTCTGTGTAATGATCTAAACCATTATCACTCAATTCACAAATAAAATCAAATATCACTCAAAAGTGAGACCCATCTTTCAAGTGTAGCTATTAAAGACTATAAACTACTAAGACATGCTTGAAAGTGAGTGCTGTATCCTAAAGGTTATTTATCACCAGGAGAAAAGAAAGCATGCTGTGTGTTTATGCCAGACTGGCGAATGACGGCTGCACAGATTATAAATCTTTAGTTCCAAACATGAAATACTCAAAACCATAGTCTCCAAGCACATCAAAAACAAGAACAGTTCACAAAGGGCTAAACTAACTGGGGCTGGACCCAGTAGGAATACATTAATCCACAGAGCATGTCTTCCGATAGAATAAAATGAAGAGAAATCAGTAAAGAAAACAAGCCATTTATAATACACTGTGAAAAATCACTAAAACAATAGCTTTTAGAAACCTTGCATCTGCAGAAAACCTTCTGGGCCTAAATCCAATACAAACCTGTCAGAAAATATTGATGAAAAATGTGCATTTACAATTGTAAATAAAACATGAATATGGAACCTATTTCTAAACTCAATTTTTCCAGAAACGATGTCATCTTTTTTTTTCCATTGGACTATGTTATTTAGTTAACTGATTTAATTAGACGCTGGTTTTGGTAAACAAAGTTACTTGAGAATGAAACCCCCACAATAACCACTGACAGACAAAAATCAAATGGACTTCAAAGACTGTTACTGTGCTTATCTGCTTCACTCATAATAGCTTATTGAAAATACCTGTTAGAGCCTAGTATTATAAAAACCACCTTCCCAGAAGAGAAATATGATCAAAGCAATTGTCAGATGGCATAAGGCCAGCCTTTCATATACTGCACAAGGGATTCTTTCAACTTTGTCTTGAAAGGCCCTCTGATGCTCCATTCCAGATTCTAATCCAACTCTGCAAGTGAAAGGTTAATGGAGTGCACCTGTAATACACAGGCACACCTTAACATATACTTACAAAATAAGAATACTTTTTCATTAAGGAGTGTGCTCTTTTTAACATATTAAAGTAGTAACAGGCCTTCTGCCATTCCCCAACAGCAGTATATGCAAGCAGCTGCTCAACATTATGGATAAGCCTCAAGAAAGCCTTCCTGCTTAAACTCATTACATCAAATACCCAGCTGACACAGCTTAATAAACATATTCACTATGAAAAGTACAATTAAACTTTCAAGGTCCACTTCTAAGTGTTCAGATGGATTATTTGTTAAAGTTATTGATGCAGAGATTAAATTTTTTATTTAAACAGATACCAATCCAGTTTCTATGATATGACTTTCTGAAAGGATTGGATCAATCAGTGAAGCACGAAGTGCCAAACTAAACAAGTACAAGGACAATACAGAATACAAGAATGAGAACTTAACAAAAACCCGGTAGTAGCGTTTTTCTGGCTAATTCATGAAATAACTTGAGTTTTTGGTGCTAGTATGAAAGGTCAAAAAAACCCAAACAACCCAACACACGAAACCAGATCCCAGGAATGCACAAGGAGGCAGAAGAGACCGTAAAAAGATTGTCAGTTCTCAAGCACCTGCCAGTCAGCTTAGTCTCCTTGAAGGCTACTGCTTGACAGCAACTCAGGAGCTGCTTAGTTTTTGGCATTAAAAAAAACCAAATAAACAGGAACAGAAATTAAGTTCTAGTGCATAGTAGTTCAGAAATATGGTTTGTGGGCAACATGTAGCTGAATCAATAGTAAATTATGTTTACCACAGTCAGCACTAGAGGCAGTACAAGTCATTGGAATGGGTAACAGTACAAGTAAGCCTACACATGCTTTTAATGAGAAAAAACTCTCCATTGCCTTGCCAGTGTTATCACCCTTTATTTAAACAGTTCAGATAGATATGAGAGGGGAGGGTGTTACATACAGAAGTAAAATGTGTTCTATTTTACTCTACACTATAGTAAGTAACATTTAAGCTACCCAAGTAGACTGCTTTAGTGCACTGTTTAGAGGGCTAGTTTGGTTTGTATCAAAAATGAGTAGAGGTAATGAGGAAAAAAAGCAGTTCTTTTAATTCCACTTACGCTGTCAGGTAAAAAGATTATAAAAGTTCGTTCGTGTAAATTTGGAGAACTGAAACACAAGAAACCTCCACGCTTCCAACTATCTCAATGTCTATCTTCCCATTATCACATACAAGTAACTGAGAGAACTCCACAACTTGAACTGAGACTATAGGTTGATCCCTGAGAATTAACACATCAAACTGAATGTGCCAAGGGCTGATCTCGTGATTAAAATCAACGGGAATGAAATTTATGCATCCATCAGGACATAGGAAGATAAATTTCTGACTCAAACAAATCTCTCAGAAAGTATACGCTTCTTAGGATTACAGGATAGGAAAGGACCACCAAATTTTAGTCCAGTCCCCAGCCACGACAAGTACTGCATAATTTAATGGTTTTCATAGGCACTCAAACTACTTCCTAAGAGTGCTTATGATATAGCTTTGATTGAAAAACCATTGCAGAACCTCACTGCTCTAACAATTAGGAACCTTCTTTTAATTCTCAGCTTGAATTTATTCACAGCCAGTTTACACCCATTAGTTCTTGTGCCAATATTGTCCTTTAGTTTAAATAGCTTTTCTCCATCCCTGGTGTTTACCTCCCTCATGAATTTAATTTCATTCAATTACATTTCTTAGGATTAATTGTTTTAAAATGAGAGGACACACTTTATAAAACCATCAATGGCACATTCCATATGGACAAAAATTAACTTCTCTAGCAATTAAATATCCACAAAAGTTGAGAAGTGCACAGTAAGGCAGTTATAATCCCATAGAAAACTTGTATTACTCCAGAATGTAAGGGAGAAATTATTCCAAAATGAAGATGGTAAAGGCTGTAACATGAGAAGCTTTAGAAGCACGTTGGAATGAAAAAGAATTCAAATAAAAAAAAGGGGGGGGTATGAAAAGATACGTTTATTCTTCAGCACTCTTGTACTTTAAAAATCCTTTTAATGCTCATTTCCCTTGCCACTCTGCAAAATTAGGGGAAAAAAGAAACCCACTACAAAACTTACAAAGCAGTAAAACAAAATACTCAGGGGCCATAGAAAAGTGTGGAGTATTTTGTATGCTTTTTAAAGGTCAAGGAGGCTTTTTAACTTCCACTGGGACAACTTTTAGTATCACTTTGGTTACTCTTGATAGTTCCTATAAAGGTCAAGTCAAAGTGCTTCTTGATCAACTCACAACCATGGCAAAACCAGATCATCTTTTTATAAAAGAACTATTTATTTGGGGTAGCAGTTAGATAGACTCTTGTTTAAACATGATTCATCTGATGTGCTACCTTATGGAAGGAAACAAGTATTTATGTCAGAATTTCAGAATCACACACTGATTAATTTCAAGGAATTCTATGTTAGTAAACCCAGACCTTTCAGATAATTTGTCATATATTGGTTTAGCTGAGTTGATCCAAAAATAAGAGGCAAATTCTTGTGTATTCTTTGTTTCCATTCTGTTCTGTGTAGTTTGAGAATAAGAACACTGTAAATTCAAACACAAGTTTCAAACTAATAACCTGAAGAAATCAAACACCTACTATTAATTTGAAGCCATCAATTTATACTTGTTAAGAGGCAGAAAATATTACTAGGGACATTAGGTAGCTGTATTACAGAGAAAAGCCAAAGAGTTCCACTTCACTATACTCACCAAGAGAATTATCTATCTCCTCATGTATGAGGAGCGCACAGGGCAATGGACAACCAAGAAGTTGGACAACCAAGAAGTTGCTCTACCATTTCTGCAAGGTGAAAATCCACCTCTCCTAAATTTTCTTCCTGAAAAATCAGAGTTAGCAATCTAAGTCTCGCAATCTAGAAGTCAAAACAAAACAAAAAAAAAAAAAAATCAAAGCTTGGATTGGTTTTTTGATTTTCATATTTCATCAGAAAGCTTATACTAGCAAGTGTTTCATACAACACTAGAACTGAACCTAAATCACAGGTATCACTGATACAGATAAGCAGGTAACAAATATGACGACATTGCTTCTCTCCATATTACTGCAGAAATCCAAACCGTGCAGATCAGATCCATATAGAATCCAGGTTCAAACTCATTTCACTGAAGTTTATGAGCATGAAGATTTGATTTTGCCCATATCTTAACATACTTTCACATTAAAAGAAAACTTCTATTTGCAATAGTCTTATTAGCAGAAACCATGGCGAACAAAGAAACAGCTGTCCTTTCTTTTTTTTTTGATTTTTAGCCACTCACTGATACTTGTTTTTTCTTAAAGCAAACAAAACTCTACTGCATTGCCTTGTATTTTGGTACATTATGATAAAGACACTGCAGGTCATTTTAAGCTAAGTAGTTAGCACCACTGATTTCACATCTCTTTAATCCTTCCATAAATTACATGATATATAACATAAAGCAGCTGCAAGCCATCAGCTCCTGTGCCAGGAGACCAACAATGAACACCAAAAGCCTTGGTCACTGGAACAAACAAATAAAAAAATGCAACCACCTACTATCTTCTTTTGCTACCAAAAAAAAAAAAAAGTGTTTACCTACTCTGAAATAAAAGGTCCTCCTTTTTTCTCTTTTTTTCTGAAAAAACAATTTGCTCTACCTACTATGTTTCTAAAATCTCTGCACACGTTTGGTTTTTTTTTCCCCTTTCCTTTTAAAGTTAGGTGTGGGGGGGAAGAATAGGGAAAGAAAAGTGAGTAAAACATTGGTAATTTGTTTAGCTAGTGATGCAGGCTGTTCTCCGATCAAATTTTGTTTCCCAAAGGAAGATATCAGTTTTAAATTACACAGCAAGCAGGCAAGGGAAAGGAAGCAAACAATCAAAACCTTCCCAGGAGGGGTAAAAATAAGGCAAGAACTCCAGAGATCCTATTTAATAAATAAACACCTTCATTTCTGTAAGTTAATTTCACCGCAGGAAATAAGTTTAGTTTTAATTATATTGCCTTATGTCATGTTTTATAAAAGGTACATGAGGCTCATTGACTTTCTCTTATTAAAGCCTTTACATGCTGCAGAGATGTTGCATGTAGATTAAGTCTCAGTAGAGCCCCACCAGAGTGCAGTGATGTAAGATGCAATACTTCTATTGTTATCCCACACCTGTGACACCTGCTGAGATTAAAAACAAGATGTTGTTGCAGTTGACTTTTTTGCAAAAAAAAAAAAATCAGAAAAAGAAAATCTAAAAGATAGCTATATACGCAATGGTAGAATATACCATCAGTTCAAAGCCTTTGCTCACACAAATATGGGAGACACACAGTTTTTCAGAAACCCAGAAGCCTAAAAGCTAATACATAAATCAAGATAAAGTCTTTAAAAACTAATTTCCAAAGAGAGAAAATTCAGAAATTCCAGCTTAGACACACCAGGTGAGCCATATTCTAAGATCTGGGTAACATTGGCATAGCATTCCTTGACCTTCCGGTAACAATCTCTATTATATGGCATCAAGTCAGTGAATGCAGCAAACTATGGTAATCTCTGGGAGTCCTATTTTGAGTGCCCACTGCCTTCTTTTACTGTGGGCAAAGTAAAGTTACGATAGTACCACATCGGTAATAGGTAGCACACAGGTACACCACCATCACTTCCCTCCCTTCCTCATCTCCGCTCTCAGAAGCTTTCACTTAGGACAGCAGTTCCAGTGCTGATACTTCTGGTTGAGTATCACGTGTTTGGAAGCACTGGCAGATACTCCTAGATGCCTCATGTGATGAGCAGGTAGCTTGTTCTGCAGCCTGCTAGGGAAAAAACTACAAATACTAATGTTGAATTTGTGAAGATTTCATTAGATTTCCACTAATTCGCTACAGCTTTTCAATAGCTAGTGCCAAACATTCGGATATGCAGTCATTTCTGTAGTTGGAGAACACAACCCTGAGACTAAAACCACACAACAGAAGTCTATTTATATGCCAGGCTGCTTTTCACTTCAGCAAAGAGGGCATAAACTTCTTTTGCTATCAGCCTAACAGCCGTTCCTAAAATAATTGTTCAATCCTTGGAGGTAAAACTCCTATATAGCACTGACAACTTTAAATGAGACTTAAAATCCTGAAATATGCTTTTCATATGCTGCTCTTTACATTGCTGTACAGGATTTTCACCTTGGTTCCTATTACCAACATTCATAGTATCTATGGAACAGGTTAGAAAAATTTTAAAAAGGTTTGCCAAAATCCTGGCAGCCATTACGCAACACATCTGCTCCCAGTTACTCATCCATCTCTAACTCCCATGTGCAGAGTTTGCAACTGAAAATTAAATAGATAAATAAAGTATTTCTTTGCCAAACTGCCTGACATTCATTCTTCAAGCTGTTTGCCCTTCCTACAATTCAGAGCATCAGAGCTTTGATTCAATTTTTAACAGAAAAACATTAAAAATTCCCTTTAAATGCTGTTCCTCATACTTGTGAATAATCAACAAGTAATTCTGGTGCCTGAATGACAACAGGCAATGCAATGTTTTAAGAGAGCTTGGCATCCTCATAAGATTAGGATGAGCTAATATGTAATTACTAATAATATCATATAGCCAAACTTCAAAGGAAGTCTTCTTTTATTAGTAACAGATGGAAGAAATAAAGGGACCCAGACATTCACTAGAGCCATTCTCTCACTCTAATATCAAAGAAGAAATTCCAAGTTGAATTTTTGGAACTCAGAATGCTTCAGCATTGTCACACCTTTGATATTTTCAAAACCCTATGCTCCATACGTTAAATCAGTTGTCTTTTATGATCCATGGTGGTGCTCTAAAGAAGTGTAGAGTCAACTTAAAAAAAAAAAAGGAAGAAAGTTTGTCAAAGCATGGTGAATTTTGAATCCACAATTGAGAACTTACAGCATTCAAACACAATGTCTTTATTAGCAACATTAATTCAATTTAATTAATTTTAATAATTTTGAGGTTTTCAAAGAGCACAGGGAACAGGACAGTTGCAGGTTGCACAGGTGCCCTGTTCCAAGTTGCACCAACTAATGAGTTCTTTTTCTCAACTTTTCCAGTCGTTATTCTGTTGCTATATTCCTCTTAATTCAGTCAGCAGTAGTCACTGACATTTTTCAGTCCTACCATACATACATTACCACTGAATTACAGGGTCTCAACAACAAAAACACAAAAACACTCACAACACACACACCCACCCCCTTCCAGGAGTAGTGTCTGAGTAAGACATACCTGCATATATTCAGTATAAAGCAGTTAGACAATACCATGCCTGAGGGATTCTATTATTTTACCAGAATACATTAATGGGAGAGGAAAAAAATACTGTTACTAGACAACTGTATATTAACTAGAAGTTAGTCACCATCTATACTTGTCCTGAGAACTAATTTTCAGGTTGCAAAAGTCTGGTGAATTCTTTTCTTTACACACTTTACAACATCTGCCCATAAATGATTTGGTATGTTTTTCTCCTATACTTTAAAACTTGATTGCTAAAGATTATATGAACAGACACCCAGCTAAAAATGTTCACAGAAATTCTGCATAGCTTGAGGCAGGAGACTGCATATAAATAACTGGAAAACACTGTTCTGTGTTTGAGGAATAAGTTGTAAGGGAAGACTTGCAAGGGACGATATTTTATTCTACCAGTGCAGGATCACCAGGTATAAAGAAATACAGAAGAGGTCTAAAGGTAGCATTTTATCTTCCCTGCTTATTGCTGTTGAGGCAAGTAAATAACAGCATATAATTAAGATTTAAAGTTCCATACATCTATGTATCCTTATACCAGTTTGTCCAATGTTATTTTGCTTCATTCATCTTCACACCTTTTTTTAAACACACTCCATTCAGGCATTTGCACACATTGATGAGATCCCCCTGAGCCTTCTCTTCTCCAGGCTAAAGAATCCCAGCTCTCTCAGCCTCTCTTTGTGGGAGAGATGCTCCAGTCCCTTAATCATCACTGGCCCTTTGCTACTCTCTGTCCAGTAACTCCATCTCTCTCATACTGGGAAGTCCAAAACTAGGCACGGTACTCCAGGTACAGCCTCGCCAGTGCTGAACAGAGGGAAAGGATCACCCCCTTACTTAGCCTGCTTGAAACATTTCTCCTGAGGCAGCCCAGGATCCTTTCAGCCTCCTTTGCCGCAAGGGAACACTGCTGGCTCGTGTTCAGTTTGCTGTCCACCAGGACCTCCTCTGGAGATTGCAGTCACATAGATAGATGTCTGTGACTGTTCCCCACAACAGAGTCATCCATTACTATCACTTGCTGCTTCCTCCTGATGTTCTTGCTTGGCTCAGGGTCAGTTGGTCCACATGCTTTGCCTAAAAGCATATCCAGGTCCTCCTCCTCAACAAGCCTGTCCCATAGTTATATGGAACTTCACGTGGAGCTGGAGTCATCAGCTTCCACCCTTAACATTTCCCTGAGTTTGCTCTTACTGTTCTAAGGACAGACTCTGCAGACTTCACTGCAGTTGGTCTCTGGTGCTCTTGAAGTTGTTGCATCTCTGAGAAGATCCTGTCTCTCTCATCCTCTCTGATGCTTCACAGCCTGCTGACTTTCTCCTTTAACTCCTCCACCTGGCAACACGGCTCTCCAAAACCAGCACACCACCTGCAGGACAGAGCACTATCTCTCCTGAACTCGGGAAGAGGCCCCAGGCAGTCCCTGCAGCCTGGGATATGGGGGCTGCGTTGATCATCTCAAGCTGTGTCTGGGTCACAGCCTCTGCCCTGACAGCAATGGCTGCTCGAACACTTGCTGGGCAAGGTGCCCTGTGGGTGCATCACCACCATACCTGAGAACCTTTAAGCTGGTCTGAGCTCAGATGAGGGTCCTTTCTCTGCAACCTTCTGTATGAACTGCTGCATCCCTAGCACTAGCTGCAAGGGTGACTGACCCTCCATAATCAGGGGGCAGCTGCAACAAAGGCTGCTGGCACTCGGGTCAAGAGCAGCTGACCAAGCTTGTTAGAAGATCCTAAAGCTTCCTCAGGATACCCCTGTGGCTACCCTTACCTTGAGCCCTTGTACTTATGTGGCAGCAGCAGGTACCAATCTAGCACTAATGCCAAAAGCTACATAAAACTGATTGGACATTTATTCTATTGCTTCCCTGTTTGAGATAAAAAAACAAAAACACACACACACACAAAAAAAAAAACTTAAAAAATTAGGTTTTGACAGAGCACTTTAAGAGCATTTTCTTCTATACACAGAGAATCAATGCCCTGTGCAAACTGCTTTGTTCCTTTAAACAGAGCGTGCTTTCACACCATAGAGCCAGAATTTACAAGTTATTATGATAATAAAACAAAGCCACTGGGATCTGTGATGTAAAAGTAATGTGCAATTCTAAAAACAAACTGAAGCTGAAGAAGTGTTTCCTACATAGTAAGACTTACTTATGTCACCCTGAGACAGAGGAAAAAAAAACAACAAAACACTATCAGTGGAAAGGCTACCAGATCTGACACACACTTACAAAACTCTAAACAGATTTTGTTAAACACTCAGCTGTTTAAAATAAAGAGACAAGCCTATCTTACTCCTACAGATAGGCATATGGTAATCTTTACATCATATTCAAATCAGTTTTGAGTTTGAACACATCAGTATTCTTTATGTTCAATTAGCACCACCCTCCTGTCACTTGATCTATGAATTATGAAATTAAAGAGTTTTCGCTAGCATTACCAATCCTCCCTACTATATGTAAATATATATACTGTAATACTATATTATATGTAAATATATATTCATGTAAATGAATACAAGCATTTTTTGTTATTTAAAAAGGGAAAGTAATTGGACTTTCTTCAGTTTCCTTCATCGCTCAGTAGAATTTCAAAGAAAAGTAAAACAAGTGGCTAGCAAAATAATGGTACTCCACAGTCTTCACAACAAACAAAACTAGAATAGCAAGAAAGTAAACCTTGTTTTTGTTAGACAAGAATATTGTGCACTGGCTAGTGGACATTTGGAAAGATACCAAAAATTCATTGATACAGTCCGTAGAATTTGCTGCTGAACGCTTCAAAGACACTCACAGAAACTCAGCTGGATGAATAGAAGAATGTACGTACCCCAAAGTGCTAGGAGGCCTGGGACAGAGCAGCTGGGCTTGGACTAGGTGCTGAGACCAAGTTCAATGCTTATGTATGCTTTTAATATTCAAATTGTTTCCACAGAGACACAACTTGGCTTTCTCTAAGGTAAAGAGTACAAAATCCGTCTTATTTCCATTTATATTTCCATTTCATATTTAATGTATGTTGCAAGAGGGACACTGTGCCAAGTTTCATTTCTTTAATCACTTCCCCATTCTACTGTAGTTCAACAATGAATACAAGTCAATTGTTCATGTTAGAGGTATGGTCTAGAGGAGATAGCTGGTGGGCTGAACTGTATTTCTACTTCAGCAGCTGAGGCATTTGATAACTTTGGACATGCTCTAAACTTTTGTCTCTAATATAACACTTACAGGCATATTATCAGGATCAGCTAATAGCTGCACACCATAACTAACACAACTAACATGCAACAAACACTCTAGATTCAGCTACCATACATATGCAGCAGGCCTAATTTACACCCTATTCACGGGTCTTCCTGATGTAGATTGGAATTACACTTCAGTCACACAAATGTAAAAGCAGCAGGAAACTATAATTATGTTGTTTTCCTATCCATGGCTTTAATGCCTTCCTCACACACAGCACAACAGATCATACTATATTTTCCACCTGTACCACTATATTCATGCAAATAGCCTAAAGCAACACAAGAATATTAACTTTAAATTACAGCATTTTTATGATATTAAATTAGGTTTTTATCACACTACATGTATAAAGTACATTTAAAAGTATAAAGTACGAAAATGGTAGAGCATGAGAGTTTTTGCCAACAGAGCAAAATTTTCAGATTATATTAGCATTTAGCATTTCCATTTTCCAATAACGGCTGTAAGCACAAGGGGAACGTGCACATTTCTAAGCTCTTAAATGCCATAATAATCATGGTAGTAATAGCAGAATTTAGATTTTAGCTTTTGATTTAGTAAAAATAAAAGGGGCGGAGAAGCAAAGCTCCATGGAAAGTAAAGGCATCTCAACAATTTGTTACTATAGGAAGAAAAATACAGCTACCAGCCTCAGTCATGTCTTAGAAGCGCTACAGACAATTGATTTCACATTGTCTCCTCTATGAACACAGCTAGGCACTGGCAGCCAAAGCAAGACAATTCTTGTCTTCCTATCCTCTCATAATTCATACAAGACCTTTTATCATGCCAGTTTAAGTATCCACTGAAAGAGGGAGAAATCCAGCTGAAAGAAGATCAGTCAAAAAAAAAAAAGGCAAGTAATTTTCAAGCAAATCAGCTCTCCAAATCTGCCTACATGGAGACAACTCAAATACTTGAGCCTCTGCTATTGAAACTGATTTTATATAATGGAGACAGCTGTTGCTAATACAGAAGTAATATTTACTCTGAAATTAAAAATGTAAATGGCATCGAGTTGGTCATGTTTGCAGGTCTAAATTCTAAATCAAGATTCCTACTTGCAACTCATAGAAAGTCATCTGCATATAAAGAAGAGAGTAATATGTGTGTATAAAATACAGCATACATGAAAGATGTTTTATTATTTTAACTTTCTACGCTTTTAGCATACTACTATACATTTTGAAAAATATTATTCTGTTCTTAAAATTAGTTTTGTTAGTATCAAACTATCTAATGGGGTCTAATTTTAGTTTGCATGATAAACAGATGCAATATGCAAGATGGATCATGCCTCAGTTGTGGTCTTCTCATGTAGACTAGCCAAACATTTGCCAAAAAAAATAATCTTAAAACCTATTGCCTTCATATTCTGCAAGCTAGTTCTTAGGAACATTTTTGGACAGATTCTACTCGTACTCCTTGTCCACCTACCACTGAGAAATACTATTTGTTAAGAGGGTCATAATTTTCACTGGGTCACAAGGTCTTGCTCATTATTATGTACTGTTTTGTAGCTACCCGATCCGAAGTAATTTTTATTTCTGCGAGTACACAAAAGCTGTACGTCTGTGCTATCTATTTAGTCGTAGCTGTCCAGCATCATAGGTCATAAAGTGTTTTCTCACATTTTGAAAGCTACTATGTGACTTCGTCTTTCATAAAGCCTCTTGCTATCAGATTCTGCTCTACTGATGTCAATGACTAACATCCCGCTCCCTTAGTTCTTTCCTTTGTTGTCTTACAATTTGTACGTTTCAAGAGGAACATAGTCCATGCAAAATTACAATATTCAGCAAGTATCTCTTACTGC
Source organism: Tringa tobata (assembly GCA_033628505.1). NCBI lineage: Eukaryota > Metazoa > Chordata > Aves > Charadriiformes > Scolopacidae > Tringa > Tringa tobata. Next base: position 6,776,938 of record JAHREE010000567.1, read on the forward strand.
AGAGCTTGACAGTTATAGCATTAGCTGATGTCTTACCCCTCATACAGCAATAACATAGTAGGTGAGGAAAAGAGTACATAACAAGGAGACTGTATGTATTGGCAGTCAGCTATATGGTATATTAGCTAGGTGCTCACATTCTCCCTTACACTTCTACTCTCTATCTCTGTGAATTAAGAACTAGTATTAGATGGAGATATTGGAGATCATGACAGGGGTCTGGTTCTCTATTGTTATGCATGTAACATGTTCATCATGATACCTAAAGTGGGTACCAGAAATGCTTTTCCACAGTATAATTTTGCAGAGAAATAGCCTCTGTACCAAATACCAGCACTAAGCCATGCAAACACACATACATACAAAATAAACCAAAAATCTAAAACATTAACATCTTAGTGATACCAGATGATGTGTCACTGGTAAAAGACACAAGTGTGAGTATCTTTCTCAAACTTTTATTGTCCTCTCAAATGTCATGAGTAATTCAAAAACTCTTCCCAATGCTAAACAAACAGCCACAAGGCAAGAACAATAGTGTCAAATATTCAGTAGGTCTGGCAGAATGAAAATAATGGCAGAAGCACTTCCATTTCATCACTGTGTGCAACTATGTTATTTTACTGGTTTGTAAAACAAAAATTCTACAGATGCATTATTAAATTATGTTTTCTTTGGAGCTATGCACAATGTTGGCATAGAATAAACAATAAATTTAAAGTAATTTAATTATAACAACATTAATTTCAAAATAGTTTCCAGCATCTGTATTGCTAAGAGGCATCTGAATGTCTCAGGTATCAGCAGCCAAGTAGTTATCAATATTAATCACTTCTCTAGCACGGTTTTCTAATGACTTGTACATCCCACAAGTCAAGTTCTGAGAGAAATGAAGGACAAGTTTTGCTAAAATTTACAATTGCTTATTTAGCCAACTCATGTTCCAAATGGAAATCTGCACTATGATTCTTCTGCCTGATGCTACAAAATAGACAATGAAATCATCAGCAGGACACTCAGTTGGTATTAAAGGTTTGACTTTTGTCCTCGGTCAACCTATGTTTTATTGCATAACAGCAGGAAATTTGCCTCTCCTATGGTCACCTGTCTTTGAAAACAGAGACTATTTACATGATCCATTGAACTGCTCTTTGAAGCACCTCACATTCCCATCCAACCTAATAGATGGTCTGGTCTCCTGAGATGTAGCACATTTTCCACCAAATACCATACATTTCAACTTGCAAAACATCAGTGATGTGCAACAACCAGGGAACCAATCCACATAGCTCACATAAAGAAATTCTGTATTATTGAAACAGTACCTCTTTGTAATGTTTGAGAGGAAAAAAGGTTACATCAATCTGAAAGAAATAAGTGTACTGTTGCATTCTCACAAAAAAGAAAAGAAAACCACACATCATCACCCCCTGCCCATCAATAGAAAATAGGTAAATAGGTCCATAAGAAATGTCTGATCAATTTTGGCATTTGATTCCTTTATAAAATACTTTCATAGCTATCAATAAGAATCATAATTAGTGCTTTAATAAAGTGCTTGAAGAGTCGCAGACATCAAATCTGCTATTCTCATGACTGCTGTGAAATCACTGAATGTTGTTTTCAATGCAGCATAGGAAGAATGATACGTAAACTCGGAAAAACTGCTCACAAAGATATGCAGGTGTTGTTTTCATGCAAATCACATTATGCATGGCACAAAAACAGAAGATAATTTTAAATGTTTGAGAACATTTAACCAAATTGTCCCTGAATCACTAAATGATAATTACTTCCAGAGATTACAGACCTCTTAAAAGAGCATTATCACCCCAAACCATCAGTAGCTGTACAGAGGCTGAAATGTAATGGCAAGGTTCAGCACTAAGGTGAATCTATTTTTGCATTTGTTGCAATGTAAAGCTAATAAATGAATGCTGTGAATTTGGGGGCAGCAAGAGGTGCCATGTTTTCTGACAGATTAGCATGTGAGGTAAATGAAGCTGTCACACAGAGATGACTGCTAACAGAATCAAATTTAGATTTAAAATGAGCCCTGGAAATATCTCTTAGAAAAGCTTCAACAACGAAGAATTCACTGACTTCTCAGAGGGCAGGAGGTCATGTATTACACCAAATCAATCAGCTGTGCCTCTCCACTGAAATACAAGAAATGAAGAGCTAAAAGTGACTGAAATAAAAAAAGAAGTTCTTAAAAGAAAGACTGAGACTCTGTAACTACGGTCATGGGTCACACCATTTAAAGATAGCAGAAGCACTATTCCAATGAGTGCAAGATGAGGTCCAGAGCAATCCATTTCTTTCCAAAGATCAGAGCACTCTTGTAATGCTGCAGAAACCAGACATAATGCCCTTGTTTCATATCACATTAGGAAAAGTTCCTGTAACTCTAGCAAAACCACTGCTAAACCCAGAAATAGCTGCAAACAGAATGTAACAACTAGTCTTCCTTATTTACCAGAGCTGCTGTAGCTTTTGTCTTAAAGAAAAGGTTACTATATTTTGAGCTATATAATAGGTAAGAAATAACATTGCAAGATTGTAAAATGTGAGCTTGGTGGAAGGTTTTCCCAAACTTCTGACTGAAAGGGATAATGAATATAATATAATAACAACAAACTCCCATTATATCCCAGGTTACTACATATACTACCGAAACCCCTGCTTTATCAACTCTGTTGCATCTGAGGGACATGAGGTTTGCTAAAAGGCTACAACCTATTTGGGGTCAATCTCTATAGCAAGAGAAACAGATAAAGAGGCCCCCCAACTCTGGTGGTCACTGCAGTCCATCTGGGCTTTGAAAGAGCCAGGTACACACCTTTCACCTGGAAGAGGCAAAAGTAGGCCCTTCACACTGGAAGAAATTAACAGTTCATTCTAAAAGCTACATGTACACATGCACACACCTATACATAGATGATGGCTCATTCTCAGAGAATTTCTTCCCCAAACACATTTCACTAAAAGTGTCCAAAGTCCCTTACACTAAGTTCTACTTCTCAGAAGCAACTCCTTTAAGTGGTCCCTTCCTCAGCTACTCCCAGAGCAAAGCATCTCCCCTTTCAACAAATTTTTTCCAAATTCATCTAGTCTACATTCTTCTCTCTCCAAAAAACACTAGGCAGAGACTTTCAGAACTGTTTTGAGCACAGAATGCTGGACTGTTGCTGCAGAACTAAAGGGAGGGGAGTTACCAAACATGCAAGTGTATAGCTAAACTACTGCTTGTTCAAAATGAATTAAACAGAAAAATCATTTAATCCATCAGTAAGAAGTCCAGCATCAGAAGATAGGCCAGAACCCATCAGATTTCAGCACAATGCAAACATCAGTACTACCAGAAAACCATCTCCGACGACTACAGTATAAATAGAGATTCTCTCTATGTTCTCAATATGCGCTGCTTGGTATTATAAAAACATAAAGCTGTTTTGAATGAGCATCTTAGAATTCCTCCTGTGGCACATCATAGCCAGCTGCAGTCAATCTGCTCTGTAATACCTTTAATTTGTTGATATAGAAGCAGCAAGTAGGGTGCAGTGGGAAAGGAAGCAGAAATGGCAGGCGCACAGCACCCAACAGGAATCAGACAGTCTTGTAATAGCCTTTGCATCATTTAGGCAAGCTAGTCTAGGTTGTACAAGCCTCCCAAATTACCTCCCTGCAGTTCTAGATACTTAAGTAGCAGAACACCATCACTCCTTTATCTGGCATTCAAGGATATTTGGCCTATGATTTTTCTTCCAATATTAAAAGCAGAATAGAAGGATCTAACTTAACTTGAGAGTTTGTATGAACAGAGGAAGTGCTGTTCTCAAGATAATTTTAAACTATACTTTAGCCAGGGTTAAATGACTTTCCAGCATTCTAAAGCACGACAAACTTTAATTGTTGCATTTTTCAAATGTGGAAAAATCAAAAGCAGCATTACAAAGAAGCAGAAAAATCTACATATGCATGCAGGAGTCATCACTGTTTAAGTCAGAATTATCTATCATCATACTTTTTCCTTGATTCAAATAAAAACCCTATATAATTCCAATGAGGCCCGAGTAGAAGGCATACAACAGTTACTAATATCTATAAACATGTCTCCCCTAAAGACAAACTTAGTCAATTACTATGAAATAACCAAGACACCCAAATGAATGAAGTTATGAATACTAAATTTAAATTAAAATGGCAAGCTCTGCATTTTAACATTAAAAAACAGAAAATACAGCAAAGTTGTGTGCTATTAATGGAAAATATGTCTATTATTTATCTATTGCTTCTAAATATCATTGTTCAATCAGCTATTCAAAATTCATACTGCAATTTTTATGAGAGCCTGCCACCATTAGGGAAATAAAGGAGATAGAGGGTAATAGCCCCCTAGGGTCCAATATATTTTTGACAATGGATTTTAAAACATATGCCAAAAATTAATGAGGCAGAAATGGAAACAGATTGGCTAAAGTTTGAAATAGCTTAAAGTGAAAGATACTTATTATAAATTATTTTTCTAGTTTGCTGAAATAAAAAAAAATTCAAGAAAATAAACACTGAGGTAACATTACTGTTGTGATAAACTTGGTTCAAAAACGACTGAGAAAATGCATAATCACTACAATTAAGAGGCCTGACAAGAACAATCATGGAGAGTTGTGTATTTTAATTTGAGATTCTTAGAAGGATACTCTGAAAAGTATGCATGCTTACTTAAATTGTACCTTTTTTAGTTTTATCATCAGTGCATTTCATTTACCTGAGCTACTAGTAATCCAATCAAGAAAAGGTAATTTTGACAAAGCATTTAAAAGACTGAGCTTCCATCAGCTTCACAACATAAAATTTACTCATCCTCAGAAAATAACAATGTTTTACAAAGATGAGTTTGAGAAATAAACGTCCATGTTACTGGCAATCTTTTTCTTTTCTCTATAGGTCCTGTTCAATATGAGCAGGTTACGCCCATGAATATAAAAGGGTCTACGGGCATTTGAGAGAGTATCCAAAGAAGAAAAGGATACTCGAGGTTTAATAATAGACAGACAAGTCACATCTTATGGATTTTGGACAACGTGTTTATGAGATAAACAGGACTGGTAACATTCCTGACAGATGGTATTCATTCCCTTTTTCCATTCTTTTCTATTTCCTGATGAATGCACATCAGTGTCTTACGGAGTATCACCTAGGTGTTCTGCTTAGAGAGCATATTAGAAAGACTATAACTAAAAAAAAAGCTAAACATAATTTTTCAAAATTATCTTACCTAGACATTGTGAGAAGAAAGAATAATACCACTACTAAAGTGTCACTCACCCTTCCAGAAAATATAGCCATGATTACTTCAAAGCATAAGAATGCAACAATATTCCTGGAAAAAGGTCAGAAAAGAAATCCAATTAAAGGGTTTTTTTATGTTGACATACATCAAAGTAGAACTATTCTTTATTCTATTTATTATATCCTTCATTAGAAAAGCAACTGGGATTTTAACAGGTTTTGCATAGAAATAGACTTGAATATATCAACATGTGTTTTCTTTGATACAGCTTAACCTGCCAAATCTTCCCCATGGGCCACTTCAACTTTTGTAATTTCTGACAATTCCGTACTCCAAAAATTCTTTGTAAGGTTTTCCTGAGGATTACAATAGGGAAGATCAATCTGTTAATTTGGTAGGCTCTCCAATAGTAAGAATGAATCTTGCTTTTCTCAACCACGTGCCCACTGAAGCACAGGCCAGCTTCAACACGGGAAACCACAGCAAGGACAAGTCCTTGTGAATGCAGAATTTCACGAGACTTTCATGCCAACGCTATTCCTTCTGAATAGTAAAGTACAATGGATAAATTACAAAGTTTATTGTAATCTCATTTAGTTGACTAAGTGCCAAATGCTCTTGGGAGAAAGTCAAAGAATGAAGTTCCTAAAATTCAATTGCTTGTCCAACAGCACCAGATCATAAACATACAGCTGATATTATGACTGATGCCTCTGCAATTGCACCTATTTTCCATTAAGCCATTTAACAGTATCGAAGAGTTGGCTTACCAATTAGATGTTCCTCTTTAACTAAACAGAAGTATTACTTGAATATTAACTTTTCACTCAATTATTTAGCATAAATTGACAGAACCTCTTCCAGTACAAAGAATCTGGCTGGTAATCAGGTTGCTATGTAAATACTGAAAAGCCTTGCAACCGCTAGTGCAGAAAATTCCAATTTACACAGAACACTTTTCCAGTGGAAGAACATTAAATTCAAACTTTTGAATGAGGCTGTAAGTTAGAAAACCATACATTTCAATAGCTGTTCTACGTAACCATCTGATATAATTTTTTAACAAATGCCAGGAAAAATAAGAGTTTCCAGAAGAAATTAAATATTTTTAAAATCCCTAAATAAGTTACTGTTTGAAAACTAAACATGTAATTACTGTGGGAAAGCAGCATTCCAAGTTTTCTTTTTCTGGGAGAAAGGGCTTTATGAAAGGGCTACATCTTAGGGGAAAGAGCCAAACAGAGTGGCCTAAAAGACACTAAGGCAACTGGAGGCCTTATGGAGGAAGTTACAGTCTATCAAGTTAGCATTAAATGCAAGGAAAAAATTTAAATATACTGTTAAAAATGACTAGGTTTACTTAAAAAAACACAACAAACAAACCCACCAACAATAAATCAACACATAACCCAACGGTTTTCAAAAATCAGTAAGTATGCGCTTCATGGTTTTATTTTGCCTTGGAGATGCAAACACTGATAGAAAAAAAACAACCAACAAAACCCAAAACAAAACACCAAAATCCACCAAAAAACCCCACCCAGACTGCTGGCTTATATCAGTGTTTCAATCTAAAAAGATACTTGAATCATTATATAAGGCTCACTCATTCATGCATTTGCTTTTTTTAGTGTTTACGACTAAAGTTATTTTACAAGGTCTTATCCTGTATGTTTTCAGCACTTTTAATAGTTATACCAATGGAGTATCTACCTGTTCTGTTAGATAAATAAAATGTCTTTTCCTGATGTAGACACATCAATTAACATTGTCAAATTAACAATGTCAAACAAGTTTACACAATTAGAGATATACAATTTGTAACACATTTGAAGAACTTTCTGTTTTGTACTAGTAAATGTTATTTAAGTCAATAATATTCTTTATCTAGCCTTCTTTTGGCTTCTTCTCATAGGCTATATTCATTAAATTCTGTTCAGATCAGAAGAATGTTTTCTATAAAGATGTACAGAGGGCAGGGTGTTATGCCACTAATGTGTAGCATAAATAGCATTTCTTCACCACTGATAGCATGATTCATATATAAAATATATATTATCAAACTCAAACTTTAATGTAGAAGCCTTAATTATTTTTTCACCTATTAGAGCGTATTTTGTTATCTGATGTAACAAAAAGTAACCTGGCTGACAAAAGCCAGTCTTCAACACTTCCACCGTTAGTAGACAATACTCTCTATGTAGCATGTAGAGAGCTACTCTCTGATAGCTGTATGATGACATTGAAAATGATTTCTTGAAAATTCCTCAGAGAGAACGTGCTTAGCACTCATATGCTGGAGAGGCTGTCCTACAGAGTCTGTAAAGCCTGTAACTAAATTCAATGATAATTTTCCCCAAGAATTTAATGGGAGAAAAGTCTAGATGCCACCTGTGTACAAAAACATCACCTCACACTGGAAGCATCCACACAAAAGAATGTGAACACCCTAGACTAAAAAGCTGTAATAGTCTCAGTAAAGGATCACAAAATAAAACTTGTTTAGTTTGGAATTTCATTTATAAGCATAAATTCAATTTTTTTTTTCATGTCTTCTCACCAGCAGGAAACAACTATCTTCCTTCACCAAATCACCCTGGGTTTATACAATTTTTTGTTCTGCACTGGAATGAAAATTACAGCTTTCAAATTCCTACATTAAAAAAAAAAAAGTGCAAGGACCACCCCTAGAAATCCAATGAGTCAGTAGTTAGGACATCAGAATGGAAAATTAGAATGGAAGCTTCAAAAAAAAAATTTTTTTTTCAATCCCTTAGACTTATGTTTCCTTGGTAATTTAGCCTCCAGGCATCATCTATTCTAGGAAAGGCAATCTGGTACATATAACTGTCTGTTTTTTCTTCAAGAACTCCACCCCTCATCTGATAAATATTCCCCATGAAAATCAACAAAACTAGTAAGTTTTACCAAACATAGCATTTCAATGGAACGGTTATTCTTCATCAAGGAAAAAGGGAGAGTTGAGAAGTTCTACTCTAACTACTATATTTACATTTGGTTCATTTTGTCTCTATATTCCCTCTAAACTGATTGCTGTTCCACATAATAAAGTATTTTCTGGATTCATGCATGTTGTCCACATATTCTTTACAAGTGCCCGGCATTCTGAAATTACTGTCAGTAAAATTTTATAACATTCTTAGACCACCCTGTATTTTGTTATGCCACCTATTTTGTTCTTTTTTTAATTATTATTTAAACTGTTATTTCCTCCTCTGAAGTGCATCAGTTACTATAGAAACAGTTGCATATGCAAACCTGAGAGGAATCCACTAGCATAGAATAAAAAAATTATGATTTGATTGAATAGCTTGAAACACGTAATTGGCAGAATAGTGTAATGTAAGAATTCATGCATTAGCTAAAATTCATGCCTTGGCTATATGAATGCAATCAATACGAGGTGAAAACAGTGAAATGTTAAAGAATGATACCAAAGGAAAAAAAAAAATAAAAATCAACATTTCAAGCATGCTTGATCCCATCTAATATTTCCACTGAGTTGTGTATTTTATTGAACTGCTCTTCCAATGAGAAAATTTAAATGTAAAGATTCATTTCAATGCAAAAACTCCAGGTGATTCATCATTCCAGTAATTTATATTAATTTAAAACTACTGGATCAATTTACTACAATAAATTGTCTTGCGTTGATAAAATGAAATGTATTTGGTCTAAGTTATCAACATTAGGACGTCTAAATTTTCTTTCAGTGCCTTTATATAAATTAAAGCAAGACCAGGCTGAGATTTTACAATTTATTTTCAACTAATTTCTTCACAAGTTAATATACTAGATGTGCTTTTTTATTTTTTTACAGATGTGTAGATAGAAGCAAATATAGTGTATACACACACACAAAGGAATACTCATCTGTTTATAATTATCCCTTGACTTTCAGAATTATAAAAATTGACAATTAATTGACTTCCATAAGATGCTATAGCTGGTTCAAATAGGAATGGCGCTCAGTGGCATCTTAGCTAGTTCTAGTTTAACAACTAATTACTACAACAATTAAGAACAGACACTAAAAAAAAAAAAAAAAGCTCTTAGAAGCTTGCTCCTTCAATACCCATAAGGGTTTTTATAGGTGACAGAAGCCTTTCAAACAGCCAAAATTAGAGCTGACAGCTGACCTTCTACCAAGAACTATGCTAACAAGCCTTTGATGTAATTTCTGTGTGCACCACAGACCCCCACTCTTCCAAAACTTGCTGTACCAAACCTCCTGGTTTCCCTCACAACAGAATATATACCCCAGCTTTTTGCCAGTACTGTTCTATCATTCAAACATTCAAGCCAAGCTCAAGTTTTAAAATCATATATCATTATTTGTTTCACTGAGAAACTACTTGGGGTGAGATAATTAATTACTATTATTGTGCTGAACTCAAAGAAAAATATCCCAGTGACTTCAAAGAGCTCTGAATCAGGCCCAAAGGGCTTAAATTTGATTTAATTTATTCCTCGACTTTTACTGACCCTATGCACAGTGATGAATTTAACTTATCTTGAAATTACAAATTAAATAGGCAAAGAATATATTTTTAATGGCTTTCTCAATTTGAAAATACAATGAAAAAAATCTGTCTTTTTATCAATCATTTGGGCATTTTTCTGAAATCTTTTCTGGGTCATACTATGACCTATGTTTTTTTTTTTTTTTACATCAGTCAGTTATTTCTGAAGCAGTAGATGATATTGAGTATTATATGCTGATTAAAGAATACACAGTCGTCACACAGGTGACAATGACTTTAAATTTTAAGATTAGGCAAACTGATAAAAATAGAAGGGCATAATTCAGGAAACAATTATCCACCTTAGATGAGGGAGTTCTACAGACTTAATTAAAAAATGTACAGAATGCATTACTGTCAATTAGAGCACACCCCGTGCAATTCATTAAAGCCCTCTCCCCTGTGCAGAAGTGACAAACACTCCATTATGCACCGGAGAAATGAGGCATAACACAAAGGGGTAATGTCAAATTAAAAAGGGACTGACCTGTTCATAGCACAAAATTATATTATTCAAAAATTAAGGAATCTGGACAAAAGGGATGAAACTAGAAGAGAAAAAACTGCCTAAGGAGAGGCCTAATTTGTTTACAGAGCAGTTAGGATGGAGATTTACTATGGTAATTAAGCTATTATTCAATGACAAAAAGAAAAAAAGAAGCAATTACTAAAGAAACCCCACTGACACTTGGCCTAAAAAGATACATACCTTGGTAAGAAAGAAAAAGGTGAAATGAACAGCAACAGAACTTTTAAAAAACTGTTTTATTTAAAATAAAAAGAACCTGGCATGATTTTATTTGCCACTTCCCTGATCATTTTCATATTTTTTTCATAGTGGACTCTCACAGTTCCCACGCATAAACATAGAGATGCCTGTACATAGCTTGGAAGTACCTTCCCCATTTCTTTATCCCTCTTTACCTATTCAGTTTCATTTAACAATACTGTTTTTAAATATAAATGGAAAAAAAAAATCATGTAGTGTTAAAAAGCGACTGTCAATGCATTAACCTTTCTGAGCAACTTGATTCAGAAATAGAAACTTTAAAGTTACAACTGAGTCTTTCTTCAGCATCTGTCTTCGATGTACCTTAACTAAACTTCAGGTAAGCAGCCCATTGCAACAAGTAGTCTAGTCTAACACTAAAATGAGATTTTCCACTCCCTCCAACATACTTTCAAAGTCACTGTAAAGTTAATCTAGGTTTTACACTAGCATCTTCCAAGTCAGCAAGTGCTGTGCATGCATCCCGCACAGCACTGAAGTGATGCTTACTGTATAAACCAGAAGTCCCATGTGAAAAACCGCAATCCAGTGTGGGAAACTCCTGATCTGAAGCCCTTATGCTTTAAGCCTACCTTGCAAGTTATAAACATTACTGTCTATTCCAAAATTTCAAAATCAATACTCATCATAATCTGCCTATTTTGACTTAAAGCTTTAAAAGATTATTTTGGCATTTTCCCTTCCTTTTGCATTTAACTTTTTTCTCCCAAAGCTATTCTATGGTTTTCAGAACCCTACTTAGACAAGTGATAATTGAAAAATATATCCTATATACAGATTTATACACAATTTGCTTAATTTCAGTTACAAACTCCAATATACAGCTATGCAGGCAAAGGATGAATGGAAAAGAAAACAGATTTCCTAACTTACTTGTTATGAGCAGACACATTAGTTAAATTCCAATTAAAGGGTCAGTTTAACTAGACAGGGGATTGAATACCAGTGCCTAACTGCTACATTACCACCATGGAAGAGTTCATTCTCCTTTTATATATTCCAAAATATATCAAATGCAAGTCAAAACAAATCAAGGGAGTGATGGTTATGCATTACTTAGATGCACTCAAATTCAAGCCTAAGGAAAGAGAGATGCCAAAGCTGATCAGTTCCATTGTATTGCTAATTCAGACAAGGAGTCCCCTGCACTAGGCAAGAAAGCCTCTTATTAGGTAAGAAAGCCTCTTAATAGATCCTATAGTCAGGGACAGCTAACTACAAATTGGCATGGGGGAGGAAAACAACTTTCCTTAAGGTTTCTCTCAAAACAAAAGCAATTATTCTTAAATATAATATTGTAACAACTAGAAAAGCTATGTGAAATAATTCAGGACTATCGCACAAGATTACCTCCTGAATTCTCAAATCAACTTTCATGACAGATAATAACAACCAGCTTTACTAAAATAATTTCTAACACTACAACATAACCTGGTCAAATACAAATCCTTGCTATCTATACCACACCACCTATTTTGGCCGTACCACAGGTCAAAATTCAGTATCTCATACCTCCTGTATTCAACACCCTAATTTCTGCAGCAACAGCACTGCAGCCCTATGCATGGATATTAGAAGTAACTTAAGGGTAGACTACACCTCTAAACTCAGTGTTTAGCTTGTCTCGCTCACATTCAGATTGTCCAGAGGAAAAGGATAAGTTTAAACCAGAAGCAAAGTTTAGCTCTATGTTTTCTTCTTTACTGATTCCAAGTCAGATATATAAACAGCCTGACAACATAAGTATTTTCCATTGGTTTTTGACAACTAATGAACAGACTGGAAGCTTAAAAAAAAGAAAAAAAAAGCGATTAGATGAGGATCACTTTTCTTAAGTGACTTACAAATGCACATACCCAGGTGTAACCACATTCATCCTCTCTACACTTTTTTTCCTCTGATCTAGGCATGGCTCAGATTTACCAAGAATATCTTTCTTAATCCACTGTGAAACCATCTAGTATTTCCTGTATCAAGCTACAGTCACTCATTCTTATGTGAGTGTTTAGAAGTATAGGCATTTTAAAAGTAATTTTTGGTAATACCTCCTGTGACTGTTTAATAGCCATGTTTCGCCCAGTGCTTGCTCCAGGTGCCTTCTCATTCTGCCTGAGAATTGTGAGAGACTCCTTCCTACCCGTTCTGTATATACACCTAACTGTAACCCAGACTTCAGTTCCTCCTATATTCTTACCTGTTGATGATTAAATAAACAACATGAAGCCCAAGAGTCCAACAAAGCACTTGCTGTTAAAATAGCTTGATTTTATGAAGTCCTTTCACACCACGCTTTAGCTAGTTTAACAATTAGAATTTTACTGTTTCATTGATTAAACTATTCACAAAATAGCACTAGCCAGTGTAGTTAGTCATTACCTCCACACTATGATACTGTTTGTCTCCCAGAGCAACCCTCTACTTTCGTTCAAGTACAAATAAGATTTTGCTCTACTCAACCTGTTTCTTCTCCTGAAGAATATCATATAGTCTCAGCAGGAGATCTGATCTCTGCACAGCCACTGAGAGAGTTCTCCCTTCTTTGTACACCTTACACTGCTGGTGTCTGTAAGAATACATCCAGANCCAAGTCAGATATATAAACAGCCTGACAACATAAGTATTTTCCATTGTTTTTTGACAACTAATGAACAGACTGGAAACAAAGAAAAAAGCGATTAGATGAGGATCACTTTTCTTAAGTGACTTACAAATGCACATACCCAGGTGTAACCACATTCATCCTCTCTACACTTTTTTCCTCTGATCTACGCATGGCTCAGATTTACCAAGAATATCTTTCTTAATCCACTGTGAAACCATGTAGTATTTCCTGTATCAAGCTACAGTCACTCATTCTTATGTGAGTGTTTAGAAGTATAGGCATTTTAAAAGTAATTTTGGGTAATACCTCCTGTGACTGTTTAATAGCCATGTTTCGCCCAGTGCTTGCTCCAGGTGCCTTCTCATTCTGCCTGAGAATTGTGAGAGACTCCTTCCTACCCGTTCTGTATATACACCTAACTGTAACCCAGACTTCAGTTCCTCCTATATTCTTACCTGTTGATGATTAAATAAACAACATGAAGCCCAAGAGTCCAACAAAGCACTTGCTGTTAAAATAGCTTGATTTTATGAAGTCCTTTCANACCCGTTCTGTATATACACCTAACTGTAACCCAGACTTCAGTTCCTCCTATATTCTTACCTGTTGATGATTAAATAAACAACATGAAGCCCAAGAGTCCAACAAAGCACTTGCTGTTAAAATAGCTTGATTTTATGAAGTCCTTTCACACCACGCTTTAGCTAGTTTAACAATTAGAATTTTACTGTTTCATTGATTAAACTATTCACAAAATAGCACTAGCCAGTGTAGTTAGTCATTACCTCCACACTATGATACTGTTCGTCTCCCAGAGCAACCCTCTACTTTCGTTCAAGTACAAATAAGATTTTGCTCTACTCAACCTGTTTCTTCTCCTGAAGAATATCATATAGTCTCAGCAGGAGATCTGATCTCTGCACAGCCACTGAGAGAGTTCTCCCTTCTTTGTACACCTTACACTGCTGGTGTCTGTAAGAATACATCCAGAACAATACACACCACAAACATTCCTGGTCCTAGCACCAGTCTTTTTTTTTTAAATAGAAGACTTATTTTTATCATTTGAAATACAGAATGGAATAGGCACAAAGAGAATTTCACTACTGGAAAAAAAAAAAAAGGGAAAGTCTATACATATTACCTGTGTCCTTAACCAGAGGTAGTTAAAATCTCCCTGAAACCCTCTCTGTTTATTTCATATGACATTTGAAAGTATTCTTGAACAATTTTGTAGAGATAACTGTTTTAAGAGACTCTGCTTCAATTGCATCAGAGTTGGTAAATTGCATACCTGTATCATTAGACTACTCTGTATCTTCATCTACTTCCAACTTTCTACTGCTAACCCTGGTAACTTTTTCGCGAAGGCAAAAAGCCTTTGTACCTTTCTGTGAGGGTGAAGTGTCTTTAACTAAGTGTAGGGACACTCTTTGGAAGTATGATTGTCTATCTTTCCATTCATGTTAAACACAAATTGATCAGTCTGACTTCAGTACAATTATTCAACTAACTTCTAAATCCAACAAGGCAGCAGGGGCTTGGGGTGGGGGAAAAGACATGACGGGGAAGAATGGTAGAGCAGACTTTAAAATAAGGTATACTTGTATACTTAAAGATCTAAGAACATGAGTAGGAATATTAGTCAGGGTAGTGAACAGGAGGAAGAAAGAGATGCAAGTACAGGAACAGAAATTCTTGATCTGATGAAAGACATCATGATTTCCATGCAGGCATCTCATGTACCCATAGGTAAGACCACCACTTTCAGTGAAGATTTACCCATAGTGATTTGCTGTCCAAGCAGCCAGTTGTGGGTAGCTACAGTTCCCACAAGAAATGCAAAAGCAGAGGCCATCTGCTAATTTTTTGTTTATGTCCAACATAGTTATAAATATCCTTCAGATTACCACTCAAAAGTGTTTCTGCTTAATCAGAAACCATTAATGTTGCTGATTGTAATCCGCCAAAGAATCTAAGCAGAAAAACTCAATATGCTAGGTTTGTATCATAAGTATATAGCTAGCAAAGCATGTAATTTTTACCCTCATTACAAAGAAAAGCAACCCAATGGCTAATCTGCCATTTAATCACTAAAGCATATTAAAAAATAATCATGTCAATAATATGTTTTTATTTTGCAAAGAACAGTACTGTGCAGTAGTTATGATGAACTATGGTTTGTTCATTAAATTATAGATCTTGTTCTATTAATTACATAAAACATCCTCTAGAAAGATATGTTATACAGTTTGGTTAACAGTGATGATTTTTATTTGGAAAATAATACAATTCATCTTAGAGAGTATATTTGACCAGGTTAAATATTATTCAGAAAGTAAAACGTGCTTCCCTTTCTTATATGTAGAATGACCTATTTTATATTAAATTGAATGTTTAGACTCCGCAAGGGATACAGAATAGACCCTTAAATCAGTACAATATGCAAAAAAATCACATTGCATATTTATCAGCAAAAATTATTTCTTCCCCAGATGAACACAGAATTTCTAAAGGGGATTAGGAGGCGTTATGGGAGAAATATTGTGAATGCATTAATTGAACACAAATTTGCCCTTTACTTCTTGACACTTCATTTGGAAAACACCAGGTAGGTGTTAATTAAGATAACAAGTGACCCATACTTTTCATCTTTAGCTTTAATGACTGATGAGAATTTATGAACTTTAGTACCACTTCTTCACTGATGCAGAGTTAAACATACAGAAAAAGACTAACCTACACCTAATTTAAATACTAAAAAATTAAGTCTTGCTCCTGATTTCAACAAGTGCCTCAACAACATAGGCAAAAATCAAGTCTACTTCTACATCCTGGGATGCAGATCACAATATACCAATTTTACAGAAGTCAGCTGATGATAGGTTATTGGAAAGACTGTTCTTACCAAAGGCAGGAATCCTCTGCACTGCGTGTAGAAACTAGTACACCTAAGAACATCCATACTAAAATGGAGGGTCTACATTTATCTGGTTAAAATTTCCATTAGAAAGCAGAGTCCTACCTCTCTTCTAATCTGAATATTAAAAACAGAAAAGTGAACACTGGCTTATTGCATAAAAAAGACCTGTCAGCCATTTCTGCACATGTACTTTATTCCCTTGCCATTGACATGAGCTTATTTATCTCATGCAACAAGAAGGGGGAATAAATTACCCCTTTTGTATCATAGCAATTTCACTTTGCAGTTCCCTTAAAGAATCAAGACATACATTGATAACAAGTATCTTATTTTTACAATTTGTCTATTTGAAGACAACAACATATCAGATATGCTTTACTCATTGAAGGAAAATAACTGACTATTTTTCAACTGCTTGTACTGTGGTTTCAGCTGTGTTTCTGAATACTGAAGTTTCCTGAATTTAATATAGCTCCATGGTCGCAGAGATTGCTGAGCTTGAAGGAAAGCAGTCAGGCAACTTTGGGAGCAGACCAGCATAAAAAGACTCAAAAATATGCTTTGTTTCCGTATATAGTTTAGCAGATGGGTTTACTGAGAATCATCACTGGCTTCCATCTAGATACCTCAAGCAATTTCTTCTCAGCAGAGCTCTTCACATAGAAATTCAGTGTTCTAAGTTCCCACTCACCTTTATCCCCCAAACACATCCTATTCTGCATTTACCTTCTAACCAAAAGAAATGGAACAACATTTGGTTTCCACCTCAGCTCTAAAATGTGTAACACTGTCCAAAGGTACATTTAACAGCCCAATTGCAGTAGAAAGATTGAAAACTTCTGCCACATTTTTTGATGTTGAGAATTTATTTGCCACTTTCATTTATTTATTTATTGAAGGCATAGGCAGATGAGAAGTTTAAAAAAGGTTAATATTGTTGTAAACCGCAGTCACTTAACTGTTGGTAGAAATGGCACCTCACCAGTAAGAGCCTCTTAAACACTGCGGAGTATGGAATGGCTGAAGCAAGAGGGTAGCCCACATTGTGATGCAGTGAACATTAAGTTTCCCATTGCCCTTTTCATAATGACCACTATCTAAGATTACCTCCAGGAAAGCACGGTCACACACCGTATTAAGCCATCAAGGTCTACTTTTACAAGTCATTTGGCAAACTTCCGGTCTCTGTGGACCTTTGACTGGATTTATCTGTGATTTGCATATTGCTAATCAGGACACTCAGCACTGGAGTTTTCTTTTGTAATTAGTTCTTTTAAGTGCATCAAAGCTTTAGAAGACATATATTCATTTGACAGTTTTCTAATTGCGTTTTATGTTGTCATCTTTATGGCAAAGGAGCTTTATGATCTTAAAGCTCTAAAACATTTTCATTTTTCCTAGCACTTCATATTAAAGGGCTAAGAACTGTGGTCAGATTAAAAAAGTTGAACTAATTTGAAGACACGAGATCTTTTCAATGCATCAATTAAGTCAGTCAGACATTTTTAACCCTTTCTGTGACGAGAATACTCAGAAATACGATAACCCACATCTTGCCCTTTGACAGTTAAGACTTGCTCCATATTTATTACAATCTAGACCAGGGTAGCTGTAACAATAATCAGCTGGGATTGCTCCAGGAAATTTATTACACGCACTAGCAAAATTCATTGTCAAGCAGGTTGTTTTCACTCTATCCATATTAAATGGCCCTTTTTTCCAGCAGTTGCCTGTGTATATGCCTGACAAGATTTTTTTTTCTTTCCTTTGCCGCATTCGCCCCAGTTATTTGTGGGCTCTCCCCTCCGTTAATACTCAGTGGGGTCATTTTAGTCAGCCTTAACAAAAGGCTCCACAAGCCTTTTGCTCCAGAAGCACTAATCACTTTTGCCATTCTACTTTCAACCTTTTTATGAACAAAGGCTGGGCAGACATTAGCAATTCAGCAGAACAAGAGATCAGTAGATCAAAGCTGATGCTGCTGAGCACACTGTCACAATCTCCACTTTAAAAGTTTCAGAGTTTCACTTTAGATTACACATCTTCTGGACTGAGCATCCCAAACACACACTCGGTTCAAGGCTCGCTGAAGGAGCGGCAAGTTTGGTCCCTCACATTTCCATTATGGATCAGAGAGCATGAGGTGAGCTACCAGTCTGACACTCTCCAAAAAAAGATCTAGTTCACGCGCGCTGTACGAGTCAAAACCTGCCAGGGGATAAGGCTTCAAAACACACTGTTTCTCTAAACTGAAGTACTAACAAATGTGCAGGCAAATACTCACATAATAAGAATAATTATGAGATATAATTATCAATAAAAGAAAAAGAAACCTCCCAAATTATAAACCCCACAGCCATAGCAAAAATAGATCCACCACTAATAACAAATTTGGGTTTCAATATGGGGTTTTGTTTTTGAGGTTTAACTCAAGGCAGTGAACCTTTATTTTCTGATTTCCATATATGATTTTCTTTTGGCTCAGTCAACAATGTCTTCAGTGCTAGTAAATGCACTTTCTTGCTGGCCATTTTATGTTTTCAGTAATGGCTGTATTACATGAATTTTGAATGTATGTCCAAACTTTTACTTCCATTACTGTATATCTTATTTGACAAGGTTATTCTTGGGGGTGGAAGTGGAGGATGGGGGTTCCCCCAGTTCATATTCAAGATGAACTTAAAGAATATTTAAAACAGTGCCTAATATTTTTTTTTTATTTAGTGGCAAATGAACCATGACAATAGGTTATATTCAGACAGCTAGTGTGAATCTGCAATTCAACAAGTCTTGTTAGTTCTAGTGACTTCATGTTAGCTAAATAATGCATATTTGAAAAAGATGAAAAGCTTTGAAATTTACTACAACATATGGTAAATGCCAAGTCTCTGCCCATGTCAGAGACTGTTTACCTATCTATTAATTACACTGCTGGGGTATTTTCATAGTTTATCACATGGTTCATGCAGAAAACCAATGCCTTCATTTCCCCCTTCCCTTTTTTTCATTTTTTAGAAGTGTGGAATAGAAATTTAATTGTTACAGAAATTTTTATTGCAAAATCTGTTCACAAAAGCTGTATTTCTTTTTTTTACCTGAAGCATAAGAGGAGTCTCTGGGGAAAAAAAAAAACACAAACCGAAAACAACCAAACAAAAACCAACCAATAAAAACCCACAAACATACCTGTGATTCACTGCTTTGCTAGAACAAAAACATCCTTTTTAATGGCCTCTATGTAACAATCACCTATCCACTCACTGTATATAATAGATGCAAGGAGATTATTTACATGTGAAATGACAAGTACTGTTAAAATGTCACCCATTCTTCAATCCCTGTGCTCTTGCAAGTCTCCATATATCACAATTGCCTAAGACATTCTTGAAAATGTTTAAGGTCTCCTGAAAACTATTTGCAAAAGTTATTATCCAGTGTCATAAACATCTTGTGCATTATGTGAACAATTTTTCTATCAGACAATATACAAGCAATTCTTCCCTACACTTCAAACTTGTGACTATTTAAATTTCCATATTACTGCTGAATCAAAGTTAGAATGTACTGATACTTGTATTGCGAATAACTCATTTTTAAGCAAAAGGACAAAGGAGGTCCCAACAACTGTTTAATAAATTACTGTAGAACAGTAATGCTATTATTGAAATATTTCCCATCACGAAAGGTGGTTTGAGTGTGAAAGTAGTCTTATGAATGGCTTCAGATCCTCTTACTTGGGATATATTAAGTAAAATCTAATGTAACCTGAAACAGATCCTCTAGACAGTACATAAACATATTTTTGTTTTATTTTTTCCGATTTGTATGTGGAAAGATACTCCATTTACATGTCTACAAAATTAAAAAAAAAAGTTGATTTATTCACAAAAGACTCTGGGATTAAAAAGTCCATGATTTACTAAAATGTAGCAAAAGCTAACATCCAGATCTTCAATCAGTGTTAATCAGAATAGTTCCATTGAAGCCCAATTTACGCTAGCTAAGAATACGACCTTAGATTTAATGATCTCATTGGTAATGAAGCAGAAAGATGGGTTTACAAAATCAACAGCGAGGAAGCAGAAGAAAAAAGAAAGAAAGAAATAGTCTGGCAGCAATCCAGCATTCATAACTGAACTAATGTTCAATTACTGTGAAATGCTTTATGGAAATAAATGTTAGTTCTACATGAATCCCAAATGAGTTTATTACAATCAGTGCTATTAAAATGATTAAAATAAAGTGTTACTAATATGCCAAACAACTGTGATTGCAGTTTCATAAAACTAGTGCTTAATATCCATCACAGATAAAAGATTTTTTTCCTGTAATAACTAAACATAATGATGTGTCTAAATCATTTGAAATTATGACATTGATAATAATGTTAGTTAGCCTTTTAAAAGGAATTAACATACTGCAGTGTGTAAAACACATTAGAATATCTAAAGGTTACTTAAGTAGCATAAAACTACTTTTAGTAGCCATTTTATATCAGGAGAACAGGAATATAAAATCATCACATAATAAAATCTTTTTTTTTTTTAATTTTAATATTTTTCCCCAAAATATAAAGTATTTATGAACATATTTTTGCATCAAAATTTTTGGTTATTATGGTACTCAAAACATTGAATTCACTCACCATTTTCAGATCCCTAAATGATGGCTTAAAGAAGAAGAAATTAAGTACTTACACAAATATGCACTATTAATAAATAACGATTCATCTTAGGGGGAAAAGACATGAAATTATGTGAATCCGTTCAGTCTGAATATTTCAAAGAGCCTTTTCCAATGGAGAATAACACATTTTAGTTAGAGCATAATAGGCAATTTTACCAGCAAATATATTTACAAAGCAGTTGTACAGACGTCACAGTGCTGCAATTTTCCTAATGAAAGAGTTTTTACTTGAAACACACACACAACTTAGCAACAGATTTTAAACACAGTGCATCTATGGAGTTAACAGTTGAGGCAGAATCAGAAGGATGATCTACACAGAAGATGGCTCAACTCATACTGTATTTTCTAAGACTTATGTTTCTCAAGAAACCTGATAGCATTAAACAGTTTCTAATTTAATTTGGAACTGTGTCAATTTAAATGCCATCCTTGCTGTGAGACTGCAAAGTTAACTTCAGGCATTTCATATATTTTTGTATGTATATAAATATGTATATATCTGTACACAAGACAGAATGAAATATCTATGTGGACATCTTGAGAAAGAATATTTTTTCCAAAATCAGTGATAATGCTACAGCTAAGTGGCTACTAGTAACTATTTCACTTAGTGTCTTTTTTATTTTGTGGTTTCAGCTTTACTAAGTATAAATACGCCAAGAGCTCTAACAATGTAGTATATAAATTGCCACCTTTCACCAGCCACACGATGCATTACTTTTTATGGCAATCTCTTGTGGAACAAAATTTCCTCTTTCTATGCTCTGATATTTGAACTGTTGTTTACAAGGTTACTTTCTTGCAGCTTTTAATTCCACAATTTCTTTAACAAGTATTGTGACTTTTTTCTTTTTCTTCTTGACCTAAAAATTTTTTTATTATGCCATGGTTTCTTTAAAACGGCCTTTTAAAAAATACCATGTAAACAAGCATGGATTCTCTTCCCCTTTGCTGAATGGAAGGTAGTTCTGAAATCTCTGAAACTCAGACAAACAAGTAACTAACAGCAAAACCATATCACTTTTAGACAAGTTCTCTGAAAGGACAGATGTCTTGTATGAGTCTGCTAAAGTCATAATAGCAAAAGTGACATTGGACAAATACTCCTCTTTCAACAAAATTCACTTCCCACTCCATAAAGAGATCAAGCGTTCTCTTAAAACATGATGAGCATCCCACATAAGAATTAGATGAGGATGGCAGATTGATGAATACACGAGGAAGTTCCCACAATCCCTGCATGCCAGCAAAGTCATGTCTGATTTCATTCCACAGTCAAACATAGAAAGTCACTTAAGAGACTGGAAATGACTAAGGGATGAGACAAGAGAAGTTGTTTCGGGTACATGACTGGGATCTCAGTGTCCACAACACAGAATAGCGACTCAGTGACTTCCCACTATTCCAGCATGTCAATGGAACAGAAACAAGAGGGCTCCTGCTTTCTGCTGGCATTGGCACCAGCTGTGAAAGGTGGATTTCATATCTATTACCTTCCCTTCTCCCACTTGCATACTTATCTCACTTATTTTGTACAGCATAAACCACATTTGTAGATTTTCCTTTCTCTGCAGATTATTAAATAGTTTGTCTAGGAGAGTGAGAAACACTACGTAGCCCCATGCCCTATGATTTATTTTTAAAGCCAAACCACATTCACTGACAGGTTTATAGCCAAGTTTAAAAACAAACATTTTTGAGGGAAACCAAACACAAGTCATTAAGATTTGCTATTCTAAAGGCTTTTAGTCAAGTCACATATTCTACATTAAACAATTACTGAATAGCTTCCTGGACTCCCTACTCACAGGTAATTATTAGGCTAGCAAGTCATTCCATCTCATTTGCTCCTTTTTGTATCATAAATGAATTATTTGCTGTACACAGGCAGATTGACCAGAAAAGATATATTTCTCCTGCTGAAACCCATCTAGAGTTGCCAGCTAATATACTCTACTGAAAAACAAGAGACATGAATCTCTGTTTCATCAGACTGAGATGTTAATTGAATCACTACTTTCTATCTCCTTTAGCATCTACAAAATTCAGTAACCTCACCACACCTTTCTCCTCTACTTAGCGAAGTTGCTATGACTCAACTCCCAAGACAGAAGGAGGATGAAAATAATTGATAGATTGGGAACTCCAAGTCAATTCAGGAAACTGGGGCCTCTCCTCAACAAGTTTTATTATCCCAGGAAAGGGGGCCAGGCACTGGGTTATCTTACTTCAAATCTAGGTTACCCTACTTCAAACTTACCTGCAGAGGCAGAACCCTAAGAGAACATCTCTGCCAAACCAGGTTTCCCTGCCTTTGGTCATAATTCATTCAGTATGTCAGAGACAGGTGATGAGAATAACCAAGAAGATAATTGTGAGTACTATTGACTTACAAAAGAGTTCAGACATCCAATGGCAACGAGCTAACTTCTAGGAGTGATATGTCAAACAGGCTCTTTCTATTATAAGGACTATAAGAACAACAACAACAAAAAGAAACATCTATAACAGAGCATAGCAGGCTCTTCAGAAAGGTTGATTCCTGTAGAGTGGAAGTTATCTTCTTATAAGAAATTATTGTTGAATTTAATTAGCTATGGCAGCTGATGCTGCCTGTATATTTTGATCTTAATTGCAGAAATCAGTGAAAAATCCTCCAACTAATATGACTAAGAAAGTGTAGGAGATAGTTTAGCAGTGTGTTTGTCTACAGCCCTAGATTTCATGTCCTTTCATTAGGTTTTATGTGCTACTTTTTGTAGTGACAAAATACAGGCAAATTCTAAAATTGAACTAACCAGAACACAGTGCCTCTGAGGACTATTGGCAATGCCAATCTCCGTTGGAGCTAAATAATTCCATTTCCAGACAACATTCAGATCTGACCAATACAGGCTATTTCTAAATGCAGAACACACATAACATTTTTTTCCTCACTCAGTGCTCTTCAAGTTTAAAATTGCCTTATGCGACAAGTGTAGTATACTGAAAGTGATTGCAAATTGCCAGAAGATTCCAAGTACACTTCAAGAGCTGTTCAGACATACCAAAAGCTTTGAAAACTGTTTTTCTTAGATCTGTATTTGTACACAATTTTTTTCAAATTATATTCTAGGATTGTTTCTTCTCTGAGAAATTTGCACTACATATTTTCTAGTTAAAGACATAATCAGGCCTCTAAAAGGACAAACGCTTGTTTTGCAAAGGACTGGGATACAGAAAAGTGGCCACTCCAGACTGAAAAGGATTTTCATGAATCAAAATATCCTCTAAAATTAATCCATTGGAGACAACCGATACTCTTCGGTGTAGTCATTTCATAACACAAACAGCAGAAAATGAATCATTTAAACAGACAGCAGTTAGAATAAAGACAAGTCTCTTTCTCTGAAGACTTACTGTAAAAAAAACCTGAAGACTCTGTAGTGTTGAAGTTCCCCTTTTTCTCTCCCCTCTCTAGAGTTTTTGTTCAAAATTATATTTGGAACAAATGTTTCATTAAATGCAACTTTGTTTTTTCCAGTCCCAGTAGTCACACAGTCAACACAAACGTTTTTTGAGCTGTGATTTTGATGAGGTTTTAATCACAACACTGTTACTGAGAATTCACATGAAAGGACACTAAGACCAGGACATACTGTTCCCATTCTTAAAATACCACTGATATTTAATATAAAAACCCTAAAACCACCCCTCATCCCACAATGGTGAGCCAACAGTGCACACACACAAAGAGAGAAAACAGAATGCAAAACACCTCAGCTTGGAGACTCAGATTCAAAGCTTAGAGTCTGAACAAAGGTCTCTCTCATCTCATGGAACCACCATCCAAACTGGACTTCATAATCAGCTGTAGCCCAGTAAATAAAGTTTTTAGCATTGCTAGAAAAGACCATAGACATTGTATGGAACCAACAGTACCAGAACTCAGGGCTAGAATGGTCTTGCCATGGCCCCAGCTTGCTTTAGCCATGATAATAGCTGTTAAGCCAGCAAGTGATCATTGCTGTCTCTGTAGACACTGGCTCTGGAAGAGCTGGGGGTGGAAAAGGCCTGATCCTCTCCAAGCCATCCCTGAGGAACCACCAACAGCCCCCATGGGTGCCCTGGGAGGTGGACACCCCAATAAGTACAAGCAAGCAAAGACTGAAGAGGAACAGATCCCCCAGCACCCCCAACCCCACCATCCTGACTCTGCTAATCTTTTCAACGGCAGCATCACCCTTAAGAGAAGGCATCGCAAGGGTGGGCCAGAAAGACACCAGAGAAACAAGATGTGCTCCCTTTTGCCAGTAATATTTTCAGTGTAACGATTCCTTTCCCCCGCACTCCTCTGCCCCATTTTCTCTTGGCCAATGTTTAATTATTTATACTTCAAGTGAGGTTTCTCTTTCAAACTATCAGGTTACTAGCTATTAAGGGATAATATTCTTTTGCATCCTCTAGTTTTGATCAGGATTAACATGCTGTACCAAAATCACCAATAGCATCATTAAAAGAAAAAAATTAATCTATTTTAATTGAGATTTTTCTGATGAAATATCATGTAGCAGAATTTCAACCTAGATCTAACTCCAATTGTAAATTAAAATTATTTCATAGGATTAGATGACAGTTTAAGGGAAAAGTATCTATACTTTAGAACTTTAGACAAAGTAAAAATTGGCACCAATTATCTGCAGACACATTCAGTTCAGATTTTTAATTTGTGTCAACATCCTTAAGAGCAGCCCAACATTAACGTATCAAAATTTTATGGTTAAGAGGAAACAAATCCACTTTAAAAAAAGTTGCAATGTCAGATTGCCAAGAAAGTTGTTAGAAAGAATGAACCTTTAAAATAAATAAATAAATCCATGGGGAATATCCAAAAAAGCATTTTAAAAAGCTAACAATTTGAGTGTTACATAGCATTAGCAAAATTGTAATTCATAAACAGAGAGATACAAACCACAGAAATATAACCATATAGAGTATTCGTGGGAAATATTTTCTGGGTTTTCAGAATCATGGAATATTTTTCAGAAAGAAACAACAGGCACAAAATAAGTGTATACAATTGTAATAAGTTTCTCTGCTGTGGAACAATGCTACTCAGCAGTAAATGGAAGTAAAAATAATTATTTCTTGCCAAAATAAATTCAACTTTACATTTTATCATTCCAACAGTTTTATTAACAAGATAACAGTATTTTGTTCTTACAACTTTGAAAGCAGAAACATGTGAATTAATAGCTAATTCAGATTTAAAATTAATGAGCTTTACTGCGTTGATTTTTTTTCCAATTTTCTTGAATAGTATTTCCTTTAAATAGTCTTTCACATAATGCACAATCTTATAAGTCCCAATTGAGTAACAATGAAGTCTCGTTAGTCTTTGTCACCTCATAATCATTCATGCTGCATTTTAAGCAAGCAACATAAATTGCTGCCTTGGGAAATTATTTTGGAGTTATGGAAGAAATATGTGCCAGCTTAAGTTTTAGTTTGTTCTTGTAAAGCATTCTACAGAAGTTTTTTTTCCTGGGCATACAAGAGTTTTCTCATTATATTACATATTTTTTCTGCTAAATGTGGGTTACTTCTCACATATGTTAAATCCTAACTGCCTACCTACTTCATAACAGCTCTATTTAAAACCAACATTTTTCACAGAGGTGATAGTGTCAGATTTTTTTATTTCTTTATTTTAAAGGAACACTTCAAAGGAATTCAAAAGAAGAGAAAAACACACAGAGAGAATTTTTTGCAAGGAAGGGATTTCACAGGACAACTATTTGTTTTGAGGGATTTCTGTAATTTTCTCCATACCTTATTGTCAATTCATCTATTTCTGGCATTTTGACAGCAAATATAATGGAATAAGACCCATGTTTTTGACCTATCAGTTAAGTAACATTGACAATTAAATGAAAATCTACTTCCAGGCAGAGGCCCAGCACAAACCCTGCATACCACTTAAATGCCATTTATGACCCATTTTGAGACTAGGTGGTAGCTAAGTGATGTGTATGTGTTGCACTGCACAAATTAACCCTTAATGAATGCTTTCATGCATTTGATCCTTCAGCAGCAAGCATTTAATAATATCTTGTTTCATGCAGTTCACTATTTTGGGGTTATTTTAATGCTGCAGAAATAGAACACATTTCTTCCAAATCTGGCCAATCTCCATCACTAAACGTGGAGAGAGATCTACCACCATATGCAATACCATTCTCAGGAATTCAGGTACTCAGCACAGGAATGTGAAACAGAACTAAAGATATCTCCCAAAGAAGCTTAGAAAGGAAACTGGTCACAACAAGACAACCTTCTGTTGCCTTTTAACCACACACAGCACCAGAACAAGATCTAGCTACAGGACAGTGACATGCATGAAAACCGACTAAGAGGGATTTTTCCTGCAGAAAACTCTGATACTTTAATGCCCCCCTTCCACTTGTGGGATAAAAAAATATAGTGCCCCTTTCACATGAAATTTGGGGGGGGCGTGGGTGGGTGCAATTAGAGAGAAGCAATTTTCAGCATAATAGATTTGAAATTCACAGCATCTCTCACTCACCTATAAGCCTTTCTTTTTGCCTCACAAGATTTGTAGGTCCTCAGCTCCTTCTCTGTCCCCAAGTCTTAAAAGGCAGAAATTAAATCTCCAAGATAAGAGCTCCCAGTTCCCCACCAGGGGATCTGGAAATACAGAGACTTCAAAATCCCTTCAGAATAGCTGGAAAACATGACCCATCATTAGACACAAAGATCATCAGTCCTGTGACAGAGATCTGGGAGGTTCACTGAGCCCCAGCTCTTGGCTCAATTCACTGGCATTGCCATGGGAGGGAACTCAAGCCATCGAGTTGAATGACACCAACCTGCTTCTGCAAAGACTGCCTAAAGCTTTAAAAGCCTGGATTTCCCATCAGAACAAACATGAGGATGGTTAGGAAGCCACTAGGATTTATTTTCTTTTTTTAAAAAAAAGAGTTATGGTTTTGCAAGGCATTTGAAGAAATAAAAGAGGTATTTCACAACAAAAATCTTGTTTTGCTGGACAATTCCCTAAACAGTTGTAGTCCAACTAGTTTGGTCTTCCTGACCATATTATTAAACATTTGCAAAAGAAAATTTTCAAAGAGCCAAGACTTCTTACCAAAATGTCTTGTGAAAGGGGAAGAAAGTATCTTTACACAAGAGTTTGCAATTATTAATTGGCTTCACTTTTAATTAGTTAATGATCCAATTCAGCTGTGATCAAAGCACAACAGCTAGATAATTCAGGATAGAAAATGGAGTTAATTTACTTAGATATGATACTACTTTCCTAATGACTTTATTTCAATGGAGTTTCAATTAATTATTAGGTTATTTTACTCATTAGTCCAACAAGATGTCTGCAGGCAATTAACATGTCACTCCTCATGAAAACAGAACATATATTTTTTTTTCCAGAGGGACATCTTTAAGATTTATATTACTGGGATTTTAAAAAAAGTTTTTAGAAAAACTAATTAAATATTGAAGTTCAATGAATTGGCCATTTATTTTTGTTTATCTAGGGGACTGAATGATTGCAATTTTTAAAAAAATGTACAATTAGTAAGAGCTATTTGCTCTTCTTGCCAGACAAGGACTTCCCTTATCTAGTCAAACACAGACCATACACATTTTAAGACTAGACCACAAATCCACACATTCAGTTTTTGTAATAAAGACATTCTCTCAAACAGCTAAACCACATCCCTGTGCAGTGATAAACCCCTAGGAATACTTAAAAACCAGAACCTATAGGAATTATCAAATCAGAATTTATTAGACAGTTGAAGTCAATGGACACTTTACACTCTACTGTAGGGAAAAGTTTAACCTGTAATAACTTAATAGCTAATGAGTAAGGACTTCCCTCCACTCAAAGGTGAGTATTTTTAAGTTCTACATTACAAATTATTTTACCTTTCAAACATACAACATGGTACCATGTATTCTACTAGTAATATCCAGAACGATTGACCAGGGAGCGTACTTTGCAGCCTAAATCAGTTTTAAAAAAAAAAAACAACCAACTTCCTTACTAACATTTTTCCTGGTTACATACTTTCAGAAGAGAGTTTCCAATTTATCATTCTTTATTCCATGCCTTTTCTTAAAAGTACAGAAGTACAAACCCTCTTTACTCTCTCCACACCCAGAAACCCATGCTCTATAAGTGCATTCCCCTGTCAGTGACAGTGGAGGGCCACAAGGATGACCAGAGGGCTGGAGCATCTCTCCTACGAAGACAGGGTGAGAGAGCAGGGGTTCTTCAGCCTGGAGAAGAGGAGGCTCCAGGGAGACCTAATAGTGGCCTTCCAGTACCTGAAGGGGCTCTACAGGAGAGATGGGAAGGGACTGTTTGCAAGGGCACGTAGCAATAGAATGAGGGGCAATGGTTTTAAACTAGAGCAGGGTAGGTTTAGATTAGACATTAGGAAGAAGTTCTTTACTGTGAGGCAGTGGAACAGGTTGCCCAGAGAGGTGGTGGAGGCCCCATCACTGGAGGCAATCAAGGTCAGGCTTAAAGATGCTCTGGACAATCTGATCTAGTTAAAGACGTCCCTGCTTACTGCAGTGGGGTTGGACTAGATGACCTTTAAAGGTGCCTTCAAACCCAACACATTCTATGACTAGAAGAAAGAATTTCCTTTCTCAGTTTAATTCAGCCAGTAAATCAGAAATAAAAACCCAAACCCAGTAAATTAAGGTTTGGCCACAATGAATAGCATTTGACTGTGAGCAGCCCCTAAAATCTGGCCTTCATTCCATCGTTACAGGTGTTTAGCACTGATCCCTACTCATGCAGCATGTGAGGTACCTTTCTCCAATTGCTACAGTCATTTGTAGTAATTATACACATATTAAAATCTCACTTCCACACCGACTTTTGTTAGCAAGCTGAGACCGTAAATCACTTTCCTCAAACCTACATATTGTATGAATAGCTATGGAGATACTTTTTTTTTTTTTTGAACCAAGGACAATACTAGGCTTCCTAGCCTTCTCTTCTTGATTTAGCTGTTCTCACTGGTTCTTAGGCTCTTAAGTACTTACCACTCACAACAAAACACAGTGGTACAAAGTACGATAAGTAAGGAAAGGGGAGGGCTTCAGCTGTGGTCTTGCAAACCTTATTCCTTACAGGATAAGCAATTTAGACTACCCAGACATACTGGCCCTGGAGAAGTCAGGCAGAACTGCTTACTGGAGAGAAGCAGAATTAACTTATCCTTCTAAATGTATTTCCCAAGAGACAAGATCCCACAAACTTCATCAGCCTAGCAAAAGTGCACGAGAATGGGTCAAACCAACTCAGAGGAAGAATAATGAGCTTGACAGCCAGCACTGCTGGGAAAGGCATATAGACAGCCGTGGAGACAGCCAGGCTGACAGGCTTTTTTATTGTTTTGTTTTTAATGGTAGTCTGATAAAATAGGACTATCAAACAGAAATGCACATTCATAAAGTCATTCTCTGACTCACTGAACCCTCTTCTCTGTTATTTATGGTGAGATAGGAGGTCAAATCAGAGGGGTTTTAGTTGATGAAGAAAAGCTGCAGGAAGGATTTGCTTAATTCCAAGAAAGAGCAAGTTTCTTCTTCTTAAAAGACAATTAATTGGCACATCCTTCTTAAGAACTAAGACGTTCCCAAATGTAATTCTGCATAGGCAATTATTTTTTTTCTCCGACACAGAGTATTTGACTTTATTTTTTAAAACAAGTATTTTGGAGAAATCCTCTGCTTTTGGCCCATAGAGTAACACCACACTATATTCTGTGATTAGGGAAGTCTTATTTATCCATCCGGAGACTCCAGACAGTATGCCCCACCTGCAGAAACAATACTTCAGAAGAACTTCAGAAATTTTCAGAAAGGTGGACTCAGTTTGAGGATCTCTTGGGTATCACAAGCCTAAACTTTTTCTCTTGGTTGCCCAGCTTGGATGCAACTGCTATATGACCATAGCAGTAAGAAGTTATGAGATGCTAATCCCAATTTACAGGATTGATTTAGAGTCACATTAACCTTCTTCTGTGAAATTCTTAAGAACTACGTGCCCAAATAAATGCTTAATAACATCATCATGCTGTCATCACCCTTTACTGTGTGAAGCACTAACCACACTCTTCAAGCAGCACTTAGTGCCTTACAGGAAAACGTGTGAAATTTTAGCTTTTCGGCTGAGAAGAAATTAAGTACAAATGATCAGTTGATAAAAAAAGAAAAACAAAAATAAACAACAACAACAAAAAACCAAACACAAAACATAACCAAACAAACCTAGTATCCTAAGGGGTTAACCACCATGGGGAAAAGTCCAATTCATTCCTGTCCTAAGTACTTCTGTAAAAACATTAAGCTTTTAGGAACAGAAGATTCATTACTATCCCTGACTTTTAGACTC
This sequence comes from Tringa tobata, assembly GCA_033628505.1. Lineage (NCBI taxonomy): Eukaryota > Metazoa > Chordata > Aves > Charadriiformes > Scolopacidae > Tringa > Tringa tobata. The sequence goes on from JAHREE010000567.1 coordinate 6,808,217, forward strand.
GGCAACCCTGTATCAAATGCTTAAGTTTTCTATGGCACAAGTGTCACATTCCTACATTTTTTCCTATATTGTGCCACTGATGTTATCATTCCACAAACATTTCTTCCACAGGCACATCATCCTTTCAACGCGTCCCATAGAACCCGTAAGGGCAAATTGTCAATCAGGGAATGATGCCAGCTAAAAGCTGGGGGTGGGAGGGGAGGGAGGGTGGAGAAGAGAGGGCACACAGAAGAGAAAAGAAAGCCGTTTCAATGCTGTTCTGAAACCAATTTACTTGTACTCAACCACTCACTTTCTCTCTCCAACTCAAAAATCAAAACAAAACACTTAAGTCAGTCCTCCAGATTTTCTTAAGACATGGAGACAGAAGTAGGCTCTTTGAACTCGGGTCCCCCAAACAGTGAATTAATGTATCAGGCATTTTCCCCCTCAAGCTAAGGAAAATCAGATCTAAATCTTTCCCTGTCTGGAAAAATACCTTATCCATCCTGTTACAGCCACTTTGAGGAAATTCAGTCAAACAGCAGAGGTGTTCACCGTCGGAGTCCTGACACTTTTGAGTGTTAAAGTATTTTATCCTAAAGAGGCAATAAATAAGTATGCACAGTGCCCCTACAAAATCCAAACCAGGTTGGAAGGGGTTGTCTCCAGAAAGGGATCAGGTAACACCACACTTATCTGTCAAGACCAGACAATGAATGAATGAAACATTCTCTATTAGGCACTTGCCTCTGAGGGATTTTCTGAACAGCATATGGTGTCATGAATATAGTAAACAAAAAAGCCTTAAGTAGAAAACGCGTTCCAATATTAAAAGACCCATCATTATGAACTCTTTGGAAAACAGAAAGGCTTTCCTCGGTTCTTTTTTCATGCAAAAAAAGAGTTACCGGCAAGAGGGAGTACAGCCAGCAGCATTATTTTGGACAGTTTCTAGTTCTGGAGTGCTTAATGGCTTTCAGTTAACTCAGGCAGAGGAAACTAATTCTGAAATTACAACAGAAAATAGAATACAGCACTCTGTGCAAAAATGAAACATATAAATATATTCACAAATGCCAAGCATTAAACAGGAGCATAGAAATGGATAAACCAAGGCTGAGCCAATTGTGTTTTGGGGGAGGTAGGGGAGAACAAAAGGATATATTTCCAGATAAAATCAGACTGAATTTGGCATCTCAGACAAAACTTGTCATAGGAAGACAGTTAACACTGACAAAGCAGTTGAATTTGCTAAGCAACTAGTTTCTTTAGCTCATCCTGAAAGTTCTGGATGGTAGATACAATTCTCTGATCAATCACAGAAATTAGAGAAAGAAAAAAATCACAGCTAAGAAACCATGAATATTCAGCATCTAAGCAACTGCCAGTTCTTAAAAGTACAACAAAAATAGCACATTTTGGACCATAAGTTTCCACAGGGTGAGGATGACCCCATGCTTCTTCCTATTCTGAGACTTGCCTCTCTACCTTACGTTCATATTTCATGACTGCGTAAGACAGGCAATGTACTAAGCCTGTCCCAAGTTAGCAGCAGAGCACTGACATTTCTCTTGCTCAGGTTTGCTTTTGATAAAAGTTTATTCAAGTTCAGAGAAAAGTGTTACAACACAGATGATGGTTTACTTTGTAAAGGCAAACTTGGATTTAGAAGTTAGTATCATATATCTTGTGTGTCACCTAGTCACAACAGCAGCTTTATTGGTTATCACATAAGTCATGGTTTGTGGCTACATTTTGAAATAATTTCCAAGCTAATTGGAAGCAAGTTGTTATTCTCAGCTACTGAAAACTTATAGTCTTTTTGATGTTTTCCCTTATGTATATTGATTCTCTCACTGATGGGAAATAGCTTCTAATTTCTAGGATATGTTTTTTGTGTGACTTCAGGGAAGCTGAAAATATTGTTCTAAACTAAGTCAGAGGAAGCATCCTGCGCTATTAAGAGACTGCTGCTCAGTTGTTACTCTGGCAGAGATGGATAATGAAAAGTGTGCCTCCACTTTTGCCCAGCAGGACCTAGAACTGAACTGGCCTCAATCACAACTAGACCAAAGCTCAAAGCTATATTTGGTCATTCCATTTTCTTCTTCAGTGGGATAGAGGCAGAAAATAGGAAGAACAGGAGCAAGAAAGCTCATGGGTTGACAAAGACAGGAATCACTCACCAATTACTGATATTGCCTAAACAGACCCAACTCGGGGAAATTAATTTATTGCAAATTACACTAAATATTTAGTTACTGATTTGGGTAGTGGTAAACAACACCAAAAAAGAAACAAACATTTATACTGTTCAGAAAAATGCCTTTCCACCCCCTTTCCCAGGCTCAGCGTCAACCCAGGGGTGTACCTCTTCCACTGTGGGCTCATCCACAGGCTGCCGTTCTTTTTGGGAAATACCGGCCTGCAGCCCCTCCAACCTTGCTCTTTCCTCCTCCTCCTCTCCCTGCCTGCTGTTTTCTGCTAGGTCTTAAATGCATTTCCACAGAGGCCCCACCACCTTCACTGAGTGCCTCAGCTGTGTCCTCAGGTGGGTCCACTTTAGAGCTGCGTGGAGCCAGCTGTGTTCAGCCCTGAACAGCCCCTCCTCTCAGAAAGGCCAACCCTGCAGCCTCTCTGCCACCCCCCACCAAAACTTTGTCAGGTAAACCCAATTCAGGTACCAAAGTTCATTGCTAAAACTGTATTTTTAGCAGAATTTTTTCTGGAGAAGACGCAAATTTGATGCAGACGGTGCAGACTAGTGTAAGTTTAGCAAATGGGGAACAAGGAAATCCATAGGGCTTGGATTTTGTTTTCCAGCTTTGGAAAACGCTAAACAGCTGTGAGAATAGTTACCCTGGGTCACAGGGCATAAAATAACACAGTGACTAATTCCTAAATAACAAGATCTACCTGAGATTTTTCTTCAGCTCAGAACCAATGCACAATGTTCAGACTCTGACTGCCTATGCAACCCACAGGTAATAATCACACTTCCCCATTTCTAGAGGGAAATCCTGTTACGAGGATACAAGGTGAAAGCTGTTTCTCCCACGTATTACTATTTTTCAGACTTCACGCACAGAGTAATTCTTACTCCAGAGATAATTCAGCCATGTAGAACATTAATTAATCACAATTCCTTAACCTTCATTAGGGAAATAATTCAAGGTACAGATCCTAACTGCACAGGCCTAAGTCAGACAAATCTTTCATTTTCAGCTCGGTACATTCTCCAGATTTTTCAGGTTTTGTTATTCAACAATATTTATTCTATATTTTAATAACGCTCCATTGGTACCTCACAGTCAGCAGCCACTGTATTATGGGAAGCATTAGGGTGTTTCCTATAACATCAAAAGAATGAAAGTTGGGAAGCTAGGAAAAAAAAACAAAAAACCAAACTCATTTTTTGTCATTGCTCTGAGCTGGTCACAGATTTCAGATTTAGAAACTCCACAAGCAAAATGGTTCCCTCTGCTCACTCCAGTTGCAGGATTAGAACCTCATTTCTCATCACTGAAACCTTATGAATAAAAATGAAGCTGAGCCTCTGCCCTTTATCCTCCACAAAGACAGCTATGAAACTCTTTTATCCTGTTCAACCCATCAAAGGTATGTTCAGAACATTTGACTAAATCTGCCAACAAACCAAGTTCTGTAATAAAATATAAATCTAGTTACTTTAAAATAAGGGATCACAAGCCTTCAAAGGAAAATCATTAGGCTGCCTTAAGAAAAATCAAACACTTAAGGTTAGTGATACCAAAATTCCAACCATAACAGAAAAATCAGGGGGGTTTTGTTGTTGTTTCTTTACACCACCAGCTACTTTCAAACATAAGTTATGGAATAACATTTAAAATAGGAATACAAACTCCAGCAAAAATGCAAATCACTCTGAAGTTACAGTGCCTTAAAAAAGCTAACTGCTCTGAAAGTAGATTTACACACAAGTGCAGCAGACAAGAAATAAGAAACTGCAAAGCAGATAAAACACATCAGTCTATATGTTATTCATTTGCACTCTCACACTTTCTTCTCTCTTTCACAACCATCTTGTATTTTGTTGTTTAAACTTACCTGAACTCTGCAGTTCTCTGAAGAGGTAGCTGTGTTTGCTAGGAAGCTGGATACAAACTGGCAGAGCACTTATTAATGTGGGCCCCACCCAGGAAGACCAGGTGCAGTAATTAAGGTAGAGGGCAGAGTAGTTTCTAGCCAGGTGCTGCTATTGTGAAAGTAGATAGTTTTAACATATTAGGGGGGAGGAGAAATACCACCACAAAAAGCCAGAACAGACCACCAGATTCTTCTCTCTGATTTTTGAAGTCACCTTCATATGCATCCTGTACGTGCAGACCTATTTATCTGGTTAGTCCCAGTTTTCTGTCAAGAGATTTTATGCTTAAACATAACCTTTGTTAGGCTTAAGAACGATGCCAGTGCATCAGGTATATCTGCGATTCACTAGATCTTGTGATGGGACACATGGGAGGTGATTAATTAGAGAGATGGAAGAAGTGAGAGAACTGTTAACCGGTTAAGGTTCCACAAAAAAGAGACATGATGGTGGGTGTATTGAAAGGCAAAGCATTGAGCAGAAAGGAGATTAACAGCGGAGGTTCTCAAGGCTCAGTCTTGTGAACCAATTGAATGTAAAAATTTGATTGGAAGCTCAAGCACAAAAAGCAGGAGAACGGAAATGAACTTGAGGACTCAAAGTTGTCAATACACAGGAAGGCTGAAAATCACTCCCCCAAAAAATAGAATAACACTGCTTGAGAAGTGCTGGATCAGTTTTAAATGTACAAAATGCAGTGTTGAAGAAGTACTACTACATTAAGAACAGGTGTCCTAAATTGTGAGAGGAGACTGAGAAAGCTTGACATAGCCTCATAGTCTGAAAGTTAAAAGAATATTGTTGCTTTCTATATGTAAATCAGGAGCAAAGCTGTTGCAACAGGAATCAAACTGCATGAAAGACCACATTAGCAGACGTACGAACAGTTATATACTAGCCGTGGGTACATTTAAGCTGAAAATTAGAGACTTTCTAAATACGAGAGCACTGAGTTTCTGTGCTAGCCTTTCTATTACAAATAGTAGGCACAGAAAACATTGCTGGTTTTAAGCTGGAGCTTGTTCATTTTCTCTGTGGAGGGATGTAGCATCATTGCCTACAACAGAAGATGACCAACATGAGACCCGTAACCCTAATTTTATAACATTCTGCATGAAATATTTTTTCTCTTTCTAGTAAGTATAAGGGACTTTTAACTGTAACAATAAACTCAGTGAGCGTCTACACCAGCTAATATAAGAGTGTATGGGTGTGTATGTGTGCTGAAAGAAACATGTAATTGCTAACTTTGGGTAAGCTTTACCAAATGAGAGTAAGGAATACGGTTAGTCTAAACAGCAATGTCAGGGACTATGAACTCAGAAATCCCACAGAATGTTGCATTGAGGTATGAGTGTAAAGATCTTTCACCACAGTACTTCTGCATATGTTGGGAAGCAGAGGGAAAGGAAGTGGGGAGGATGAGGTGTTGCCATTCTCCTTTTTGATCCTCAGATTCCGAGGAGGATGCTTGGGACTGCAGGACACGAAGGCAAATTGGGGTAATTTTCTAGATTTGTCACAGCACAGGCAAGAGTACACACAATTAATAGAAGTCTTCAAATTTCCAACTTAACCGAGGTAAGCATGCTATAGCTAATACTTAAAATCTTGGGAAAATTTTAAGTAAGTACATAATAAAGAGGGCATTAAACGACCTTCAATAAGATGAGTGTGAGAACATAATAGAACATAGTCTAGTGCTGTGCCACTGCATTTGGTTTTAGATCAAAATACATCACTGTTTATCACGTTTGCTAACATGCTATAAATTTTGAAGAACTGCCCTTAACAGCAAAAATATCTTTTTAATATCTTTTACTCGTTATGCATGTTTACAGCTTTTTTAACAGCATGTTTACATGTCTTTTCACTACATACCTACTTCTACCACTTATTGTCCTAGGAAAAAAAAGCAGTTTTGTACTGCAGGAATGCCTAGTGGCTCTCTAAGAAGGTTCCCTAAACTACCTCTTCCATTAGGGAAACATGTTAATGTCACATTATACCTACTGGCAGTTCCTATTCCAGCTTTTGGATGCTATATCCGTATAACTCTATTATAGCCATCCCCTCCACTGCAGCTCAATTCTTTGCTAGGGCACAAGATAGAGCATTATCCTTTCAAAAATGACTGCCCAGCTTTAAATTTCAGGGCTGTCATATGCAATATCTTGGATGCAGGGATTACTAATGGTTCCCAGTGAGTTTCAGAAACAATACCATACAATTTTTATCAATAAAGATTTAGCACAGAATTTGGAATCTTTCTTAAACTTGCTTTCAAATAAAGGAAACAAATATGCTGGGGTTTTTCTCCCATGTCAGAGGCAAAATGAGGAGTCTGTGTTTTCCTAAAGTGGGTTCCAACACATTAAAATGTTACTATGCTTTAATACACAGCAGTAAACATCTAAGCTTCTGATCTTTTTTCAAAGATGGTTTATCATTCTCTATAATGTGGCCCTATAAGATATTGAATTCTCCAGCATTTGACAAGAACAGCCGCTTCTCCAGGCTTTTCTCCACCCGAGAACTGGCGCCCAGTCAGCTAGATTATAGATTAGGGCTTTACAGAGCACTGACTGCTCTTCCTGACTGTCTGCATGGACATTGTTAAGGCAAAGTAAAACCACATGGAGCTATCTTAGAATATCTGGTGAATTTTAAATTTGCACCACAGCTGACTGCACTAACTTACCCAAGAAAGGACGCGTTAGTCCTTCCCGTAAAGGGAAAACACTTCCATAGCATGCAGACTAAAGCTTGCAGCTAGCGATATTCCAGTATGGGGGTTGGAACCTGGCTGGAACTAACTTTTGGCAAGAGGGCAAAGGTACTCTGTATTCAAATCCAGCTCTTGCATCAAGAAGGGCCCACAACGCTGCCTTTCACTTTCAGACTTTAACCTCTGCTCAGCTCAGGCAGTCACACCGCTTGGGCAGCCTGATTCTTTCTGGAGGTTTTCTATGCAGCTTCGGAAGCCACCACCGAGCACAGGGAATTGCCACTACTGTTTTTTCCCCTGGGTCATTTTTCATCTTTATTATGCTGTTCTTCTGTTTCTCCATATTCTCCATACAGAATCCGTATATCTTTCTTATTTTTTTTCCCTTCCTTTGGAACTTAAAAATTAAATGGTGCAGCGCAGATTACAAGAATGAAGGCTGCTCCCCCTTCTTTACTTTTTCTTTAGAGAACAAATACAGTCCTCAAATTAAGGTTCTTCCATTCTGTGATACAAATGCAACTTCAGGCATTAAGCAGATGGCAGTATACACTCAGTGTTTACATGACAGCTGCATCTCCTGAGATAAAGGCAGCTTCTTCCCTTCCTACTCACTAGTCCCTTTTTCTTCCTTCTATAGGAAGCATCTGGATCTGACTGCTTGATGAGCTTCAGTTATCTTTCTGGCTCTAACGTTTAACTCTTTTTCTACCATGCATCTTAAATTTGCCAAGACCCCTAGAAGGGGAGGGGATTTTCAATTTAATGGCTTTACGATGCCCCAGCCCAATGTTCAAAGATTCTGTTTGTAAAAAAAAAATTTGCTTCCCCTCACAAAGGAGAATTTAGACTTTTTAATCAGTTGATAGAGCTGACAATAATAGAAATACTCAAGCATGGAGGTGAGCTGTATGCAGAGGTTACATGAAATTACAATTATCAGCCAAGTCATGATTAGGGGGAGAGGCTGAAATGTAGATTCCTAGGATTTTCAGGCACACATAGAAATGCCATCTCTTTAAAGATATGCTCTCAAATGCTTCTCTAAGAACTTTTTTCTCATTGGTATAAAAATACACTTTCAATGACACAGTGTTCATATGAACATCACTTAAGCAGATACCAAAAAATTTCTCAAAAAGATTTCTGATTTTTAGCATTCTTGTGGTTTTGTTTGTATTCTAATATTCCGCTGTCTTTGAGTGATATTAGGTTATTACTCAAAAAGTGTATCAGAAAAGCACCTCAAATAATTTTTAGTTGAAAATTAGATATAATTTTACTGAAAAATATCACAGCACCCTGGTAATTGAATCTTCTAAAATATGGTTCTTCTGCATGTCAGTAAGAAGAACTGTTGAGAAAAACAGAAAAGACTGCCTGATATGTGCAGTTCAAGTTCATGAAACTTGGATGAATTTCAGTGAAAACTACTGCAATAGCAGATACCGACCTTCACATACCCTCAGACCAGAGGTCTGAAATTGTTAGCAAAGGTACCTGAGATAGCTGCAGGATATGTTACTGGTGAGTGTTCAAGAGAATGATTACACATTAAACCATTTTTGTTAATATTGAATAATAATTGTAATTCCGACCTAACTGCTCTTGGCATATAATAAAGAGCATAAAATACTGTAATAATGTGCTCTTTTCAGACATGTCTGTGTGCAGCTCAATTTTGAATTTGCTGAAGCTGGTACAGTTGGCACGGTTGTTTCTCAGGTAAAAGGTAGTTTGAAAGGAGAAACAGATCACCTTGCTAATCTTACGTCTAGGGTGATTTCTGTCTCAGTTTACTGACAGAGCCAGAGATGGTCTACCTTAAACAAATATAATAACACAATCACAGTATTGTAAAATCAAAAGATTTTGATTTCCTATCTGATGGAGCTTCCCATCCTGACAGATAATGGACAGATAGTCAGAAGAGATCCCAGCACCAGTCACTAGAGCAGTCCTAAAGACCAGGACCATGAAAGAGATCCTGCTTCAGATACACATTTTAGCAGGATGCTTCAGCCAATGTTTAGCTCCAAGCACAGCTTTACATCCATCCCTATGCAGCAAAGCCTTTAAGCATATCTCTGTGTTTAAATATGTTCCTGAATCAGAGCCATAGCCAACTATCAGAGAGCATCTGTTCTTTGATGCTGCCTCAATCCTGTCTAGCTCCCAAATTTTCTGTTTAACATAGGAAATTTAAGTCTGTGCCAGGACTTGTTTTCTGGAGTTATTTGTTACCAGGCTGCAGATGGCTAATGCTGCAATTCGTAATTCATACAAGCAATGTTCCACCCATTGCATTTCTTAAACTGTATGCTCTTTAGATTAGGAATATATAATTGTTACCTAGGCCAAGAGAGCTTTGTTCCTGGCTGGGGCTGGAAAAAAGTCCTATAAACTGAAAAGTAAACAGTAACAGGAAAAAAGACGTTTGTACTGCTAGCATGCTATTCATCAAGAAATTGTAAGAACACTTGGGAACTCTGCAAGTTTGGAGTTTCAGTTACATAAATAATGTTAACTAAATTAAATTGCTCATTTTGCATTTATTTGTAAAAAGAAGTCAAAGGTGATAAAAAGAATCCAGAGGCCAATTTCTGAGTCTGTAACAATGGATTAAAGATACAGGGTCAGATTGGCAGATGATATAAATTGTTGTTGAAGTCAATGGAGCTATGACAATTTTCTCTGCTGAGAATTCATCCCATATATTCTAAGTTCCTGATTATAAGATCAAAAGAAGTAGAACTATTAGGTTTAGTTTTAAATTGAAGCAGCAAATGTTATGATATTCTTGGTATGGATCAAGCTGTCCTCCATACAGACCTTTTTACATCTTAAAAATTTTATGCATTATATGCAGATACGTATTGCCAGAAGCACTTTCTATTACCAGATACTACTGCAATGAAAGATAGGGACAGAATTTGGAAGGAGACATTCATCATATTTTTTTCTTGAATTAGTTAATAAAAATTCTTTTAATGTAGCACTGAATACCAAGAGGGCTAAGCTTTTACATTAGCAGTATTGGTACTTTATCAGGACCTGTTTAAGAAAAGGTATTATTTCTCTTCATAATTATTTCCTATTAATATTGCTAATATCATTGTACAATATTTTAACAGAACTCTCCTTGATCAATTTTAAAAGTAGGAATGAAACCGCAGGCTAAAATTGTTCTTTATAGCTAGCTCTCATTTGAAGTGGAAATGAGGGATTTTCGCTGACCTCATTCTCTTTGTTCTTGTGGTGGTGGATAGTCACTTCTGGGGAGTGCATGAAATACAGTCATTGCTTTTGGCCCAATACTGCTATCTTTACATTGATAGTATTCATTTGCACAATTAATTACACTGAAGTGCTGGGATTTCTAACAGAAATAAGGTGACAATGAAAGGCTGGGAGAATTAAGCCCTGCTGAGCTTTAAAGTAGCAAGAAGTCTAAGTCCCTGAGCTTACTCAAGAAAGCCTTTCGAACACGTTTAAGCCCCATTAAAGCCAGTTGCTAGCCATAGTCCCTTTCTTTTGGAAGCTGTAACATTCTGAAGTTTAAACCAAAATCTTAACTGTAAGATTTAGGAACCATATGAGTAGGAAATACAGAGCTGAATCAGTCCCGTATCTAAAGCAGTAAAGAAAGCAATTTGTCCTGTGCATGTCTGTCCCTAAAATTGGTAATATATGTTAGGAAATTACAGAAAAGTAGGTAACTAGACTTTTAAAAGGTCAAGAGGCCAAAGAAGCTCTATAAGACATTTCCCTTTAGATTTTTTTTAAAAGAACTTAATTTGACAGAAGTTACAAATAGAAATAAGCATGCTGGTCTTTGCACATAACTAAAACTATTGAACTTTTTAGGGTTATCCAACTCAAAGTCTTGAGAAACAAGAAGCCAGGGTAGCAAAACTCATGTTCCTGTACTTCCCTATTAATTATTCCTTCATTACTAGTAATTATTTTGTGCAATAAATTAGCTTTAGCCACACTTCCTTGTGGCCTGATTAAGTATCCTATTTCTGTATCTCTATATTTTTTAAGACAGCACATAGCTGCCATAAATAAGACTGATGAGTGGTCCAGATTATACACATTATCCTTTACTATATATGATTCATGGAGTTCTGGAGGTAAAACTGGAGTTGACCTATTTACAGTAACAGGTAACAAATTACTCAAGAAAATCTGCTATTCAAATCAGTAGGAGTATTGCCCAAGTAACAACTTTTATTTCAAATTTAAACATTTTTTTTCCTTGAGCTGCTCTGCTGTATATTGCTGGCACCAGAGCTATTTCCAGTCTTCCATGTAATCTTACTTTCTAGTATGTAGTAGTATAGCAGTGGCTGAGTATAAGTGTCAGCCACTAAGTCCAAGTCACTCAATTGTTTTCGACATAGTTGAGCTAATTAAAATTTCTTACTGTCTGCCACATTGCTCATTATCTAATCCAAATGAGAACTGGGGGGAACAGTTGTGATGATACATTAATATTAATGTATCAATAACAAACAATGCAATTGCCATACATTACTTCTAACATATTTTTAAGCCGTTACCGTATGTCAGTGAGCTTATCAAGTTTATCTTGTTCAGCAAATGTTGATTATTAATTGTGATCAATGGTACAAAATTAAAAGTGTTATTGTAAAAGCCGTAATTTCTTTGTATTATAGAATTATACATATTATGCTATTACTCATAATTCCTCATTAATGCATCAGTTCTTTCAGAGATAAGGGAGAAAGCAGGCCCTTATTTTCAAGGTGTTAATGACTACATTTAAGTAGAAAAGGAAGCTTTAAACAGGGGGTTATTTATTTTACTTTTTCACAGTAAACAAAAAAACACACTAAGATAATAATGTTGAAAAAACACAACTCAAAATTGGGAAATACCATAAATAAAACTTTCTTTTAAATCTTAACTCAGGGTTCTTTCCTGGAGGCGTTATAATGAAGTCTTTAATTATATGATCCAAACCTGCATTTTTATATCCAGACAGTGAACAAGATGGTCAATGCCCAGTAAATAGTTGTGGATGACAACTTAGTCATATTATCTTCATGACCTTCATCTTACTTTTTCAGATATTGGAAGTTATAAAATCAATAAATGTGGAACTTGAGAGACCTAAAAGTCTGAACTAGTTAAAATTATTGGGTAGAACTTCTTTGCACAAAAAATTTGTTTATTTGACAAAAAATATTTCTTGTAAGGTCATTAACTTTATGGAAGACTTGGATAATAAATTCAGATAGTACTTTTTCCTTCTGATGTAGTTGAAATCTTTTGTTCTGAGCTGCTCAGCAATTCATCATGCAAGTTTATAATTTCAGTTTTATACCAAGACTGAAACAGCAATCTGTTTTTCAATGGGCTTTATTCCTACAGTTAAGGCAATGTAATGCCAACTTAGAAAATGTATTTTATATCATCATCTGTCACAAGATTATCTTATTTTTCAAAGCAAGTCACTTAAACCAGACTTTTGAGAGGAAAGATGTTCCTCATTTTCTGAGTGCTTATCTTGTCACAGCAAAGTTTTCATTTGCAAAAATGCAGCATATTCACAGCTTCAACTGAGACTAATAAAAGTCGGGCTGTGAAAAATATAAAGCAATAGTCTATGAAAATCTGTATGTAGATCATTCAAATTGGGCAAAGACAATCTTAAATCTGGCTTTTTGTAAAGTTTGAGTTTTCTAAATGCAGTTATACTTAAGAAATCATTTTTATTTAAAGACAAATAAAATAGAAAATGCAAATACCCTCATTTTGAACCATTGGAAAACAACGTCAAAAAATGGTTGGAATGCCAGCAATCAAGGGCCAATTACATTCAAATTACTATTCATGTCTGAATGCTTTATGGATAATTCCTACCATGAAAATCAGTCTCCGGTGATTTGCCTGAGGTTTAAAGGGAGCGCATATGATAGCATTCAGAACTTTCCACCCATTTTACGTACTAAGCTCTTCTTTCCTGCCATGACAGTCCATCCAATACCAGTCACATCCTGTATCAAAAGTAAAAATTCCAGATTGAACTATTTATCCTCCTGTTGCACTCCCTGCCTCCAGAATTAAGTAAATACTTAATAATTCTGAGGGATGTGGAAATACAAAAGCCAAAATTGTTTTATTTATGTTAGTGCTAAATTTAAGCTTGAAACCTGTATTTAGTCATGCAGGTAGGAGAACCACATAGGGAAATCTTTTTCCGAGTTGTGGCCATCTGGAAGTTACTATTGTTTGCTTCTATTATCCGTCTGACCCCCTCTAGACATACATTTTAAGATGGGGTAAGTTGTGTAGTAAAGGTTCTGCTCCCTTTTGACTGCCTGCAGAGGAAACCTAGATCACTTGCTTAGATTAGTTGCCTAAACTGTGAACAGCAAAGTAACCTGATGTGAAAATCAACTGATGCAATGCTAGCATCTGTTGAGGAGTGGAGGGATAAAGGAGGAACTTCTTCCTATACAGAATGAGTGAATGTGATTTCCCATATCATTTTGGCATAGGAACTTGTTGAAATTGTTCAACATTCAATTTGCATTTCTTCCTGTGAACGGTACTTTTAGGGCATTAAGGCATTTTATCCCAGTGCAAATCTTCAGAGTGTTCGTCTCTGATTTTCCTCAGGATCTGGGATTTTCCCCATTTTGCTACAGCCCCAGTAGTTTACCCACTTGTTATATTAGAATGAGAGTGGACGAGAGGCCATGATCCCTTCTAACTTTGCTCTTACCTGTTGTTGATTATTTTTTTTCTGCAACAAGGAATTAAAATGTGGATAGGATGTGATTTTTTAATAATTCTTTTGACTCTCCACAATTTACCCAGTAGCTGTAGATGCTCTTGCATGGAAGCACCATCCATGGTTTAGTTCATGCCCTGTTGTCCCACAGGTTCTAGCTCTCTGCTCTGAGCACTTTTGGTACTCCTTTTCTGCACAGGTACTTCCTTTATAAGACTAAATGGTCAAGTATCTCTCGCTGAAAGCCCTGAAAAACAGAAGAAAAAACCTGATGTGGACTTGATACCCACAGAACGGTAAGCAACACAATTTCTTGAAGTAGTCTTGAATATCTGTGGTTCTGTTGGCATCCTCTTTCAGAACTTGTTTATAGCATTACTGTTAGCTGAGCTCTGTAAAGTGTTTTGGTTCTTTTTTCTCCCCTCTCTGATACACAAGGGTTTATGAGAAAAAATAGAGATAAAAGGGCAGTTCTTTTAAGAGTTTTCTGTACAGTAATAGTAATCAGTAATTATATGGTACTAGGTTTTCCTTCTCCTTTATGTCTAAAGATTTCTTATTATAATTAACTGACAACAGCAATAATTAAACAAACAAACTCTCCTACAAAAGTAACATTTCCAGTGAATTGTGTCGATAGGGTTTTTTTCTTATTGCTCACCATGTGTCTGAGTGGCCAGCACCAAGCAATTAAAAGTGACAGCCATATGAATTATACTGCATGTTACAGAAAAAAAAAGTTGGCAAACTGAGCCTAAAATTCTGGTACTTTTTGATGCCTGCCATGAAAATCATTTATGCAAATAAGTAGTACACAAGCAGTAAACATGATCAGCAGGAACTCATCCTTCTGCTTTTATTCATATGAAAGGCTGTTCCTCTATTTCATCTGTCTGTTGGTATTTGTTTCTGTTATCACAATCCCCTAGTCAAAAATTCTGTGATAAAGTGCCCGTTTCCTGCAAAACCAGGCTAGTGGGGCAGCTAAACAGCTTTGTTTCACTTACTGTTTCACTGAAAATGACAGGATGAATTAAAAGCCTTTTGTATTATATGCTTAATAGCAGGGACACTGAAATTCAGCTAGATTATCTGATAGCTACAGAGACCTCCATAAGGCAAAAGAGAAGAACGACATGAAGAAAACTTTTTTGTTCAATAGGTTTTCTGTGCTGGCTAAGCTATCCACTGTCAAGCTTTCTCACAAAGCCCGGGCCTCTGGTTGCTTGTTTTGACTGAATCCTGCAGCTGTTAGCTTTCGCAGAGGAGCCTGAAGGTTTGTTAAATGTGAGGCAGTTGTGCTCCAGACTATTCCTGGAAGAAATGGAGAAATCATAACGTGAGATGGCCGATTAATAAGAAGTAAATATGATAGAGGAACTGCTTTAACATTATACATATATACCTATCTATGAAAATAAATAGAAGTGTGAAGAATTAAAGAAATCTCTCGTGCTGGTATACCCAAGTTTTTTACTTTCCTTACCAGCTTCACATGGAAGTGATTCCCTCCTACCGCTGGGCTCGTTTTCTGATAGCTTGGTGTGCTGCCTCAGAGGCTCAGCTGTGCTGTCCAGGCAATTTGAGGGAAAAAGACAGAATGATAGAGCTGAAAGTGGGAGAGGAAGGAAAAGGGAGTAAAGGGGGACAGGAGGATTTTTTCTGTTACTGGAGGTGCTTTTAGATCTGATCAGCTCTCCTGTCAGACTAAAATTAAGAAACTGTATTACCTGAAAGGCATGAAGAACTCACCTTAAAGCCAAATGGAAGATAACTATAATATTCGTCACGGATTCATTTGTCAGCCTCTATCTTCAGAGACAAGAGTTGTTTTCTTAAGCTTTGCACTTCAGTGTTAAAAAACCCTTTTTTCCTTTTGCCCTAAGGTTTGCCAGGAATTGACGAACATCTTAGCGGTGAATTCACCGAAGGCTTTTATTTTGCTCACACCAGTGGTGCTGAACTCTGGAATAAGGGCATCAGCCCCTGGGAATGTTCCTGCTTCTGCTCTACAAAGCTGCGGAGGCACGTCTGGAGGTCAGTAACACCATGTACTGGCTAAAAACAGAGTCAGAGTTAGCACATGGGTAAATTGCTTGGTGGCAATCAGGGCAACGATGAGAAGACCCGAGACTCACACGAACCCTTCAGAATTGTGTCAGTGGTGGTACAAACACTGCAGATAGCATTGCAGTTTAAGGAGAGGTCTATTGGAGAAAGATCATACAAGTACTGGAGAAGAGGTAAAGAAATTTGAAGGAAACGGGTCAATAGTTTTGAATAAAATTGGAGTAAATATTAGTTGGTGTGTATGATATATGAACTGAAAAGGAAGGTTGTTTTTTTGAGGTGCAGTAATATCTTTCATGTGCAGTATTTCTTGACAAGGAGATACAGATATATTTAAATTTTGCCATTTACTGGAAAACACATAAAGAAGGACAGTGAAATACCAGCATCCACGTGTTTTTTTTTTCAGAGCAACTGCTTTCTCAGCAATATGAACCATCACTTTCATTCCCTCAGAGAGGCAGATTTAATCCAGTGTTCTGATACTGCTTGTTTTCTCACAACGTGTTCATAGTGAAAGCAAGTAATTATTAAGAAAACTGATTAATCAATTGGTACAAGTTTATGGGAAGACTCATTTAATTTGGCACTCTGGGGATGCTGTACTGTAGCTGTATTGCAGGTTTCAGAGCTCAGGGAGCAACGTATACACCAAAGAAGAGAATGAAGCAGTTTGTTTGCTTCTGTCCAAAGTAAAGTAACTTTATTAGGAATAATTGATAGCACTTCAAAAATAATAATCCTAAAGTAACAGTCTTCTGCCATAGATATCATTAATTTTCTACTAAGTGAGGAGTGTATGTGGCAAAAAGCCTGACACATTATTACATTCCTCCAGCATTGGGGTTTCCATCATTTCTTTGAAATCCATACCTTTCATGAACAGTTCATTAACACTGATCAAAGCACGTATCTTTCTAATAAAGTCAATTTTTCCTTGTAATCTTTTGTAGATGTTTCACTTCATGTAATAGTTTGGATGCTCTTTATCCTGAAGTCTTATTTTTAACGTGTGGCTATAGTCAGAGAAGTGACAGTATATAAATGACGTCTTGGTTTACTATATTTACTCTTTCTCAATGACGCCCATAGCAAGTTTCTCACTTTACAAGTTAAAAGAAGATTATAACTGCCAATACTGTACTTTCAAAGTGCTGCCTGCAAAATCAGCTGTTTGTCTCACTGCAATATCTGTGCTAAACCAGCATTTCTTCATGCTATAGAATATTAACTTTCAAAAGTAATTTCTAAACTTGCAATCAAGGTACTGCAGGTACAAATCTCAGTAATGACTGAAGTCTCGCACTTCTCACTAAGTTGCAAGGTGTATGGTGGTCTGAATTTTATATAGGAATATCTGCTTTGCACATTGGAAAGACTGAAACCTGGCTGTTTAGCCCCTACATTTGGCTCTGATTAATTTCTGATGCCCAATCAGGGTAGTAGTTAAGTACATCCACATCTTCTAGTGTGTGATTTCAGTGGGGGTTGAGGATATGATGAATGTCCTGAACTAATATCTCTAATCATGGAAAGTAAAAAAATACTTGAACTGCGTCTAATAAGGTCAAAAGTGACAGCAGGATCAGCAAACAACATTCTGGAGGTTAGGTGGATGATGGTAAAGAAAAATATATTAGGAAAAAATAAAGACAACTGAAAAACATGCAGTCAAATGGTTATTCCTGCTCTGCCAAAATATTCTTGCCTAAGACTAGTTTTGTTACCTTTTCCAGTAGGGATTGATCTTGATCTCCTTGTTCCACAAGTTTTCTGTTGATTTCATTGACTTCATTGGCAAGTATAGCACTGCAGCTCCGAATTAGAAAAGATAAGCACAGGCTTGATTCTTTCTCACTTCTATTATTTACAAGTATTTAAATTTTCATCATTAAGAAAGAGAAAAATCTTTCCAAGCAGAGACTGAAAGACAAAATAAATTTTGTGAGTGCAAAATGGGATAATTGTTTACTAGAGGTAGAAGAGCAATTCATTCATTTTGGAGTGGCAACATTTGCTGATACAGGTAACTATAAGTAATTTCTTGGTGCTTACTAAATAATCTATTTTTATTTTTTCAGGAGGGCACTTTTTGTTATGCTTTCCATACATTAACAGCAGCCTTAGTAGGGAATCAACAGTTTTATGTCTACCAATAAACTTTCCAGTTCCAGATTATTATTCTGTTGTTAAACTATACACCATATCATTGAAAGGCATTACAGAGGTTTCTCTGCTACTTCTCTTTAATGTTGTTGTAAATAATGGTGTTTATGTGTCACTTTAGGGTGAAGCTTAAATCCCTTGCTTTGTCAGTAGTAAAAACAGAAAAAGATTTCTTGAGAGGTTGTTTAGCATTAATATTTCCACCTGCTTCACATTTAAAATTGTGCACTTTTTCAAAAGTATGATAAAAAGAGTTATTTTTGTATGCAGTGAGGTATATTACTTCACGGAAGAGTCTGTAGTATTTAAAATGCGAAAGATATATATTCTATATACATATTTATATAACTAAAGAATTGTTATATCTTATAAGTCTGTGGATATGAAGAAATACAAAAAGAGACATAACAGTAGGATGTATTCCATAGCACTAATTATGTAAGGACCGAAAATATTTCAGTTGTATTCCCCTGTTTTACCATGCTAATAACCTTCTAAATGTTTACCATAAAGATTTTCCAAGCATGTTTTCTGCCTGAAGAGATGTGTTATTAATTATTATTACTATTTCTATGAAAAAAATAATTAAAGGGTCTTCTGTGAGGTTGTGTCCTTTAAAAGAAAATATTAATCACATTTTCAAATCAGGTTAAAAAAAAAAAAGGCTGAAACCTGAGGCTTTAGAACCGGGCTGAACATAATCTTATTTGTAGAAGTTAGCAGTGGGAAATAGCAGGTCAGCTGGGTCAGCATAATATTTCCAGAAGCAAATATAGGTGGGGCTCACATATTTTTAGGTTTTTGGAAACTGACCACGCAGTATTCAACTAGCCATCGGCCCAGCACTGGGATTCTTTTATCCTTGGTCTCCTTTTGAGAAGGGGCTCTTGAGTCCTTTGTACACACAGCTAGATGCCTCACATGAGGAATGTTCTTCTGTCCTGTGCCATTCCCCTTAAATTCAAGGGCATGGAGACACAGAATAGCCCAGACTTCAAAACGAAAGCTATCATGGTACCTACATATCTTGGCATTTGATTTATCCCTCCAGAAACTGGTGGAATTTTTACATAGCTGTGTCATGACTTTTAGTTTGTTGACAGACTGTTGTAACAAATAGTGGTGACTCTTCAGAGAGCTGGGCAACTTTCTTTTTTCCATCAGTGACCCCCTGCATGGCCAAGCAAGAACAATATTGTGCTTTGCTGGAAGCCCCTTTTCGGTTTCCTAAACTGGAAGAATGTTCACACATACTGATCTTCCAGCAAAAATGGAAATATGAAAAACAGACTGATCAGCTCTCCATGACTGAAGAGCCTGCAGTAAAGTCAGAAAAAGTAAAATACCAAAGGCTGACTTTTTTTAAAATCTGTGTTTCTATTTTCTGTTTCTGATGCAATGACACGTACAGTTCTTGACAGCACATTAATCCAATATGCAGCAGGATGCTTTCCATTTTACTTTTTTTTTTTCCCTCTGAATTTGGTATGCTACTTGGCCTCCTATTTCCAGCGTGGGAGAAATATACACCAGATTATTTTTTGCAGGTGAGGTGTTGAATTCCCGACAGAAACAATAAACTGTGCCAACTCAAGTGAAAGAAAGGCAGAATTGCTCACTGGATAGGACACATGGTTGTGGGTACCGGCTGTCCCTGATCAGCAGGATGCGTTTTTTTGAAATCACAGTACCTCTTCATAGGCTGGGTTCTACTTGGTTTTAGTTTTTTAGGTCATTTGCCACATGGGGGGTCAGAGAAATATCCCATGAAAAGTACCGGGTAGACACCTGGAAGCTTTTTAACATGAGAAGGTAGGATAGAGTCCAGGCTCATTCATGCCTTTATAAGCATATTCGCTTTAGTAAAGTCAGTGTTATTCTGTATCACACAACTGCTATATCCAAACAATCATTTAGAAGATAAAAAGACCTCACGCTCTCACACTTTAGAAAATAATCAGTCTCTCAGAGATCCTGACAGTGCATGCAACGTAAAAATACCAGTTTCATTGAGAACTTAGAATGGTCCTCAAGATGCGGTAGATGATTCTGCCTTCCAGATTTCCCCGGAGTGGAAGCCTGTCCCTCTTGATGTATGACAGAGATTAGGAGCCTTCAGTAGTTCCTACTCAACATGCAAATGACAGATGTGAGTTTTAACCTCGAGATAATAAAACCAAGAGCTGCATGCAGAACCTCATTTGCAAATCCTGCCCTGAAAATGGAGATGTAAAGAAGAGTCACGACCATATCAGCAATGCTTTGACCAGTAGGCCACATCATCAGGCAGAAGAGAAGAAACTTTATTCCTGAATATCTGCTGGGTTTTTCTATTGTTATGGTGTATGTCCTTCCAGAGATCCAGGAGGCCCAGTCAGAGGGCTGAAGCCCAATGTACTTCAATGCTAAGTACATCAGATGTATCCACATCTCCTTCTCACATCATTTGTAGGAACAGCTGGAAAAAGAAGCGGATATGAATTTCATTACTAGTCCAGCTGGCTTGTAGACAAATAAATACAATTTGATACTCCATTTTAATAATATTCTGAAATGTGCAGATGAACACTGAAAAGTAAAATAAGGGTTTCGGGATTTATTTTCAGCCTTTCTGTTCAATATATTGTGTGCCATCACACATTATCTTATCTTATACACACAAGTCTCTTTAGAACACTGTCTCTATATTTCTTGCAAATGGGATACAGCTCCTTCTAGATTATTATTTTATTGATACAGTGCCATAAGTGCACACAGCAAATGTCCATAAACTGTTGTTTCAATAGATCTTTTTTACTGTGGGCTTTTTCTCAGGTGGTTTCCTCAGTTCATCCTTACTTAATCATATTTCCTCTGATCACAAGCCTTTGATAATCAAGGCACTAAATATTATGTGTTTAACTTGTGTCTTCTGTTACTGAAAAATACTTCTTTCAAGATGCCTTGAGGAAAAATAAGTATTCATTTCTCTAATATATTGCTGTTTATTGGGGTCTGACCCACTGAGTTCAATCAAAGTTTGTCAGCAGTCTTTTTAAGAAACCCAAGGAGGAACCCTTAAGAGAAGACAAGAGTTGCTTTTGGCAGAATCCTTTGTGGTCTTCAATATTTTATGAAGTAAAATAAACAGGCTCATGAGGAGGACAATGTACTTTGGCATTCCGCATATTACAGTCCAGTCAGAGAAAATATAAACTACTTGTCGAGTCATTATACAATATGGCTTCATAACCATGATGATCTAAATACTTGGTCCATCACACAATAAAAGTGGTCTCTTGCAGTAACAGGACTCTTTAAGCAGCATCACAACACAAGGGAAAGCAATTGCAGTTTCCAGAGCTACCAAGTATGGCTCAATAACCTAAAGCCTTCAGGCTGTGGAGGAAGACCAGAGGTAGGTCAGAAAGTATCTGTCAATAATTTAATTAAGAGAGAAGCACAAAAGAAAGCACAGAGCAATTCAAACTATGTGAGAAGGAATAAGTTGTAATATAGCATTCATATTAATAACAGACCATTAGAAAATTAATTAATTATATTTCATAATAAGAATAGGAATAAAGTTATAAAACGTGCTAATTCATTGACCATTAAAATGGTGCACACAACTGTGTGTTGTCTCAGAATTTTCTATAAAGCCCTGAAGATAATTAAGGTTCTACAAAACTCAGGAAGATAGCCAGACTGCAAAAGAAAAGTTTGATAAGATTCCCAACTCAGGCTATAACTTTCACTTCCACCTTACTTAACACACAAAATCCATACAGAGCCCAGCACACAAATAAAGAAAAATTTGAACTGGAGATCACCAGGCTTAAGACACCAAAGTCTGTCATGAAAAAGGCACAAAACTATAGTCCTTCCTCACAGAACTACATGGTTTCTCTACTTCCCCTATGACCTTTGCAATCTAGTCTCAAAAACACAACTTTTCAGCATATTAGGAAGATGAAACCATAGATAATGGTAGAAGTTATATGCCTCCTTCTGCTGAGCTTTGATGCGGAGTGAAGAGCAAAGGCTCTTCATTACATAGGTATGCCAAGAAATACCTATGAACTACATAGGTATTCCAAGAAAACATGGGAAATCCTGGCTAGACAGAGGCTGAGATGAACAGAATCATTTTCACCAGTCCCCTTTATTCTCCAACTGTAAATCATCCTTGATCCCTGAAGAATAATCTGTCCAACATCTCTCAATTGCTGAAGATGGCTGCTGTGAATTATCTGAGAAGCCTCATAATTTCATATTGTGTTTGTTGCTTTTCCCACAACTCTCTGCTTTAATGTCTAATAACTAAATAATGTCATCAGGTATATGGACATAGCTCCCACTGGCTTTGAAAGCAAATAAAGGGAAATTTACTTCATCTATGTAAATGAGTCCTTATCATGCTAAGCAATACTGCAAACACTAAGGAAGTTATGCTAGCAAAACTCTTTATAGAAGGCAATTCTGCTTAATGCAAGAAAGAAAAATGACAGAAATTGTGAGGAAGGGAAAAGGAGTGCACAGTTACCCCTTTAAAAGGTTGCAGCCATAAAACCAGTGCTTAATTCAAAAGCTAGATGCTAAGTGCAGTAAAAAGAATATTAAAATAAAGTTTATTTGGCAGTAAACTGATGAACTTTAAGAGTGCAGTGAACCATGTGCCTTGTACACACGTATTAAGCAAAAATCCTTTTAGTTAAACTAATGTTCAAGGTACAATTCAGAAACACAAATGCAAGAAGATGCCCAGGATAGGTCAGAATTAATGATTTTTGGGTACTAAAAAGTAGGTTTTATGACATTACGTATTGTTTCTAGACTTAGTACCAATAGTGTCAGCAAAGGACTCTGAGGAAAATAGCTTGACTGGTGAAAGAGGCCTTCTATTAAAGACATTACATTATAAAGACATTCATTATAAATTTGCTATTTTTAATGACTTCACTCTTTCTAAGCTTTAAAGTAGCATCCCTATAACAAGGGTTTAATTTCAGACCATCAGTTCTCTGAGCAGGTTGAACAAAGGATATTTACCATAAACATCACGTTTGCTAGAGAATAAAAACCTCCACTTATTTTTAGTTTATCAAAAGACAAAGGAGATGATGACATTTATTGTGTGTTTTCTTTCTTGTCTTCCACCCCCCGGCTTGTTCCTGGTTCTTTGAATATATTGTTTCATATACTCTTCCATAGGCACCCACCTGAGATCTTTGTCAGAGAAAGGCTACCAGCGTAGATGGTGCTCTGATTTATCCCAATTTGGCCTTTCATATGTTCCTATGAACATGCAAGCGTTGAATGAAGGTGCCAATGCCATTTACATGCCTAGTTCTCATTGTGGATTAAGCCTTGTATCTGGAAAGAAGTGGACGTAGTACTGAGATGTCTTAAGTAAACTTGTATCTTGCTCTCCCATCTGTCTTCCACAACAACACTCTATCTCAATTAGGTAAACAATCAGGAATGTTTTCCGCTGATGGACAGAAAACCTGCCATTTTCTCTTTAAAATGCTAAAAGACATTTATTCTTAGAGACATCTCTGTACACAAATGTATTTAACTGATAGTACAAATTTGCATGTGTTCAGAAGTAGTGATGCATGTGGATGAGCATTCGTCTCAAAGGTCATGTCAGCTGATACACAAATATATTCAATGGTAACGATTTGTCTGAAAGCATTTACAATTAACTGCTTCTTCTTGATACTTGTTGCACTTGCCTTAAAAGTTTCTAGATAAGATGTCTGCTAATTGAGCATTCAGAGGGGATTTTAATGTGGCATCAACATTAATGAGATATTGGACAGTAATTTAAGCACCAGTAAACTTGGGAATAGTCAGCGATTAGTAAATATATGTCTCGTTATACAGTGGTAAGAAGCAGTTTGAAGAAAATTTCAAATTACTTCCTTATTATTCTTTATTTTTTAATCTTCTGTGCCTGTAACAGCAATACTCTAACTTTATTCTCCATCTCAAGTTTAGAAGAATCAATCCCAAATTTACTTCTACGATTGAAAAAAAAATATCATAAAACTATCTTTTTCTGATAAGTTTTTAACAAAACATTACTTCTGGAGGGGAAGAATAAGATGTGTTTCTGTATAGAATTTTCAGTGTTTGAAATTTCTATTCATATTGGGAAAAACCAGCACATTTCCCAAATGGAAAGCATATATCAGTAGTTATGCCCCCAATCTCCTTCAGGGACTGCGTTGTCAAATTCAATATTTCCAATAATGTACTGTTATTATGGGATCCCCAAACATGCTGTAGTCCAAGGAAGAATAAATACAAAGAAAAATAGCTTAGCTGGCAAATCAGCCTCTGGAGAAAATGGCAGAAGGACACACCTGAATTACAAATCCCAAAGGAAACCGTTGTAGTGATTCCATATATAAAAATAGTCTATCAATACTGAATAACAAGTTTTCAACTGCGATAATTTACTTTCATAGAAAAGCTGTCTCTCGTGCAAGTAAATCATCTATTATAATAAACTCTAGATATCACCCAGCTAATGGGTTCCAAAAGAGAAGTGATTGCTTTTCAGTGCAGACACTCACAGGTTTTATTGGGTCCTGACATTTTCAAGTATGCTTTAACTCCAAATCTCATTATTTGCCCTGTATCCCCATTAAAACTTTGACAGCCAAGGTTTTCCTTCACATTTTTAGTTCCCTTGGTCTAAACAATCATAGGCACTCATAAACTGAGATGACAGGATCCTAAACCCAGCTCTCATTAGAGTAATCTTATCTTTTTACTAATTTGAAAGTCCAAACAGCAGCCTATCATCTTATGCAAATTACATCATGGATGGAAAAAAACCTTGGTATTAAGAGGCCCTATTATTATTATATTAAGACAGTCACAAATTAACAGCATTTTCTCCCAGATAATTGCACAAAAGTTTCAATATAAAACTGAAAACAATATATAAACAAGTACATAGCTTTTAATATCATACTTGCTTTAGCAGTCATCCACCCATCCACTATGAAAGGCAAAACTATTAATGAAATGAAAACTAAATTTATTAAAATATTGTTTAATTTAAAATTGCTCCACATCCAAGCTGTACAAAGGAAAATCTCTTTTATGTCTTGCTTTGATGAGTCTGGCTTGTGATCTTGTGAGCTTCTAAAGATGATCAAATTGAGCAGAGAACCCCATGAATCCTAACACAGTACTCTGAACGATGTCCTTAATGAACACAGCATGAGGTATTTAGACCATCTTGAGGACAACTGCTTCCATCTAGCAACTCGTATCTTCAAACAGCTATTTAGTCAAGATATGCTGTGGGTCAGCTATTGAAGCACTCATCTAGTAACATCCTCCTCTATGAAGCAAATTAAATTTACATATTTTGCCATGTCTGAGAGTATTTCTGTCACTAGAAAGGCTTTGGTTTGGTTTGGTTTATTTGTTTAAATTATTTTATTTTACTCTTTTACTATTTTCTATTTTATTTATTATTACTATTATTATGATAGTTTTATGGAGGAGAACTGAAAGAAAAGAAAAAAGCAGCAAAGCAAAAATTACATGCCATGTGAAAATAATATTTATAGTACTTCCATCCATATTTCTATTACCAGCTGTAAAATTATTAGTTTCACCTGCACATTAATTTTTAACAGAATAAAATGGGTACCCAGTGTAATATACACAAGCTGAGAGGCCCCGGGCAATGCGTGCGCTTGCTAGGAAGTGTTCTCACCTTGCACAGAACGCTGCCTTCACAAACCAGAGCTGCTCAGCTCTTTCTGCAGCAGAGTTCATTTGAAGCCACGTGTGCTGCTCACCTAACCCAGCAGCATGAGCTTGCAGCTGGGGCAGGGGCTCGGCAGGGAACACATGCTGTGGTTTAGATCTCATTACTGGGTGTTCTGGGAAAGGGCTTGGATGTTCATTTGACCCAGCAACTTCACCTATTATTTCTTTCTCGTGGCAATGCTGCTGGTGGGCAGGCAAAATGGGCCACCTCAGTGGCTTACACACTTAGGAGCTGCTGGGACTGGGAGTGTACCCCACTGCAGAGCATGTTTTAGGATGTTTTAATTCAGGCAAGTGAATGTAACTTTGCCCCAAACTACTCCTGCTGTTGAATTATGCAGTTGAATGCCTGTGTCTTCCTCAACACCTGCGAAAGGTCCACAGGGA
This sequence comes from Tringa tobata, assembly GCA_033628505.1. Lineage (NCBI taxonomy): Eukaryota > Metazoa > Chordata > Aves > Charadriiformes > Scolopacidae > Tringa > Tringa tobata. The sequence continues at coordinate 6,834,227 of JAHREE010000567.1, forward strand.
CCTTGACAGGAGGACTCCTCAGGTAGCTTCCAGTGGAACATGTGTTCAGTCCTGCATGTTGGCTTTATGCAAGTCAAGTCCTTGGTAAAGCCAGGGAGATTCTGGTGGGATTTGCAGTGACTGGGAGTATGATTAACTACTAGGACAACCAGTAGGATTCTGCAGTTAAGAAATCTTTCATGACTTTTTCTTTGAGGAGTCCTCACAGGCCTGCTAGCTCAAGGAGCACACTTGGGCTACAGGACCAACTTAACTTCAGCACATAGTTACACTCAGCTTTTGAGGAGATATAACATGAAAATGTAACATGCCAAAGCACACGTGTACCTTTAGATGGGTCGAGCTGTTAACAGTCACTGCGGCTCGAACTGTGAAGCAGTGAGATTGGAAAGGCAGCAAGTCAGGATGGTAACCCACAAGATGTCGTTGGTAGAAGGAGCTGGCAGAGGCATGGTCATTGCAGTACCTTGGCTGCCAGGTTTGGTTCACTCTCTGGCAAACTGAAAACTTACAACATCTTCAGGGTTTTTCTGTGAAGAGAAATGTAAACATAGGATTACCATGTAAACTGTATTATTTGTTTAAGAGTGCTGCTAGCAACCAATAAGTAATAAAATGTAGCACTGTATATACCTTACCAAATAATTTCCTGATTATCATAAGGGAATTCTACTGATGGCTCTTGGCAAGCTTATAAATTATGTATGAGGCACTGTAATACAAATTAGCCTTTGTGTGCTTCTTGCTTTCTTGGAGGTGTGGAGAGGTCACAGAAAACTTTGTTAGATTTAAGATGTTATCATACTGCAATTCACTCTAGAAGTACTTTCAACAGAGACTTACAGATCTAAGTTGCTATAAAGATATATTTCAGGGCAGGATATAATGCTTATTAGAAATGCCTTCAAATGCCACTGTCACCTGTTGCTACCAAATTTCATATTAGAAGAAAGAGATCATAAACAGCCTTCGGTGCATTTGCTTTAGTTGGTTCATTTCAAGAGTCTAATGCTTATCTAGGCATTTTATTTTCCAAAATAAGTGTTTATCTTTCAATAGATCATTTGCTTAAGTAAATATGCATCCAGGTCTATTCTTCAGAATTTTATTATATTGCATAGTGTCTGCATTGGCTTCAGAGATATCACTTGAAGAGTTCAGTAATATTCATCGCGAGTGAAGAACATCAGTCTTAATCAGCAGTTTATTTGGGAAGCAATTATTATGTAATGGTTACCAGTGTATGCTACTGGGAAAACCTTAAAGGAGAATCAATCTGCAGATGCCTATTTACTCCTTTCAGACTTTCTTGATTGAATATGGCAGCTACATTAGGATCAATAAATCCTTTAGTCTGAAGTATTCTTGGCGTTCGTGCCTCTAGGTAGATGGAAAGCGGCTGACATACTCACTGTGTATAAATTTTCTACGTGGATATCAGCTCAGATTTTTATACAGTGTGTTTCATACTTCAAGACCAGTGCCTGTGAAATACAACCTTAAACACATTTTAAACTGAAGTGTACGAATACACGGCACAGATCAGCAATCTATCAGCAACTTTATTTTAAGACAAAATTAAAGGTCAGCACGAGGTCTTGCCCAGCGCCGGTACCCTGCTTAAAGGCTGTGAGGTGCTGCTGGCTGGGGGCTCGGATAGGTTGGGTTGTGAAGAATCACAGAATCGTGCAGCCAATTAATATGGTGTGGCCACCAGCCCTGTGTGAAGCTAACAGCACCAGCCCCAGGGTTTGTCAGGCTCTGCCTGGACTTCTCTTTGCCTACCTTCAGTTTTGTTTTATTTTGTTTAGCTGTTAGATAAATTATCTAATGATCAGGTGTCTGCTATCTGGATTGCTTTAGCTTTTGCTTTGCTTTGTACAACTGTGTGACATAATGCGTAGTGTTTTATATTCTTGTGTGATGTAATGACTATTGTTACACATTCTTGAGGGCAAAAGCTTTGTTGCCCAGGTGGATACCCTGAGGTACGCCTGCAAGGGGCCAAGTGGGGGATGATCTCAGGGTTTACTGCAGACGCACACCACTCAAGCTTGAGAGGAGGTGCAGCTCCTTCTCCAGGTCATATGAGGACTGAGAGGCAGCAATGAGTTAGTGGAAGAAAGCAATGGATATCAGGGGAAAAAAAAGCACAGCTGCCTTGTACTCACACAATCATTTATGTTTCTAGGGTGAAAGCAATGTGGAAGTTTGGCAGGGTCACAGTTGATTCTTGTGCAAGGCAGTGGCAAATTAACTCCGTGATGGTGCTATTTGACCTTCATCTCTACTGCTTCCTTGATTACTCAGTCCCCAGTGGTCTGGTTTCTACTATAAGCTCCTTATAACGCACTCATGCTATTTCACTTAAGCCACTGTTACACTAAAGAGGTGCTCCTTTAGTGAACTTAAGCCCAGCAAAAGGAGATCACAAAAGATCCTCTACAGTATATGTTACGTAAATAATGTCCTATATCTGTTGAAAAAGGAATTATATGGATGTGTTTAAAGTACCCAACTTATTTTAAAACCTCATAAATTATGTCACTTAGCTATTTTCAGACTAAACAAAATCCTTAGTTACAAAATAGCAGCCTTCCTCAAGTATAATTTGAGGCGTTTACTATAGACAATCCTGCAAAAAATATATCTTATTAAGAGGGATTGTGTCTCACCTTCAGGCTCTTCAGCCAAAGAATTTGCATGTACTAACCAAAATCTATATTTTTAACTGCACTCTGTTTCGGCCACAGAAATTCAATTGTTCTTCAAATCCTTTAAAAAAAAAAAAATACAAAACATTTCTGCCAGATGCAGTTCTAAAACACGTGGTAAATTTTCTTTTACATCTATGTAAAGCCACTCAGTCAGTCCCCCCTCAGTTTTCCTCCATTTCACAAAAATAGTAGAAACCCTTATATGAGCCCAAGACACTTTCACCAATTTTCCAGCTCAGCTGCTCAAAACCAGCAAAACATACTGTACTCAAACAATGTTAAAATGGAAGGAGGAAGAAAAGACTTGATGCCAGGGCAGGAAATGACCATCAAGAACTGTTAAAAAGTTAAGAACCATGAATGAGACAATATACAATGAAAACTGAACTAAATATTCGCTGAGTGAATTATTGCTGGGACTACTTAAAATTATATAAATTTGATGCCACTTTTGTGTAAGCAGAAGCATTTTACCTTAAAAATAGCTACATTGGTATCTTCTGTAAAAGCCTTCTAATATAACTCTGCTCAGCACTGTGGAGGATTAAGACAACAGGCTTTGATTTCTTGCAGGAGAGAGGTGAAGATGATGAAAAAGGAGAACTGCAGGTGGCCGGGAATAACTTTTGCTCCTGAAAATAAGGAAAAATAAAGGTATGTCAGCTGACCTTGCAGTAATAATATCTTTTGCTTTATCTAGGGATGCTGGGAGGAGATGTTTCACTGGGATTAAGAATTAAAGCAGAGCTAAGAAATACAGCCTAAAACGTGGAATCAATTCATGTTGTAGGCTGTTTCATTCAAGGTTGAATGCTTGTATGTGTTATGTATATGACCATCCTTTCTTTCACTCAATTATCTTCCATAACCCTCTGCCAAGTATATGTGTTTTCATCCTTCTCTGCAGTACTGAGTATTACTGTCCAGACTGTGAGTAGGGTTATCTCCTGGATACATATTCTCAAAGGAAAGATGTTGAGAAAACGAGGAATATGGCAAAAACCTCTAAACCTTGCCCAAACCACATCCAAGTGTGATCATGCCACAAGACTGGGGATACCTTCTAAAAACCCCATACCTCAAGCAGAATAGACAAGATCAAAGGAGAAAATAGTATATATTTTTCATTGTACATCATGATATAAAGATCTCCAAGTCAGTATTAAAAGAGCTAATGCAAGTATCAGAAGCCGTCCAGTTCTCAACCTACTATGAAAGCCTCATCATTCTCACAGGCTACCTCTGGTGTCTCTGATGCACTGCTCAGTGGTGCTCTCCTTGATGAAGTCTGGCTTTCCTGAGTAGTAGAAGCTCTGAAAACCCTCCCAGTCTACTGTGGCTACTTTCCACTGCTTATTTCTAAGAAAAAAAAATGTCTAGGCTGCTGTTTCTTTGTAAGAGAGAAAATTTACGAAGAAATCAGCATCTTGTTCCAAAGTCATCAAACAATTTGGGCAAGCACAAATGGAATAGCTGCTCCCACTGGACCAATGTGACTTCTCCTAAGGAAAATTATTGCAAACAGAAATTAACTAACAAATTGTGCCTTGGATAAGTTAAGGAATACTCAGAATGACTCACAGTACTTATAAAATCCCTAACAACTGCTCAGGAACTCACATCAAGGTTAAGTTTAGTAACAAACATCCTACTTGCCTGTTTTCAGATATTGTTCTGAAGTGTGTAAAATGCCTTTCCTACAGATGACTGAGATAATTAATGAACATTAAAACACCAGTTTGGCTGGAAATCATGAATGTAGTAAAAGATAAGGAAGGAACTAATTTTTTTTTAAATTGTACTTAGAGTTGCTATTGTTTTTATTATAGTTATGAAGCTTAACTCTATTATCAACAGAGATTTGGCTGTCATCATCAAGTCATCACCAATGACTGCTGTCATGAGAAGTAAAGCCAAAATAAATATATTAGGCTTTGCAATAAAGTGGATATTTTTATACTCATGGTGATCTAATAGAAAAAAGTGTAGGGAAGGTTTGCAAGAGATTTGAGTGTATTCACTGTTGCATGTCCACTTGAGAGAAAATAAAGGAGGAAAAAATGCAGCAGAAAGTTATTTTGAAAGTGGTATCCACTGGCTTCCCAAACAACTACAGCTAATTATCCTCCCAGAAAAAAACAGGCACGTACAAGACTTTTGCAAATAGACTGAAACCCCAGATAGCATCTCTAAAACTTGGCAAATCTATAATCCAGGGGCTCTTTCCTTGTGACTGTGCACAGAAAACTCAAAGCAGTCACAGAATATCTATATTGTCAAATATTTCTAATTCCTCAAGATGGGCATACACTTTATATCTCTATAATTTTATATTTGCATAGGTAGACATACATAGACCTAGTACCTGAGATGAACAGCTAAGGATAATTTTTATATGGGAATGATGTAACTTATTTACACGACCTACTGTCTTCATGGGAAGACCATGAAAAATAAATAGAGGAAATAATAAGGCATATTTTGTGGTGAATAAAAATACTGAACTTTTGAGCATATATACATATGTCATGGAAACAAGTAATAATGCATCAACACAGGAGATGTTAAATTTCTGGCTTTGGGCTTTTTCCTCCACAGAACATCCTGTAGCTTTGGATACCCACAAGGGGTATATGTGAGTAAGTATATATGCACATATGCTGCCATCCCTTACTGCATTATATAAATGAATTATGTAGCTTTTATGTTATGCAAGAGCTTGTTCTGCCAAGAGCTCTATATGCATATTTTGTATGTGCAATGAATTACACAGACTGTTTTGCCACTGTTGAACTGCTGAGGGGGGGAAATGATAAATGTTAATGAAAAATTCAATAATAGACGCTACTGAACTCAGTGGGAACTCTGTCATGCTCTTGACCGGGACCAAGATTTCAGCTCTATTCTTTATCATGGGCAGAGACAAGGAAGAATAAAGATGCTTTGTTATTCTCTAATCCACACAAATACTTGTTTTCCTTTTATACTATAGAAATACTGGTACCTAGAGTTTAAAGAAACTAATTCTTATAACTTACTTATATTACATATACTTATACTTAAGTATATACTTATTACTTAAAGAAACTAATTCTTATAACTTACTCTCTCCTACTGAACTCAATTGCAAAGCTCTGAGCAGAGTTGAAAAAAAACCAGGAAAGTGACCCAACTGAGAAAAAAGATTGCAAGAAGGAAGGGTGGAATTTTCTTATAAAAAGGACAGCGGCTGTGCATTAGGGTGCACATCACATTATTTCCTTTCTGTATATCTTGTATTTTAATAAGTTGAGGAGAGGTTATTCCCAGAGAAACCACAGGATGATATATTAGTTCCTGGAAGGAATTTAGAGTAGTTGTGCATCTCTTAAGCCTTCTTGTTTTTAAACCGCACGCATCCAGCTCTTTCAGGTTCCCCGCATATCTTTTATCTTTTAATCCTTTCATCATTCTTGTTGCCTGTCTTCAGAGCTTTCATGAGCAGTGGAAAACAGCATGCAAAATTCTGGATTCACCAGGGATTGGTAAAGTCCTTAGCTGTTTCCCTAGCTTTACATAAAACCTCCTGATCCAAAGCTGTTCATATCAGTTGGAAGTATCCAATTTGGTACTATGGGTTACATATCAAACTCTCTGTGGAGACATGAGAATGCAGATTACACTAGATTTCTTTTTTTTTTCTCTGACAGTGTCTCATTGCAACCTCCTCTCTGAAAGCCACATGCCTGACATTCCTAAAATAAACATTTCCTTATTTATTGACTAGTAGTAATTCCTTAGTCTGCTACCATTGGAGACCAATTACACTGGTCAAATTTAAAGTTTTTATCCTCCACACTTAGGAAGAGTGTTGACATACTGGAAAGAGTTCAGAAAAAAGTCACAAGTATTACCCAGCATCTGGAACATCCATTTCAGACTGAGTGATTATTTTGGTTAACACAGAGAAGGATACCAGTTGAATTGCTCCTGATCCGCAGGGACCTAAACGGGAATAAAACTTTTAATAGTAGCAGGCATGATAGTATAATAAAATTTGATGACTAGAAGTTTAAAATTAAAAAGGTTGGGTGTTTTTACCAGGGGAGGCAAGAAACTCTTGGAATTATTTGCTTAAGAGCATGCATGTTTTTAATTTATAAGATCTTAAACCAAGAGATAGCCCACAGCCTGTTCAGAGCTGTTGTCCTGTTGCAGGATTCATTTGATGAAATTCTATGACCTATATATTCAGGAAATCCAACCAGGTTTTCTTGCCTTTTTTAAAATCAGTAAATGGTTTATTTAGGTTTCACTTTTATCAATTCCACACTTTAATAACAGCCTATGCATGTGAAATCATTATCTATAAAGGAAATCAAGACAGGATCAGTCCCACATCTTGGGCAAAAAGTGCATTCCCTTATGTGAAACACAGAAATTGAGTCATTTTTATGACCTGCCAATAACAATTAGTATTATTCACAATGTGACCTCTTTTATGAAACATATTATGGCAAAAAACATTTGCTAGATCTCCCCTTTTAACCAAAGGGGTTGTAGACACCACTTTTAATGATTTATTCCATTTATTCGAGATTGATATTAATTTCTTCCTAAATGCTTACTTGCTCTAGGATCCTCCTCATATGTAATATCGAACAACTATGCCAAATTGTCATCCTTCATGTGTGTGCACAAATCTGTTCATCCGTGCTTGATGTGTTTGCATATCTTAGCTGTAGCTAAGGGTACATTCAATCCACATCAACAAATTTTCCTTTAAATGTTTGAACTGTTTAAGGATACACACAAATCAGTATAAATAAAAAATACAAACAAGACTTTGACTAGGTCTCCTTTCTCCCACATCTTCCATGCAGAGTGTAGCTGACTTACTGTAGCATGAATTAGAAACTTTTAGCCCATAGGCCTCTTAGGATGAAAAGCATCAGTGCAAAACAAAGAGCTGTTCCGAAATCAAAAGAAAGCAAAGATGGGACAAATCCTACTTGATACTATCTTGTGTCTTCAGCTTTGAAAGTCACTCTAGATCTGGACTTGAAGTCCAAGAAATGGTCAAAAGATCTTCCATCCATTTCTTACTTTGTGGCTGACGAATAAACCCCTACGATAGAAGGCTCAAAGGAGACGGGCAAGGGCATTGTGACCATGAAGATCAGGGAATAATGTGGGGTGCGACTGACCACAGCTGTCGCAAAGAAAGCTGACTTGATTTCAGTACTTGATTTCAGGCTGGAGGATGACCTTTGTTTTAGGTAAACAGCTTTCAGCAGTTGAGTGGATCAGCTGGTGGTGTAAATGCTTCTCACTGAGTTGCCAAGAGTGTGAATGTCTCAGAGTTAACCAGACCAGGATGGGGGAGTACGTGGCTCAGTCCCACACCTGGATTGAGTACAAAACCAGACAATTTAACACAAGAATTTTGAAGAGAGCAGTAGGTTTTATATTATTTATCACAATATCATAAAGTTCATCAACTGACTGAAGAAGCAAGGAGACTACAAAAATAAAGGCCAAGGTAAAGGAATCTTCTACAGATTTTTGTTTTGTTTTTTTAAATGGAGCAGTGTCATTTTCATTAATGCTGAGTAGTGTCAGCTTCATTGTTCTCTTTATTCATTTCTCTACTCAATGGCCTTAGACACATAATAATGCAACAGCAGTTTTATACTAACTTAATTTTTCATTTGATGAGAGAGTACATGGATTTTCTTTTCTCATAACAAACTTAATTGAAAATCCAAAATGTAAAAATCTTCTATGAAATTAGATTGGAAAAAGAATGTTTCAGGTCAATCAAACATTCTTTTTGGATAAAAGTGAAACAATTTGTTTGGAATTTGAGTTTTATGCACTTTTTACTTACTTGTACTTGAAGTCATTTTAAAATGAAAAATCCCATTGATCCAAAAATACCAAAATGGTGTGTTTCTATGCTATCAAAACACACAGTCAAATTTTATATTCTCCACTATGTGTGTCAATTTTCCATTGAAACATTTTTAGTAAAAGATTCTAAGCACATCTCCCCAAGGTAGATCATTCAACTCCAATACATTTAGGCTTTTACTCTATAACATCACCTTTGTTCCAACAAGATAATCTCTGATTAATACTCAAGGCCTCACCAAGTATTCAGAAATAAGAGCAGGGGGGTGTCTTACAGAGCCAAAAATACAGAAGTGAAGATGTATGCATCCACAACATTGTTATAAGACACTCTTTTGCAATGTATTCACTCTTTTAAATACAAATATATTTTAAGTATATTCTGAGTAGGATCTAAATGAACACATAGACTGTGTCTAATTTAGCTCTTATTATCCTAAAGCATGCCCTCCTTGTTTTCATGGTGCTAGGGTGTTAGCATGCACTATGAAAGTCCTCATGTGCTACAATAGCCATCTTCTATTTCAAACACAATAGATTTGAAGTAAGAAAAAACACAATTTGCACAGATACTCATTTCAGGTAATGTTTTTCATATCTCCATAGGAGAGTGTTTTAGTGAGAGATTCTGTAGACACTGGTCTCAGAGCAGTGTGCTTGCATTAGACTTTGTAACTCCATGTGTCATCCTTATACTATCTGGCACTTCCTTTTTTTCCATTTTGTAGAGTAGCCGGGGGGCTCCTTGCAATATAAGCATTATTCAACATGAGAAAGAAGGCAGAAAATAGGGCCCTTGTGTGCAAGTTAAACTCAATTCTGGCCCATTGCTTCTAATAGTTTTCTGTCTTCCTACATAATATTCTCCACTTTCATCATTTTCCTTTATATTGAAAACTAAGAAAAAGTAGTTTTGAACATTTTTCATCCATCTTGGAGTCTTCACTTATACAGTCCCTTTGTTACTTTTCAGTGGTCTCTTTCTATTCTCCCTAGATATTTCTGGAAACCCTTTGTATTTCTTTTACTCACCTAGGCAGCATTGTTACATTTGATTTTGCTTTCTTTGCTTCCCTTACTTCATCTCTGCTTTGTTTGCCAGCTAGATTCCATCTAGTCTTTTCAATCTATTCATGTGTTGGTTTGGGGGGTTTGGTGGTTTGTTTCTTTTGTGGTTGTTGGGGTTTTTTTGGTGTTTGTTTTTTTTTTTTTCCCATGGTGAAATGAATAATGCAAATTACTTTGCTGCTACCTAACAAAAAGAAGTATGTAGCATTAGGTCTAGTTCTTTATTGCTTTACTTGCCTCCCTGCAGTGAGTGGTGTCTTTTGATCGACTTTCATCAGTCTTTGCTTTAGCTTAACAGCTGAATTTAATTGACTGCAGTATTTTATTAAAACATATCTTGATTTCATACCTCAAATAACAAAATAGAAAACTGCAGTTTCTAGTAATCATGTCTCTGTTTTCTCAAGAAAATGGCTTATTTATTCTAGAGTAAGGAAAGGAATTGCATGTTAATGCAGACATAGATAAAAGCTATTCAAATTCTTATACAGTCTTGTATTTCCATTTTCTTTGAAATACCAAAGCTTTAGCTAAGGACATATATATATAAAAGCAAAGACAACATTATAAATAAGGTACTGTAAATGCTAAATTGCTGTAAATCCATTATACAGCGTATCTGGCATGAATGCCAGATATGTAAGCAATACCTCTTGTGATTAAAACATCTTGATACATTACATTACTAATATGCTACCCCACAACACTGTCTTTCAACTATAAAAACTCAGTGTGCTTTAAGAATAGAAATATAAAGTAGAACCTGGCTCCAAATATTATTGCCATTTAGAATTTAATTAACTGATGTAATATATGGTGAAGACCAGGCATCAACCCAAATATATTTTTCTCTTATATGAATTCTACCTCTCTATCTTCATGAAAACCTATGTCACATTTTGAAATTCATATTTGCATCATTTCATTTATAGCATATTCACAAACTCTTTCCTCTGTCCTTTACCCATCATATCTGACAGTCTTCCCATCACCAAACTCTTGGCATACTGAAAAATATTAAAATGCCACAGTCAAAACTTTCCAACACTGGTGCATCATTCTGGGATTTTTGAATGGATGCAAAATCCCGTAGGTAAATGTTTACACAGGGATTAAAGTAATGCCTTAGAAAACTCTAGTCAGGCTACAATAAGGGGATCCTTACTAAAGAGGAAGTGAGAACTGTATCGTTCCTGACTTTGAAGAATAAATAATAGCTCTCTAAAATTACCGGTAGGTGAATATATCGTAAAGATATTTGGGTCAATGGTTTGCAATGCAATTTGTTCAGGAATTTCTGTTTGTTTGGGGTTTTGTTTGCTTGCATTTAATGAAGTCAGTTAGTGCACGCTCCATAACATTTTAATTCTATTTGGAAATGATTCACAGCAAGCTTTGGGTTTTTATACTAGACACGGGAATGCATGCAGGTTTATTCCTATAACAGATCTGTAGTTTTGCAGCATACAATTGAGGCATATTTGTGAGCACATATCACGTATTGACTTGAACATTAATATCAGACTGAGATCATTTGCAAGTAATGGGGATTTCAGTTCTGAACTGTGATCACCTTCTTTGCTATGAGAATCCTTCATAGGCTTGACTCTGTGTTTGGTGTCACACTCAGGAATGCATGCAAAATACATCATCTGCCCATACAATCTTGTGCATTGCAGGAATCCATATTTGATTATTAATAGTTGAATTTTAAAGTTTTACGTAAAAAAGGGTATCATAATTGAGATGTTTTGTTTGAGTAAAGTAATTGAGATGTCGTATCTGTACAGGTAGGGTGTCAGTAAAAGATAAATAACTGAACAGGGAATGAAATAGACATCTTACAGACAGATATATCAGCCAAGTCAAAAGCTCCTTGGTTCAGTGAAAGCTCCTGGCAACACCATTTAACACAAATTTTAAAAACATTGTAGAAAAATGTCATAGTATACTTTATCAAAGCTGCTGGTTAGTGAGGTATTAGATCTCATTTGATTGATTTCTGTTAAGATTAGGAGCATATTGGGTTGCAAAAAGAAAACTGGAATACATACTAAAATAATTTATACAGGCTGTATACTGAGAGCGGTTTTATTCACAGTAGAAATAAATCTACTCCCCTGTCTGAAACTATCAATTAAAATGGTAGCCATTATTCATGAAAATAAATATATAGTGTGTTATTCATGACAGGAGAATGTATCATGTATAAGTGGTCAATAAATCATTTTAGGGAAAAAGTGATATGGAAAACGGTGGCACTTAAGCTTTCAATTTTCATTAAAATTGTTACTGCAGCAAGCTGTTCACCAGAGGTTCAGACTCTGCCACACAAAAACATGTGAGGACTCCTTGTCAGTCAGAAGTTTGCAAAAACTTCTACCCCTTTGTCCAGTACCTGACTCCGCTGACTTCCAAAACCTGCCAGAGAGCCTGCAAAGGGGCAATGCAGAGCTATGCTCTCATATATCATGTACTCACATCCTGCTTGGTTTTGAAACATATGGCTCTGAGTGTGAATCCACAACATGCACCAAATTTGCCAAGAGTAGAAGTTTGCTGGTGGAGTCAGTGCTATTAGTAAAATAGTACAATAGGAGAAAGTCAGTTTTACAGCTAATTTTTTTACATTTTCTTATTTTCCTTATGTACTTTTTTCTTGCTTTGTCAAAATATGCCCTTATTCTATCATCACTACCTAACTGTGCTCCTGTTTAAATCAATAGGCCACCTACTCTTAAGTGATCAGACTCTCATTTTCAAAACATTTAATTCCAATTGCTTTGCTGTGACAAGATTTCCAACAGAAGTTAAATTTAGTGGCAGTGAACATACTGGCAACTCAGATCCTGCTAAGCTGCCGTCTCAGGCATATGCTATATTGTAGGTAATACCATGAAAAGATATCATACCTACAAAACTAACCCAATGCCTAGGACACCTGGTTATAGAAAATGCTGTAAATAGAATTAGCACTGTAATGTAGTTACATACCAACTGATCTTCTTGCTCCTCCTCCTCCAAACATGTCCCAGGGCAGACAGTCCTTTTCCTTCCCCCGAGCTGACAGATGGAGAGAACGGCAGGGCCAGAAGTCCATTATTTTTGTTTTGGTCCTCGGATCCCATCTTATTGACAGTGCAGAGCACTCGAGGAGTTCAAAGGCTGCATTAAGCGGTATCAGCTGCAGAGCTCTCTCCTTCCATCTTCACTTTGGGAGGTGCAGGTGAGCTGCATCATCTCCATTTCCTCTGCTGTTAAACACTGCAGAAAGCATTTCTCAACAGGACTTAAAAATCAGCCACATAGATAAAGACAAAGAAGGGGAGGGAGAAGGCAAGGGGACTAGCTACTTTCTAGATTTCAGACTGAAATAAAAGACCTGATTTAGTGAGAGTTTTCAAAAGAGCTGGGCCCCAAATGTCTGAGTCATTGCCAGTAGGGGTCTTATAGTAGTTCGTTTTTTGGCTAGTTAGTAAGACTTTATCATTTTTCAAGTGCAGCTTAATTTTATTTGTTGTCTTAATATTATTTTGTTTTTTTCAGGTTTAAAATTTCTATCTGACATTGATCTTTCCTTAGTTTTTTTTTCACCTTTTTTTAAAGAGGAATTTTTTAATCTGTGTATTTTTACTCCTTACAATGAAAATTAAACCACTACTAGTAAGTAGAATTGTGTCAGGTTTTACATGCTGTACTGGCAATAGAGCATCACAAAATCCCCCATTGCAGTTTACCTATCTTGAAAGCTATCGGCTTTTATTTACAACATACTCATAGCGCACTGTCATAAACTTGCTCTGTGCTGACCTTCTGGCTCAGTGAAACCGGTTTGTTGGAAGAAATTAGACTACCAGTTATGGTAGCACAAGTTCAATCTCTGTGATATTTGTTCAGCTGCTACAGAGGCAAATAAAACTCCAAGTGAATTTGATTTGTGCAGGCTCTATATTGCCATCTAACTGACGGACAGCGTAGCTCTTCTCTGGAACAACTCACATGATCCATCAAGTGTTTTCAAAATACTGCAGCAGGTTACCTCTTCCTAGGAAGAAAGCAAAGCTTCAGGAAAAAAGGTTTCCCTTATGGTTTGCAAAAGATACACCATTAATGGTTCACATGTCCACACAAATATAAATGGTTATACTTCATATTCAAGATTCTGCATATCCCAAAAGTTTTGTATCTATAAGCTTATGTTTAGATGTACATATATGTATTTACATTTTTTTCCTCTGGTTTGATGGTGTCCAGAGAACATGCAGTCTTAAGTTCATTTAAACACATATAGTATTATAATGATATACTAGTTATTTTTAAAAACCAAACCAAAACCTCCTGCAATCCAAAAATCACTGTAAGTTGTAATATGTCATTTAATCAATTAATTAAAAGTTACTCCAAGTTACTTTAGGTCTCGCTATTTCCCAGCAATTTCCTACATTCCCTTAAACAGTAGTCCTCGCAGTTTCAGGTTATGAAAGGCCCTATTTTGAAGTATTGATTCTTTTCTAAATGATCTTATTTTTTTTCTGGAATGCATTACACGTGTGAAAAGGCAGCGGCTGCAAAACGACAGTTTGTTGTGGGCTAAAGCCAATTTGGCATGTAAGGGGTTATTGGACTGGTCATACTGTTTTTGATGGTCTTGTGAAAGGAATAAGAAGGTTGGTACAAAAGAAAATCTCATAAGATGAGGTTGCGTGCTGTCTTGTCCCAGCTGGCCAAGGCTGGAAGGGCCTCGGGTGATTATTACTGAGCAGTTTGAGTTGATTTGCTCTGGTGTAGAGTTTGTGGTTTTGGAAATAAAGCAAGCCCTGAGGAAGGGGATGCAACGAGAAGATGTATGGTTAGGAACTTTATTTTTCCTTGTACAGCTGGTGAGCCTGCACAGTGACTTACAATTAGCAATAAAGTCCAGCGAGTCCTTCACAAATCATGAGCTAGGTGAATCCTTTACCATCAGAAGAACCAAATACCTTTAAAGAAAAAAAAGCTTTCAATGAATGACTGCTGAAATTTAAATCTTCATTCATTTCAGCTATGCTAAGGCCTTTTTTTAGATTCTCTTTCTGTGAACATTCAAGCAAGCAATCATTCCTTATAACAACCAAAATTTAACTTCACAGGTTCCATATTCATATCAGATAAGGTATATTTTTCTATGGAACAGGAAACTAATTGAAATGGCAAGGGGTAGAATGGGAAATGTTCCAGAAAAACCTTATCGGAGCCCTGCAACATGAGCAACTGAGCACCCACCAAAAGAAATATCATTCACATAAAGAGAAGCATATGTGTAGGCATCCTATATGAAATCAAGGAAACCAAAATACATATACTTTATATATGCAAATATGTCCTATATATTATAAATGTCTATACGTATATATAAATCTGTATAAATGACATATACATTCTGCAACTCTGCCTGTTATTGTAAAGGTCATCTACAAACATTTGCTTGTTTAGTTTCTTGAGCTTTTTCCCCTTAAAATGAGGATTTCAAAATGATCGTGGATTCCCAAAAACCTGCAAATAAAAGCCAATATTAACAATCAATTGTACACATACACAAGCAAGACTATGACGGTAATTATAGAGGCCTATAAAGAAGAATTTTAAAATAGTTCCATATGCAATGCACATGTTGAATTAGCATCCCCAAAGGCAACTTCACACACCAGTAACCCCAGTGGTGACTCATTTGAATGTAGAAAACACCAGAGGAGACACTACAGCTCAAGCCACGTTATTCCAAGCTAGATAAGTCACATAACTGCTTGCTACAGAGCGATGCCCATTTCCTTTAGACATTCATCAAGCACTGGTTCTTATTCTCAAAGAACTCAAGCAAAAATACTAAACAAAAAGGCAAAGAGACCCTGAGAGATCTACTCCATTGTAACAAAAAAACCCCTCCCAAAACCAAAAAAGTGGAATATAATCATAAAGCAGCCCACCTTTCTTCAATTCCTCTTCTTCCTAATGCGACACGGATTATGCAATCCAGGTGCCCTATATGCTGCATGACTACTTATGCTCTGGACTGTGCAGTGTCTTGCTCTCTTTTCCTCCTGCCAAGCAATATAGGCATCTCTGAGGGCGCCAGCAATGATGAACTTGTACTCAGCAACAGTAGCATAAGGAATAGTCTCATGCTTTCTACCAGTTTGTCACGAGATATCTCTGCTGAAGAAGCTCAGGGATAGTGCGCTGGATGGGTACTCTATTATCTTCAGATGATATACGTCTAAAACCAAGACCTCCTTATCTCCTACATGCATGTGTGCACATCAAGCTTGAATGATCAGGCGAGGGAGATCCATTTCCTTCTCACTGCTTCCATACAGGAGGTGTCACACGGCTGAAAATAGTTGTAATGCTTCAACATAACGGATGACACATCGATTCTCCTGTTACTCTTCCTCAGACTTCTTGGTACTGGGTAAAGAACAAGGATTGTGCTGGCATTGTGAACTCCTCAAGCAAAAAGAATTGCAGCTGGGTCCTCCATTATCATGCAGAAAGCAGCAGAGAGGGCTGCGATTTCAGATATGCATTCTGGGGCTTGAGTCTGTGAATTTATGAGCACTTTCACTGCCTGCTAATTCTAGTGGAAGCAGGCAATGCCTCGCACTCCACAGGAAGTTGAGCCCTTATTTACACTAATATCAGCTTTTATGTTTTAACATAACATTTATGCCTGTGCAATCACAGATGAGATTTTCAAACCTGAAATTTTTTGACTGCAGATGAATTACTGTAATTACACCTCACCAAAGCAATGACAAAATACTACTTTCTTAGCTATGAAGAAAAAAGCTATAAAGAGAAAAGGTTTTTCCATGCCTGAAAATGAATCATACTTGTGAATGCATTCCCTGGACTCAGTTAAATTCTGAAACATCATGCGTGGGCAGTATTTATGACTAGGAAAAAGACAGTAAACAGTGTAGACACCCAGTGAACCCTTCCTTTAACCAAATAAATTGCTAGTCTGGGAACTTACTTCTCTTAACAGGGATGACCTGATGAACACAGTCATTAAGACTCAAGAAAATGCCAGACGTGCTGCACCTCCTTACTCTATTAGCTCTTTTATTTAAACTGTAAAAACCGAAATCACTTACAAACTAAACTAAAATTACTTACAAACTTACAGCTAAAAGAAATACCTGTAGGGTGGGGGTGCTAAGAAGAAAATCATTATTCCTATTTATTGGATTTTCATATGGACAAAAACAACTATAGGATTTTAAAGCATATTTGTTGGGGAAAAAGAATTTGCTGAAGATATAAAGTATGGTGGGGCTTTTCTCCAAATTCCCTTGCTGATAAATGAACGCTAATGCTCCAGCCCTTCTAATGAAGACGAGTTTACCATGGAATAAAGTCGTCAATGATGAGCAGAAAATAGAGCATTTGTAAATACAATGTAACACAGAATGATAAAGCACATCCAATTTATGCAAAGATGTGCTTGCAGCAGTACGATAAATAATATCCGCATAATCAATTACTGGAAGAAAGACAGACTGAATAAATTGTTTTCTGGCAATTTATGGAAAACAAGCCTAGCACAAAAAGGACAATTTGACTTCAGTCTTTTAACAAGATTGTCTGATGAGCACTAAAACCAAACTTACTAATGATTCAAAGGACACAATATTTATAACTGTCTATTTTCATAAGCAATGGAAAATTCGAAGTAGGGCAAGAGAAAAATTCCTATTTTTTATGTTAGAAGGCAAGATATACAGTGCAGTAATAGAAATATACATATGTGTATATTTGTTCTTCCCTGTACCTGAGATTCTTTGGTTTAAAAACACATGAAGATTGAGAGGGGTAGGAGAGAGAGCTAGTGAAAAATATATTTGAGGCTTATCAATATAGGGATACTATATGTATTTGAGTTCACTAGAGTAGATATGCATTCAATAGTTGGATGCTACACCCACTGGTCTTAGTGGGAAAGTTTTTATTGAGCTGGGTGAGCAAGCCTTTAAAGAAATTCTGGAACTACTTTAAAACTCAATGGGAGAAGTTGCAAATTATATCACTATTTGCTTTCAGAGCTATTTACTTTATGATGCTAAAAATCTCTACGACACATGCAGAGGTTCTAGAAAGCTTCAGTAACTGTTTAGTATACCAAAAATATTAAAATGAGTGAAAAGCCATTTAATATCCAGACATTAGCTTTGGAAGACAATGTTATTGAACAGAAACAATTCTCCAACCACCCCTGCCCCCTTCCACCAATCAAAATAAAACAAAAATTAAAAAGAAAATTCTGGGGAGCTGACAGTACCTATAACATTTGCCTGCAAGGATATTCAAATGTCTGTTATAATCTGCGTAAAACAACTAGATAACCAACTTAGAAAACATTTAAAAGTTTATGACCTTCATTCTATTCAGGTCATTAAAATTCACATAACCTCCAGATTCACTTTTCTTATAAAACATTCAATAATGCCTGTAGCATTACTTGCCCTGTTAGTAAATAAAACACCACTTCTATTTCAGTGTCATTCCAGCCTTATCAAAACCTCACTCCATGTATCCATGGAAGAGGTATAGCCAGGTTCCAGCAGGCTGAAGTTTATAATTTGTCTTATTTACGTGACACAGCCCTAGTTTCATCAGCTAAGCAGATGAAAAGAAAATCAATAGTCAGTGGATATGATGCTGAGTGTGATGTTTGATTGTGACCGAGAAGGAAAAGTATGAAATTGGGTTCCTTAAAATTCACTACTGACTTTGGGATTTGGCTTGGCATTTGAACCTACACACATGATGAGATCCCTCTTCTGGGGACTCAATATAAAATTGTCATCTATTGCTGTACAATAGATTGCTGTACAATTTTTGTGTTTCAATGTAATCATAACTTGATTAGCCAAGGTCTGATTAATGGAAACACTTGGTGGTTGGGAGGTCTGACATCTCCCCTGAGGTTTCACTTCAGTCCGTAAGTCTCCAAGCACCGGTCAGGCTTCGTCGCCCAAGTGCATACGCAGTTACTTGCTGAAGTCTTTACACCTAATTCAGAACATTAAGACTTCACTGCACAAAGATTTATGTGGTGAAGCGTGGACCTCACATAAAGACTTCCATACTAAAAACCTGAAAAGAAGTTGCTCCTCCATATTCCTGACCCAGGCAATAGTTATGCACAGAGATAGGGGCTGTAAAGGGCCTGAGTGCAGCCTTCAAAGCAAGCCGAGCAAGCACCCAATATTAGTCCCCAGAGAGCCTTTTAGAAAGGCTGGAATCATGTGTTGAGGTGGTTGCACGCGTGGGCTTCATGTCAGAGAATCTACACCTTACATAAAGCGTATGTGTGTGGAAAAGTTAAAAACCTCCTACAGGTTGGAAATGGCCATGAGGATGAATTGAGGTGTGTGCACCTTGCACTACGCACACAGCAGGTTATGAAATGGTAGAGCTTCACCCGATACCGAGAAAAATGTGCGACTGAAAAACACTAGCAACAAACTGTAAAAATTCACAGTCTGGACATAGGAGGCAGAAATATAAAACTGTATAAGTTACTTTCTGAAACAAAATGGTAACAGATAGTTCATTGTTTTGCAATACTGCTTTGGTGTTTAGGATTTGACTCTGTAATATTAATAGGAAAAACAGTTTCAGCTTCAATGCGAGCCTTACTAGACTCTCCCAAGTGCTGCACTTCTTCTGCAGATTGATATGGCATCAAGGCTAGGAAAGTCAAATGGCTTTTGCAGATAAAGAGGATCAAGCCCTCAATGAAGCATTGGCAAAATTTCCAGTGAAAGGATTTATTCTCAGCATTGTAAGCACTGAGTATTTGGAGATATAGCCTACTACACTGCAATGAACATATACTTCAGGTGGAAGACAAAGGCACGTGGATATTTTTGGATGGAAAAATCACTTCATAAAACATTTATTTTTCCACAAGAAAAAACAAATCAACATTGTACCTGCTCTATAGAATTAGTTCCTCAGAGAATCATCCATTTCTAAATGCAGCAGAGTGCCCCATTTTTCTGATTGACCTGAGAATAAATTATGCAACCCATTTTCCCTCCTAGTCAACTGTGCAGTGTCAATGGAAGATTTTTCTGTCATATAAACTACAGGAAGCAGTATGCGTTTTCAGATATTTTCAATAACAGATATTGATAACGGAGAAAAGTATACTTTTGGCAAAACTTTTATCACAGTGTTCCTCACTGTGGAGGAACAAAATGAGTAAAACCAGAAAACACCTGATGAATAGATTCACGTTGGCATACCAAAAAAGTGTTAAGCATCTTTGGGAAGGTAAACCTTTCATTTCAATTTCATGCTGAAATAAACTACAGACAGTAACTTCTTGAGAAGCTTTTTACGCAAAGACCCTGCCTAACATGGAACAGCCATTTCTGGTACATCCTTCTCCGAGTGTGAATCTTTGGGGAAACACAACCTGTTTCTGGAAAGGGGTGAGAGGGATGGGTTAAGCAGAGGTGAGAGGGAGGTGTCATTACCTTACCAACACTATTCAAAATTTCCCCAGAAGTGAATATAGTCTGAGGCTTCAACAACCTCTGTCACTCTCCTGACTTGTGATTAGAGTTACTTAGTGCTACAGAGCTTCCTTTGCAGGGGGCACACACTCATGTTGATTCTGGAGAAAAACCTGAGCTTCGGTCCACCTGAATCACCCTTATGGGCAGTTGTAAAAAGCATTATCAAAAACTGGAGGGGACAAGGTAGGGGACACTGTTTCCTTGATGGATTTGCAAAATCCAAACAGGTTTCAGACACCTTAATGTCAGGTGGTTGGTTCATGCAAGAATTAGGATCAAAATCTCTTACTTTGTTGGAGAAAATGCAAAAATAACCTATGCAGATTTCCAGTCCTCTGACCCCAGCCACCCTCCCCCCAACAGAGCTACCTTAGCAAAATCTTAAAAGAAATAGTCCAGTTTGAGGTCTTAATAGAGTCATTCACCATCCTGGTTTTGAAAGACAAAGGTGAGAAATAAGCTGTCATTAGCAACGAAACACATTTGCCAACATTGGTAGATGGGATTTTTTTGTCTAGATAAGAGGTATTTTAAAAATGCTAATAACGTCAAGATGACAGCAGATTGCACTAAGACTACAACATGTGAAGAGTGGAAATAGTTCTGAGACTAGTACTTTCACCTGTGAAAAATCATGTGTATGCATTTTGCTGGTTCCTGTGAGCTTCCTTGTGAACAAATCAAAACCACAATTTTTCAGGAGGTGGAAAAGAGAGGGATAAGGGGGAGTTAGGGAATGTATTTTGTGATGTGCATAAGACAGCATTAGTGTTCTAATAAACTTTTTATAAAGCTAATACCTAAGCCTAACAAAGGGATATTAAACATAACACATGTGAGGAAATAAATGAAAATAAGTGGAGAAGCTAAACATTGATTTCCTTTTATGTAATTCTGGTGGTAAGCATTATTTCATTATGTGTTTTGCCTCTAAAAAGATGCGTGACCCAATCATCAAGAGACCTATGCTGCTATAAAGACAATCTGAAGCTGACTATTTGCGAAAACCAGCGCAAGGCAATTTTAGAGGCAGCACTAAAAAAGAATAAATAGCATGAAGTAACCAGAATAGCATGAGTGTTGATTTATTTCACTTGCTAACATGATTTCTTGAGATCATGGGTATCTCCTAGAAGTAATTTGTGAAGTTACTCTTACAATATAAACTAAGGTAGACCTAGTCATCATAAAATAGAGGCAGCAAAAAGTCATGAAGTGCACCACCCATCTTTCAGCTGTAATTTCCATAAATGCAATTAGCAGTGGCCATATTTTAGACTAGTTTTCTAGGTTCCCTGGCCTGTACAAAGAAGCAGGTTGGTAAGAAATGCTGAAGGACCTCCCTGAATACCCTTCACCTGAGTTGCCTTGTGTGTTCCTTACCAGCAGCCAAGGATCTGGGCCATTAAGTTCAAAGGATATAACCTACTCAAACTTTTCCATTTAATGTTAATTTATAATTGAAATCTTAGGGAACTACAAAAGCTTTACTATCTTTATTAAAACCAAGTACATTTATTACAATCTGAAACTGCAGCAAGGAGATTCTGAGTTGAGTATCTCATTAATGTAATTTTTCTTTTTTATTTTAAAAGAAAAATCTTGGGGAAATTTAGTAAAGGCAAGGTCTTTATGCCCTGCTTCAAGAAAGTACCCAAATACCACAAATAGAAAATGATGACTTTAGTGAGACATTGATGTAGTCTGAGGTAGACTTCCACATAGGTTCCTTCTCTGAGCCTAAACTTGAGAAAGACATCTTTCGTAGTTTGAGAAAATACTGTATAAATATTCCTCTACATACCTTGTCATATATCCCACTGTAGCATATTCTAGCATCCTTGCTATTTTTTGCATTGACCTCTTCACACAAGGGATAATGATGTGATTAGCTACATTTTCATTTACTTCTCATGTCTTAGGAGGTGATAGGTCTGGTCCATTAGCACAAGGTTTTCTCTCTGCTGCAATTTGCATATAGTTAAGAAAAAAAGGTTTAATGTTAATATTGCAGCTAACAAGATATGACAATTTTAAAAATCATTGTTGTGAAAAAATAAAATCTCTGACACTTCAAAGCAGGAATGTTTTCCACAAGAAAAGAATCCATAATGCATGCAGAAAACTGAAGGGATGCTGCGGATGTAGTGCCTGAAAGATTTTGAAGCATTGCTACAGACTGCAGGAACAACTAAGTGCTATCTGACATGGGGACCAGTGCTATCAGCTATACAGTTTTTCTCACCTCTTGACAATTTTTCTTACTTTATAATTCTGAAAAGCAAATCAGATATATGATTTGACTGTCCTGCAGGGAACTGTGGTTTTAATAAATGAAACAACCCAGAGCTCAAGAAATTTCACTTAGTACTTGTATACTTACTCTTTAACATACTGGGGAAAAAAAAAAAAACAAATAAGGTGTGGAATGTTTTGGTTGTTTGTAAAGCACAACAGCATATATTTTCTGGAAATGAAAACTGAAATGGTATATCCCCCCCCATTTTCAGCAATGGAGAGAATGAAAAAAGGTATTAGGGTAGATACAACCCAAAAAAACTGTACACAAAAATGAAAGTTATTTTCAAGAGCATCAACTCAGACTAGATCTAAGGAAGAAGTTTTTTACAATAGGGGTGGTGAGACGCTGGCACAGGTTGCCCAGAGAGGTGGTAGATGCCCCATCCCTAGAACCATTCGTCAGTCTGGACAGAGCTCTGAGCAACCTGATCTAGTTGAAAATTTCCCTGCTTATTGCAGGGAGGTTGAACTAGATGACCATTAAAGGTCCCTTCCAACCCAAACCATTCTATGATTCTATGATCTCCTCACTTTTCTCAATACGTGGAGATTTCTCCATAGGCTTGGGTAATTCTGCAGCTAGAAGGATCAAACTTGCATGAGGTAGCTGAAGAATTCATAATCCACAGCTATTCTGAGGAATATTGTATAGAGCCATATACTGCATGGCCTTACCAAAGGAATCAGCCCATTTTTATGTATAAAATCTGAAAGCAAGAGAGAATTTATTTAATATAAAATGGAACTCTTCCTAAACAAGTCGGGGGAATGAAGAGCTCTTTCTCTTCCCTCTAAACCACTTTTGAAGTATTTTCCTACAGAAGTCATGCAGAGTGTGAGAACTTGTCTCTGCAGAGCACACCTAAGCGAGACAGAAACACGACTGAGATTAATTATTTTAGAGAAGGAAAAAGCCATTGACAGAAAATCTAGCACAGTGCTCTTGCTACCTAGTCACCAATGTACAAAAGACAATGCCACTTCTCATTACATCGGAAGTTTTCTGTTCTTTGTACGAGTCACTCCAGCACAGCAGGGCCTGGTAATAAGCATGGCTTCTAGGAGCAACTGCAATATAAATAACAAGACCATGTGCCTTATTGTAAGTGCAAGAACCCTAGCCACATCCAGAGATTCTTTTTAACTGGCGTAGTTTTGATACTTTTAGTGAATCTATGTAAATTTAAACCAGCTGAGAATCTGACCCAGCATCCTGAGTCCTTCCAGTGTGTGAGTAAAATAACTTCTCAAAATTACAGCATCAGAAAAATTGATTGTCTGAAAGTATATCCATTTTTAATATAATATTTCTAAAACAATTAGAAAGTACTTCAGTTTTTTTAAAAAAACTGGGTAAAAGCCATTTTCTTATATTCTATATTAAACTAATAATGCTCCAAGAAAGTTAAAAATATATTTTTCTCATAGTTGCCCTCCTCAACTTTCTGGTTAGTATAATTCATAGCGAACTGTACTAACAGTTTCAACAGACTGAAAGGGAACAACTCGATCACAGAACTTGAGATCATATGTATTTGGCTAGATCCCTACAAAGATCACTTTACAGTACAGAGCTGTGTCCTTTTTAATATGCTTACTGAAAAATAAGCATTTGTAGAGTTAGGATCAGAATGGGTGGATATACTCACCTATTTTTCACAGCCCCCTCTCTTGCAGTTTTTTTTTGCTGTTGTTTGGGGTTTTCTTGTTTATATAGTGTCCAATCCCTTTCCCTGTCTTCTATAACCACAACGGATATAATTGATATTACATCCTAGCCCCTTACCTCAGCTGTCTTTAGGCTCTGAAACCTTTGATTTCTCATAATGTCACAAGTAAAAACTGAACTAAAACTGAACTTGCCCCATGAATTTCAATGGTTGCTTAAAACGTTTTCTTTTTTTTTTTTTTTCACTGCTAGGCCTTCCAGGATTTTTGCTGTTTGATGTTGAGAAGTATGGACATGTAAAGAAAAGATCAAAGTACACTCCTGGTTAATAAAACTCAGCAAAAGTTACTGCACAAAATGCTGGTAAAATTAGACTTCATCAAAGAATCATGGATGGCTAAGGATCAAGGGGAAACATTAAAAATCAGGGTAGAAATATTTTTTAAAAAACAAAAAAGGAAGAAAAAACTGGTTTTAGAAGGGCAGTAGGGAAAGATGTTACATATCATTATCTAATTTCATATTTTAATTTTCACACTGGTTTACAGATAAAATGCTGCAGAGTAGATTAGAAAGTCCATAGCTTAATAATATTGGTAGTAGTCAATGAGCATATCTTCTGAATGAAAAGACATAATATTTACATTTGATATTATAATACTTCATAGTTAGATTTTAAAATATGGAAAAATTTAAACTTCTTTTCAAGAACAATAGCAGTAAGAACTTTACAAAATGAGACCTTCAATTATAAACAATCATTTTAAATGTCTTAATTTAGAAAAAAAGGGAAGAACTACTTTAAAGTAGCCAATTTTTTTCCTTTGTAAGGAATTCATTAGATGGGTTATGTATGAGAAAGCAACTCTATGTTCCATATAAGACTACCGTTACTTTTAATCTAGCATTGTCCAATGCCATCTGTTACAAGTAGGAAGCATTCCTGTAAGAGATATTGTTGAAAAACTTAGAATAGTTAAGAAATATCTTGTTCCATAGCAAAATTATTTGCCTAACCATCACATCTAAGACTGTATGCCCTATATGATCAATTTGAAATCATATTTATAATAGTACGTTTCCCTGCTGTTGCTGTAAATGACCAGTGTTTCCCAATGATACTGTTAAGAATATTTTCACGTTAACTATGTTGTGTGAGGTGTGATTCCTCTTACATGTTTAAATTGCCACTTTTAATTTTAATGTCTTCTTGCATCAAAAATGAATGAATGTTTGGGTTACTCTTCCCGTACTTTTCTTCACTCCTACAAATCTGTTTCTCTGCAGTAATACAGAATGCTACAAATAATTTTTGTCACCCCTTTGTGTTCCATCTGGGTAATCCAAATAGGACAGGGAGTTCAAGGTGAAAACACCACTGAATTTATAAAACCGTTGAATTCCATTGTTGACCAACTGTGCTTCCTCCAGTTCTTCATGTAAACTGAACTCTACTGGCTTGGCTGTTATTGGGCACTGAACAGGTGTTTCATTACACTTGTCCCAAAAGATGTTAATTTTTTCCTCTAGATAAGCAAGACACTGGCAAGTGGAATAGATTGCATCTGACAGGTGGGAACTTATTAAACTAATCCCAAAGGAAAAGTAAAGAGAGTTGAAATAGTGTGGTCCTCCTCTGTAATGATCACAAAGTGCTATTTAAAGAAAGTCCAGTCCAGTACGACTACAGAATTTGCACACAAGTGTATGATGATGACACTGAGCTGTCTCTACAGAGTCCCAGAGCAAGGATTCATTGGTGTTAAGAGCCGTGGGGTCGTCATCTCTTCAGATGTAGATTGAGAAAGCCAGTGGCATTTACTTTGAGTGAAATTTAAAGCTGTGCACAGTCCCAACCTTGCCTCTCAAATGGCCTATGTACCCCGGCAGTTGTGCAGGAGCTGAAAAGAAAAATATGTCTTGTCCAGTGAGAAATTCATTCTTTCTGATCCTGGAAAAAACATCTTGTCCGAGTCTAGAACATGCTGGAAAAACAGTTTCCCTAAGAAGAAGAGAACTATAAGAACAAAGGAGGAATAAGGTAATGCCACTAAGTGGAGCAAAAAGAGGATTCCCGTTTTTCTGGGGAGCTACAGAAAAGCCAGTTGACTACATGCCTCAAAGACCAGCCCGTTACTGCTTGGAACTGGGAGGATGGTTCTCTTCTCCCACACTGTTTATTCATCGCAGGGAAGATCACATGAAGGAAAACTTGTGGCAGCTACACAGAGATAAAAAGCTGTGGGCATTTCCTTGCAAACCCCTTGACCACAGAATTCGTATTCCTACAGCCTGTCCATCCCACATTAGCCAAGTAAAAGCTGCTACTTTGCCTTAGAAGGGGTAAGTATTTCCCAAAATGAGACAGTTAATTTAGATAACAGCAGCAGAGATGACTATTCTTATTCTTTCATTGCGTTTTGAATATTGATTTCAATTGCTATCATTCAATGAAACTCAGAACAATAGGATGAGGATATTCTTACTTCGATCTTTCTTCCAACAGATTATGCAAAGGAATCAACCAATGTCCATTTGTGAAATTGCTATTTTTGACAATTAACATTTAACTCGCAAAAAAAAATTACACACACAGACAAAAAAAAGGTGAGCTGACTCCCCTGACTCCCTAAAAACTCAGAAAGCACCAGCCCTCTTTCTGGGAGACATCACTGAGATGAGTTCATCTTTCACTTCTTTCACTTTTGGTATCACTGTTATCGATTTAAAGTATTTTTAGTAAAGTTTGTAGAGCTTCTTAGGATTTGGCTCCCTAGTCACAAGCTATGAAAACAAATTGCTTTCAAGCAATTGAATAACTTCCAATATCAGATTCTATGAGTGGAAATAAACAAACAGAGCTTTGTACCCATTTGTGCCGATTCCTGGGGAAGAAACTTATTCGATGGACATTTGGCAATTTGGATTCCAATCCTTTTTTCTTCCTGGCATGCAGTCATAGCAAAAGCAGAGTATTTTTAACCAGTTACTCACTAGAAATATTTTAGAAACTGTGTTTCTGAAGCTGATAAGTTTTCAAGCAGCTAACTCAAGTGGTGTTTAAAGTCCCTCCATACCTCTCCAAATATTTTCTCAGCTATAATTTAATTATTCTTCCTTTTTATTTTTCTGTATTCCATTTTGTTTCCTTCTTTTCAGTTTTTTAATATATAGTCCGTTTCACACTCTCTTTTGTTTCTTCCATCCCTTTTGTCTCCTTTTTTCTATTATTTTACTCCTTCCTTTTCCTTCACTATTTCTCTTGCTTTCTTTGATCCTCCACTTCTTTCACTCCATCAATCTATTGATTGACAAGTTGATGTATTGCTTTGAAAGGGTTCTTTAAAATAATTTCAGTACCACAAGAACATTCAGATATACACAAGGCATGTTCATTTTCAGTCTATTAAATTGTCATTGGAATACTGATATTGCTGGAGTGCAATGACAAAACTCGATTTTGCTTCTTCAGAGATTGTAAGTTTGCCAAATAGGCACAAATCATGTATACCAGAGTTATGCCCATCAAAATTGTAGTCTGTACTCTGCACTGCTCAAATTAGAGTCTGCTGCCAGACTGTTTGAAAGAATGTACAGGAAAGTACACAGCTGTGGCAGTCTCTAACTAAATGAATAATGCAATATCAACATCTGTAGGATTTTTGAAATGCTAAATGTTCAGATATGAAGTCTCTGCTGAGGACACAGATGGTAATGATGTTGTTCTTGCAGTGGTTCCCACCAGAAACGGACAGAGTTCCATAATCAGACTGGACTGCTAATGCCTGAAACAATACTTTCCTTTAGCAGCGCTAGCTCTCAATGCATCACAGAATGATAAATGCTTGCTTTGTGGGTTGCATTTAATTCCAAGCTTTGTTAAGCTAAAGAAATCCGGTAATGAATGTGGACATCTTCAAGCACGAATAAAGATGCCAACACCAGTTGATAGCACTCAGCAGGTGAATTTAAGCTGACTATCCAAGTTAAGGTAGAATAATTAAAATATATTTTCCATTCAGCGCAAAAAGCATTAAGAAAGTCCTATGTTTACCTCAGCAGAACACAAACAATGAAGCAAACTTTTCCTATATACATAACAGTATTATTTCATGGGATTTTATATATTTTTCTGCTTTTTAAAACAAATCAGTATGTATTGTCTACTGAAAGAATAAAAAGAAACAAAACTAAACTAATATCTGAATACAAGCAAACAAATACATCTGTTCATCATCCAGTGTTTTAGGGCACTGATGAAAGAGAGCACAACGTCTAATAATTTATTCTTTGTCCATTACTTTTTCCATGAATAAAAATTGTGTTCCAAAGGCATTGAGCAAATACAAAAAAGTACTTTTGCTCAAATTAGATGATGTCCCTGGACTCAGAAAAAAAGCTAAAAGAACTAACTGAAAAGTCACCATAAAGTTAAACAGTGCTGAGAGGCAGAGGAATGATAAGAAGCTAATAAGGAAAGGAATGACTATATGAAACAAGCTGCTGAGAGAAGGCATGATGTCACCAATCATCTTGTCTGGACAGTTGTAGTCTGAACACTTGATCCCAGACGCAACTTATCTTCTTAGCTGGGATAGGCTCTCCAGAAAGATCGAGGATTATTTCCTTTGTGCATTGACACAGCTGAGACAAGTATATCAGAAATTTTAAAAACTGTACCCAAACTGAAGAAGAATATTTTAAAAGCTTAAAAAACAGGGGGAAAGGTCAAGATGCTAAATCAGAAATTCTGGGAAGCTTGTCCAAGCAAAGAAGGAAAAGGATGCATCGTTTTCCACAAAGGTTCTTGATTAACCCTATACATAACTTTATAAATTTCAATAACTCCCTCCCTCCTTGTTTGTTTCAATTTTTAGGAAAAGATCAGAACCTCAGCAAAAAGAAACCTGATATAAACAGCAGTTACCTTTCCTGGTTAAATGCAGGAAACATGATCTCCAGAGACAACTACTCACCTCTGCGAGGCTTAAGTTCATAACCAGTAGGTTTTTTAAGCAACCGGCATCATTTCTCTGGGAAGGGATGAAACTTATTCCTGCAAACACTCTGCAGCAAAATCTGAAAGGGACAAGGTTTTGCATCACCCACATTGCTGTCCTCAGGAGCTGCTTAGCAGCTTTGCTGGTCTCATGCTTTCATTGTGCCCAAACTACTAACCTCATCCTCCGTGTCCCGTGAAGATAGCGAGCCACGTGATTCTGCTGCTTGCTGACAGAGATGTCAGGAAAACTGGATTCCTATTTTCATTTTGGGTACTTCTCTTTGAGTCTCTCTCCTTAAAATGTTTCAGTTGCTGTCCAGCAGAAGACTGGCTTAGCTCTAGGACTGGTGATGCCAACTAAGCAAAGCCTGCAGGCGACTGTGCCTTTATGCCTTCAACAGAGAAAGAATTTTCCTATTCCTAAAGTCACATTTTGAAAAAGAATATTTGCTATTAGAAATACTTGGCAGGGGGAGCAGGGAGAAGGGGAGACAGAAGAAACATAGGTAAGACCAGCATAAGCACTTCCTAAAGCGAAGAAATCCTACAGTGCCCTGGAGTGGAAGACCCTGGGGGACCATCAAATGGACAGTAGTTCAGTAGTTTAATCACCTCATAATAGCTCAAGGGGTGCAAATCCATGCACAAAATCCTCAGCTATCATTTTAAGAGTGAGAAAGTTGCCATAAAAGAGAGCCTCTCAGGTCATACCATTCTTTTCCAGGAAAAAATAAAAAAAATAATTGTATTGTTCTTCCCGTAGGAGAGAGAGAGGTATTCATAACCAAAGAACAGAGACGGCCTGTTAACTCTGGGGTCACAGAAGCTGTTGTAGCCAAGATTAAAACCCAATAAGAGTAGACAGCCAAAACTCAGGACCTCTGTGCTGTAAACTGCAAGAGAACTTCTGCTACTGAAGTAGCAGGTAGGGCTAAAATGTCCAGATAGGAACTGGAAACACACAAGCAAAATGTACATATAGCACTGGCCAAAAGCAATAAAAAGAGGAAAAAAAGTTGTACAAACTTTGAAAAAAAATAGCAAGCTCTAGTATTCATATGTTTCTACACAGGAAAAAAAAAAAAAAAAAAAAAAGATTAATGTACACCTTGATGCACAGAACATTAGCATTTTGCACATGCAGGAATCTGAGCTTCAAACCAAGCCACAGAGGGCCTCAGTGACTTGCCCAAGGTCAAAATATAAAACCCATGTAAGGCTCTTTGATTGTGATTTGCTTTTTAATGTAGGGAAAGCTCACATGCTGAGGGAACTGAAAACACTTTTCAGGCATACAAGAGCTCCATCGAACTAATTTACTATTCATATATACTTTAAAGAATCTGATCCCAGTAGATGTTTGTTCACATCACAAAGTTACCACATATTTTGAAATAATCTGTTAGAGTTGGAAGACTCTGTAGAGGAAAGGCCCAGAAACCCAGAACTGAAACAGAAGAGGTGTTACAAAGCAGGATCAAAGGATACGCTGACAGATGCGTTCAGGAGGCTGAGACAATGTTTCTGTGCTCTGTGAATAGCTTGAATCCAGGCTATCTTGTGTTAATATTCATACGTAAAGCATTTATCAAAAACTTAATAATGGTGTTAATATGGTAATATAACTTATATTCTCTTGTGAAACTTTTACAATGGCTCAGACTTCTATTTTATTTTTTCCCCATGGGAATTGTCTTCATTTTCACTACATCACCTTGCATTGCTTGGTTTCTTAAATAAAAAGCTGATATCTACTCAGGCACATTATTTTAACAGCTGCAATATCTTCTATGACACACTCAGGCCAGAAAGGGCCTCACCTTTTGGTAACATGAAGTTCCTGCAAAAGTCTGAGCCAAATCTAGAAAAGCCCTTAGATACTCTTAACGATATAGCTAACTCCACTTGAACAGTTACCAAAAAAAGACTCAAAATTACAGGTTGTGAAATACTCTGCAGATGGTCAGCAGCCTCACTGTTGAACCCATTTCTCCCTGTAGTACGTATCCTAAAATGTGCATATACTTCATGCAGAACACAGAACCACAGAATCTTGTCTTTCTACTTTGTCCATTAGTGGAGCAGACTCTGCTTTCTGTTGCACATTTGCTACCCAAATAAATGACATAATACCCTGCAAAAGAGAATATAAGCATTTTTCCATGACACCTTAATGCTAAAAAATCTGATAACTGTGATATTCTCACCATCATGGAATGTCTTTACCTATATATATATATGTATATATATACACTCCTACCTATTTATCTAAGTAGATTTCTATTTCCATAAGCAAAGCACCTCCATATCTGAGGAAGTTGATCTATAACAGGCACTGATACTACAGATTACCAATGCAAAGCCAAAGAACAAACGATCTGTTTGGAAAGATTATGGTTTGTAGATCTAAGATTTTAGGAGTGTTTCAGTATGTTGAAGAACCTCATAGGGAGAGAACAAAATGTTTTATGAAACCTTAAATTATGTAAAATACTGAGATGTATTATGTGAGGCATTTTAAATAAGGGCAGAATAAAGGCTAAATACTTCTGAACTGTCTCAGAAAAATTAATCCTTCTTAATTCATGCACCATTACTAGATTCTGATATTAAAATGCCTCCTGCCTTTAGGCCGATGTGGTTATAATTATTCACTTGTTTTAATTCATATTTTATGTACTGTATGTATTTTTATGCAGCACCAATTGTGGTGGCATCCAACAATTAAAAACAAGCATAAATTAATCTCTCATTTACAGGCAACCACTTTCAATTAATGAACTAAAGGACCTTCTACGATTTTTAATTAAAGCTCTGAATAAGCCAATACATCTCATATAAGTCTTATGAAATATGAACTTTTCAAGAGGACTTTTCTAACAACACCTTGGAGGCCATTTTATCCCTATTGCGAGAATAAGAGCCTAAGATTTTTGTCTCTCAACTACTACTGGGTGCCCCAGGACCAGGTAATATCCTCCCAGCACCACTTGAGCAGTAGTTAGTGTATTGATTCTAGCCTCAGAAAAGTTATGTTCAGGTTTTTTTTAGCACTGACTCCCTGAACAACCCTGGGAAAGAAAACTGGTATTTTGTATACAATTTCTTTGTCTCACAGAGGTGCTGCAGTGCAAGTCAGGGAGTCAGCGGTACCACTATGTAGAAACTGTAAAGGCTTTTCTAGAAATGCTATTACAATTACTAGACTGCGCTTTCCTTGACAGGGTTTATCCTCAAACACAGCCCCTGAACTTGGACCCAAAGGTGCTGTTTTGGGTATAGATCCACAGAACAAAAGAGGATTTGGAACGAAACCCCCAGGCTTCTCTCTGCAATGGGATGACTACCACAGCACTCTTCATATTTATTAGGCTTTTGCAGTTCCTGAATGAGAAACAGCATGTCACGACTATTGTCAGAGAACTGATAATATCAATATACCCAGCAGTTCAGCAGGCTTTTTCTTGTAGCCACGTATGGCAGTATGATGGCAGCTGAATATTGAATCTAGGATATATAAATCTCCCAAGTAGTCACGCTGTCAGATGTAGCACAGGAGGCAAAGTTGCCCGCTATAACCCGAACAAGAACTTGCAATGAATAAAGTGAAGCAGAAAACACAAAATTCAGAGCTCATGGCAAACATGCCCTCAAGAATAGAGAAAAACTGAGAAATATAAATGCATTTCTGACAGATGTAAGTTACATAAAAATCTTCTTTTTTTAGGCCTAATTTTGGACCATATTGGCCCCGAGTCATCCTTATTATAAGAATATAAGAGACAGTGGCAAAGACCTAGCTCCCAAGTAGCTGGGTACTAAAATGACAGAGGTTGAAAAATAAAAATTGACATTACCTTTAAGTTAGCACTGGCAACTACTTTTCACGTAATAAGCAAGCTACCTACTGTACAGATAGAGACATCATTCTATTAATATTTGATTGGTGAATATAGATTATCAGTATTTAATGTATTTTTCATGAGTATGTTGCACTGCATAATCTATGTTCATATTCTTAGTTATGAGTCTGTGACCATAATAAAATAATATGAAATATTGCGTGGATATTAAGATTCAAATATACAGTAGAAAAGTAGAAGTATATAGTACTGATATTTTGAAAAAATAGCTGTAAAACATGGTATTATTTGTAAAGGTCCGTATGGACTTTTCTTTGGCAAAGCTGCTATCTGCCTTTAGATGAAGAATTATATTTCTATCATTACCTTTTGTAGGTTAGGAATATTCATGTTGAAAAGAATGAGAACGCTATTCATCAATATTTAGATTTGACAGACACATGAGGAGGGTTTTTGATTACTTCACACACAAATGCATATGTGTGTATGTTTCTACAAAGATGATAGTTTTCATACATAAAATGCAAGTGTATTCTTTTAATCAGAATGGTCCTATAACTTAAAGGCAAAAATAAATGGCTCAATAAGGAGCCATATATGTCTCTCTCCAGTGAAATTCTGTATCTCTCTGCCTCATCAAACAACAACCACCATGCGTAGGCAGAAGACTCCTGGAAATTAAATAAATTGTGCCATGCTGAGGAAATAAAACCAAGCAGTTCCATAGCACAACATAGTGAAATGATGATAAAGCCAGATTTTACAGTGCTTCCATCTGTCATATACTTGTCATATGTCCATTGTCATATACTTGCCATCCTGAATTATATGATACTCTGTAAATCCTCTTTTCACTTTAAAAGTTACAGAAAGAGCCTATACTACTGCAGGTTTGAATTTGAAGGGGACATATGCATATGTACTCACACATCCGGTGCTACAAGAAAATGATTATATTGCTAACTTAAACACTGAGACATTAAGAAACATCAGAAACATTTCCATTTAGAATTCCTGACTATATAACAGCATTTAATTCCATTTTCACTTACTTCATTTTCTAGAAACTCTTAAAACCTGACTCCCTGTTATCTTAGCTCATTGTCCTGATAAACTAAGTTTCCTAGGTCCCAGACCTGGTTTATCTAATCTAAGATACCCTGTTCAATTAATTCTCATTTATTTTGCAGCAGGGTTTGTTAGCTGAAGCATAATGATTCACTGGATGCAATGCCTGGCCAACTTAGAAATCAGGCACAAAAACTTATGTCTCATTCCAAAAAGTTGTATGGGCACAAGCTGCATTTTCCAAATTCTTGCCACAACATTCTCTACCTTGGGTTCCCGCTCCCCAGCTCTCCCACACTTCTCTTTTCTAAGCAGATCTACTTCTTCCTTTTCCATCTATGTCAGGCAGCTTCCCTCTCTTTTCCCCTTTCACCCAGGAACAGCCAACACCTTCACTGCAAAACCTGAAGCATTTGAAGGGTAGAAAAAGTTTTCGGGGAACAGCAGTACTGAAAAATAAAGTCTATATTTAGCTGTGTGAACCTGGGCAAATTGAGGCAAATTTTCAACAGATAGTGAAGGGCACAGGCCTGATTTACCAGCCCTTCTCTGCCAAACATTGACCACTTATTTGACAGTCATAGTTCATAATTATTTTAAATCCAGACTAGCAAATATTTTCTATGCTAATGAGTGAATACCTTCAGAATTTTCCAAAATCGTTTGGCTTAAGTGCTTACATCTAGGCAAAATTTGAAGCAACTGAAAATAAGATTCTGAATGGTAAATGTCAAGGAACGCAAGCAGGTACTTCTCCTTATCCCATCTCAAAAAAGTTGACCTTGAAAACCTTCTTACACAGACAAAAGTAAATCAAGCATGATCCTCGTAGATTCTGTAGCTTTTAATTTTTATATGGAGTGAACAATCATTATCCTGCACTGAGGGCAGATGTGCTGGGGATGGGCATGCTGTGTAGATTTCTGCACAGGGCTATTTCATGAAGACATCAAACACTTGCCCCAAAAAGAATAAAGGCATCAAACAGTTGTTGCAACTCTCTCAATGGAAGAACAGCAACATTACTAAAAATTTTAGTGGTCTATAGTTTATCTTTATTTTACTCAGGCAGGTGGACTTTATAAAAGAGGTCTCAGAGCTAAGGTCACACCGGGAGCAATAAAAGCAAGTGTTCAAATACTGCTCTGTGCCTGTATTTCAGGCATTATCTATTATTTTACAGGGACAAAAAGAGGGCACCAGTTCCTTGTCTGTTCCTTCTTGTCACTGATAACACTTCAAGAAATGGTGTCAGTGCCAGTTGCGATGACAAATTTTGTAATATGGAAGCTGTTTCAGTAGGAGATAGATGTAGGTCATCAACCTGTAGCTTACACAAACATGTTCAGAGATGTTAATGGAGGGAGCAAAACCAAACAATTTTCTGAAGGTGTTGTTTTTACAGATATTAGGAAAGGTTTCTACAAAAGGGAAATGCCATCTTGAAATCTGTCAAACTTTTAAAGTTCTGATACAGCTAAAATCCTCTCCTCCTGCCCCCAAACCACTTTCTATGGTCCTAAGAAATTGAATCAAAAGTTACCAAAGATATATCCTCTTTTGAAAGCTGTAAAATTTGATCCTGGGTACAAAACTTTTTAAAAAAAAAAAAAAAAGCATAAAGAGCCTAAGCGTAAGACTGGGAATAGCTTTGTCTTCCTGTTCTAAAACTTTTCCAAACTTTTATTCTCTTTTCCTGTAAAAGACTGAAAAATTGAATTCTCAAATGTTTTTCATTAAATGATAATGTAAACAGAAGTCAGAGTAACCCCAAGTAAATAAATTCAAATTCTTAGTCTATTATCTTCATAGCTCCTGAAGGGCTTGAAAATGTTATAAGATGCACTAAAGTTCTGAGGTAAACATAATCAACAGCTTTCGTATGTCTGGATTTACATACTTACAGTAAAGTTCCCTGTTAGACAAAAAAAAATTACTTAGACTTCATATAATATTGTGAAATTAACTGCTACAGACACTAGCATCTGCCTACCTTCCATCCTACCTACTACACATATTGGTTTTTCTCTCTCTCTCATAAAAGCACACCGAAAATTCCTGTTCATAATGGTAACATAAAGAGCTTGAATAGAGCATGTAGAACATAGCTGGAGTGAAAAGTTTATGACAGTGTTTAATAGGACACATTAAAAGCAATTAATAATATTTATCAGTAGAAAATAACCAATTAAGGCTGATGCATATATTTGAGAAATGCAAGTAATTAAAGCTTTGCTCTTAAAACGTTAATATGATTTTCTTCATCATCCATCCCTATAACAGAAAATGTAGTTTCTGTTGGCTCTCACTGTCAATTCAGATATTGGAGGATGTTATGTACTACCATTTTAAGCACACAGAAGCTGCAGGGGAGAAGCACTTTTTCAGTTTAAGTGTATATTTGAAACTGATATCTTTCCTGGATTCTATCTTAATTTCATGCATAATGAGATGGATAGAAGGCTATCATTTCATTTCAGTGGACAAGTGATCAGACCCTAGATACCATTGCTGCAGTGAACGTTACACTGAATTTCAATGGAGGAAACTTTCACAAGCCGATGCTAGATATTGTTCTGGAAATTGATTGGGGACAAGTTACTCACACAGCAATGTGGTAACATTTTCCCTATGGAAGGAAAAAAAAGCATATTATCACTTAAATTACCAACCTGATATCTCCAGCAGCGTAAACCACCAGCAATCCAAGGTAACTCTTCCATCTTGGTCTCCTCTGTGCTAATGTTATCAGGATTTCTAGATGGTTCTTTTTTCTTTATCTTTAAATGAAATAGGTGCAAGATGCTCTGTTGTCTTATACTTGAAACTTGATCTTGTAAAAAGCTGGAAGTCCTTAAGCAAAGTAGAGCCAAAGACTTGAAAAATGCATTCTTGTTGAAAATGTCTACATAGCAAAATTTTAATGTCTCAAATAATTGGTTTTCTTGTCATTGTTCTGCAGGAGTCACTGTTTTGAAAACAAGAAAGATTTTAAATAGAATTATGCAATTTTTTTTCAAGGTTTTTGACAAGGTGGCTTTCTTCACAGGAGTTATTGGCTAGAACTTGGCTAAATATATTATGTGTTTGAGATGTGTTACTGACTCCACTGGAGAGGTTTGGACAGGAATCCTTATGAACTAGCCCTGCACATGCAGAGGCAAGTTTCTTACCTCTGGAATGTTGCACATCCTGTGTTCATCAAGCGAAGGTGTTTTTTCATCTTTAATGAAAACTCAATGAACAACATCTAAATAAAGAAAAATACACTTCATTGAAGCATAGGATAAAGTTCCTCCTTTTCAGACTGCTGACTGCTCTCATGCAAGTGTGGCAAATGCAATCTAGAAGCTAAAATTGCATACTTCGACCACCTATGAGTTGTATTTTTGAGTACTAAATAAGGTCCAGATGTTTCTGGAGGTGTGTTCTATGTGGCAATCAGACAGTATTGATACTTTCAAACACTGCTAAGCCTTCTGCTGTGAAAGGAAAACTTAAGACCACGGTTTGGGCTCCACAGTGTGCCCAGGATTTTAACATGAAAAACAGCAGCTGTTTTTTCCTATTATGACTTCCCAGTTGGCAGATTTTCTGCTCAGAGGGCCTACCACCTGGGCTTATGCCAACAGAAGTAGGAACAGTTGGATCTAGTCTGTGATTAACAGAATAAATTCCCCTTCCTACAGATAAAAAGTCTAGGTTTTATCAGAAAGAATATGTCACAGAAAAGTGATGACAAAGCCAGGTTCTCACACTCAGGTGCACTGAGGAGGTGACTCTTTCAGAGGAGGAGTCACCCTGCCGACTATGGATGGTGCAGAGTCCCCAGGACCAGCATCCTCCTGGTGCTGCTCTCAGCCTCCTGAGTAGTAACCCTCTGCAGCTGTGGGCTGCTGCCCCAATTCTTGCTGCTTTGGGCTCTCATCCCCCACAAGTCTAGTCTCTAAAAACATAACTGACCTAGATATTTCCTTCACTCTTGTCGAGACACACTGGCAGCACGTTCCTCAGAAAAACTTCAGATGTATGCACAGCTTGACAATGGGTTTTCATTGCCTGTAAAAAAAATAATAAAATCACATCTTACTGTTCTTTGGTAAAGCCTTACATTTTGTTGTCACAGACTTTTCTATTCAGGTGGTCACTACTCATATACGGCAATTGTTTCTTTCCTGAAGAAAGTAAAACCATAGACACAAAAATCAGAAAACATGATTGTATACACTTAGATAGTTTTCACCAGTTGGGTTCATGATGAGGAATGCCTGGCTGCTTCCACTTCATCTGAAGGAGGAGAGCAGGTGTCCATTACAGTTCCTGGACAGAGTTCATTCTCATTTTCCTTTGACAGGAGAGGAGGAAGTGACCTCATGTTACAATTACCTTGCTATTTCAAATGTTCACTGTGCGTATTTGATTGGGATCTATATCATCTGTAGGTTTATTCTGATCTCATTTTTTTCCTTTGGTTACTATAATCACAAATTGCCTTGTTTCAGGAAGGTAAGATACATTCAGAGGAGAGAAATCTACTTCTCCAGGAAATGCTCAGATCAGGAACCAGGTGCAGGCTGTTAGAGAGCCTGGACTTCTTTCCCTAAAAACATGGAAATCTTGGAAAGGTGCACCACCTTCCACAGATTAGGTACCTACATGCAACAGTGAGATTACTGCTGCTGCCTTCCCCCTACTGCATGCCTCACTACATGGGCTACAGACTTTAAAATTTAGGGAGAGTTGATTCACACACTTCAGCTGTAGGCACTACTTCTATTTTTTATGAAAGATTAAGGACAAACCGCTAGCACAAATGTCTGCTTGCTTGCCTGCCTCAGCTTAGCTGTAGCTATTCATAAATATCTATTCGTTACTAGCGGTACAGTACTGTCTCTCTCATGCCCGTGACAAAATTGATCGGGGCTGTAAATCAACAGTGCTGTGAAATAGAAGAGTGCTGAACTCCTGTGAAATTCTCATCCATGTTATGTTCTGCACTACATCCACACATGCAGCTGCTACAGTTGTCATCTCAAACTTTTCCCAAGGTTTGCATTAGGTGTTACCTTCCCCACCCCATTAAAAAAAATATACAACAACAAACAACTAAACCAAACCAACCAAACCCAAACTCCCCCAAAACCCTCAACACATATTCAGTGCTTCCCTTTGGTGACAGATTCTGTGTGGGGGGCCATTTTTATTCACAAGAAAACATTTCTCTAGCTATTACATGTGATAATGCTTTTTAAAGACCTGAGCCAACTCCCATAAGGCATTGGGATTCTTTCAAGGGACTTCCTTGTGGTTCAAATCAGGCCCTGAAACACCTATATTACTAAAAATCACTGTTTCCAGTGAGGACTTTCTGTTGTTTCTATATGAAGTATTTATAAGAAAATATTGAACTGTATTTCACAGTGACTCAGTAAATAACTCATGTCATGCTCAGTGCTTTTGGGCGGTAATTAAAGATTTAAGGCATTCAAAAAAAATGTCATTGCTTAATTAAAACCAATAAAAATCTTTCCATATTAAAATATTTGCCTGTTGCCACTCAGTCTTTGTTCTAGGTGCACTATAGGATTTTTCTAGCTAATCTTACTTAAAGCAAGCAGTAAGCTATTTTTCCCTGGATGAAAGCTTTAAAAAAATCATATTGCCTTAATCTTCACACTGTTAAGAATTTTAATGTGTATTTATTCTTCAAATGCGTGGTCCCATATGCATTATTTAATTTCATTAGAGATAATGGGCAAATTGATACTTTCATACCGTTTGTGTTTCTTTGTTGGAATTGTGGAGCTATAATCTGGTTATTATCAGACATAGCATTATAGACTGCGTCAGCTTCTACGACTGGCTTTCGGGTCCCTCTCCAACAGTTCCTTGGTCTATAAAACACGTACGTATTAGTACTTCTGAAACAACAAAAACTGAACTCCCTCCTCCCTGCACCCCCATGCCAGTGGTTTGATGAATAACACTGGTTGTTCAGTTATCCTTGCAGAAGGCTTGGTTTCATCATGTGCTGAACAACCACATACCCAGTGAAGCAAAAGACTCAGAATGCCACAAAGGAAAGAGAAACCCAGAATCCACTTGTATTGCCCCGCTGAGAAACATGAAGTAGGATCCTGTCATGACCTAATTTCAAAGCAACTAGCTGGTATATTCAAGACCCTGAAATGATGTATTCTGAGGGCTTGGAAAACAGAAAGGTTTGGAAGTCTAGTCTAGATAACCTAATGGGAAAAAGGTCACATTAACCTTAATTTATAAGCTTGAAAGTCTATCCCTCTGTTTTCTAATTCCTGGTTTTGGAGCTGTGGACACAAAATTAGAAAGACAACCTGTGTTTAAAAACACCTTCTCAGGTAAGTAGTTGTGTATCTGTTTTTCCTGGATGAACAGTACTTAGGCCTATTCTGAGGTAAGAAGTGGCAAGGGAAAATAACAATTTTACAAAATAGAACTTCGTAAAATCACCTCAGTGAACCAATATATTTTCACAGAACAGATGGTTCATGATGTAGTTTCTTCACCAACATGATTATATCATAAAATATTCTTCTAGCATAGATACTTGAGCTAGTTCTGTTTGGGCTAGCTCCAGCACTGGCTTCAGTATAACTATCCCAGTGAAACACTTCGTTCAACCCTGCTGAATCCAAGTCAAATTATTTCTCGATGTTTAAATATTGTGTCATTGATTTCTTTTTCTCCATTGATTTCTTTTTCTCGAATACTTTTATTTTCGTGTTCAAAGAAGTTTATGTAATTAGTAGGTTAGCAAATTCTATCATATCATGAATTTTCAGGTGTGATGTATTCTATATTTTAATTTCAGCTAATAAAAGATGAAAGTACCAAATATTTTGGCTGGCACTAAAATACTGAATTTCATTTTTTCCACTTTAAATGCTGGTATGTACGTTTTCATTAATTTCTATCTTTGCTTCTTAAAATCCTAATTTCCTCATAGGCTTCACTTGTTTGATATCTTTAAGAAGTCTTTGATCTGTTTTGCACCTTAAAATATTTAATCTTTTTTGATTTGATGTAATCACTTTTGGTGGGCTCTTTTGATATCCCATTGTATTTATTGATTAGCTATATCTCTTTATTTTTACTTTCAAAGAGCCTTCTTTGTTCAGAGAAAGACATTGCTTTCCCAATGTTATTTTCCTCGCACATTTTGCAAGAACTTTGCATCCTTTATTTTAAATTTGAGGGGCTTTTAGACTATGCCGGTTCTTAATACCTTTGTTCTATGACATCCTTGACTGCTAAACACAAAGAAAATGTGTCCTCTTGTATTTGGTGGCTGTGCTACTGCTGCTTCTCAAGATCACTCCTACCTTAATAAAGGTTAAATGAAGAATAGCCTCTTCTTAGAATAGAGGAACAAGAACCACTTGAAATGTTAATAAAATGTCTCTCTGCTTTTTTGTACTATGCTATTGACTGGTTGATATATAGCTAGTTGAAGCCTTTTATGTTTTGTGATTTTTTTCTGCCTCTTAAACTCTAACTTGGAACTATGCAGTGTAATTCAGTTTTAAGAATCTGAGGGAAAATACAGTGCAGAGTACTGATGGCAGCAAGTTGGCCACCCAACATGTCTACATACT
The DNA here is from genome assembly GCA_033628505.1 of Tringa tobata. Classification (NCBI taxonomy): domain Eukaryota; kingdom Metazoa; phylum Chordata; class Aves; order Charadriiformes; family Scolopacidae; genus Tringa; species Tringa tobata. Next base: position 6,876,009 of record JAHREE010000567.1, read on the forward strand.
GCTAACTGCATACTCAGACCAAAAATTCAGTGGTATGGTACTTTTCTATCAGAATTTAGGTTATAGATGGTGGTATGTAACCTTTCAGGAGCAGTACAGTTTCCTGATTCACCTAGTCTTTCTTCTGTAGCTTATAATAATTCTGACAGTTACCAGAGGCTGTCTCTAGGAACTGAAGTAAAGGATTTTTTTTCTGGTTTGTGTTTTATTTGGTTGGTGATTTGTTGGTTTGGTTTTTTTTTCTTTTTTTTGCAATTTTCATAGTACATCAAAAGTGTCATCCAGTCTAAAATCAGGCAACAGAGATAATTCAAACAGAGAACCCAGAAGTTGTCTATACCTTAAAGTTCATTGCTGAGCAGATTGTGCTCATTTAAATGCAGGCTTTGCTCTAATGTAGTGATATATAGCATCATTACTCTTATTAGATACATAGATGACATTCTTCTATGACATTAGGATTTATCTAAAGCAAAGAAATCACAAGCTGATTTATTCATATAGCCTTAAGGTTAGTTCTTATGAGTAGCTCAGAAGGGATTCCAGATAACACAGGATCTATAATCATTCATAGTTCATAATACACCGTTACTATTCTCACTGAAAGTCCTGTAACGGAGGCAACCATATCAATTCTTGGGACTTGATTATTAAGCACCTCCCTATAGTTAGTCTTAGCTCCTGGAATCAAGTGACTGGATGAGAATTTCGGCTTTCACTTTAAGGAAATTGTAGATTTTTATCCCTCATGATTGTCAACAACAGCTAGAAAATAAGACACCCCAATCTCATAAATGGAAACTGAAATAAGAGCTAGCATGAATTAAAAATTTTAAATGTGTGCATTTTCAAGCCAACTGCACTTTTAGGAGATGCTAATGAAATTATTTATTGCAACAAAATCTGCCAGGACACCAAAAAAAAAAAAAAAATGCACTTTCTCCTCACCTTTTGCTGCAAGTCAAGGTCAATGCATATTCCCAGTGTTTTACACTGTAGAAGCTCACCTTCTAGCACCTGTCATCTGTGATTCCCCAATAGTCCATGGCACAACACAGACACCTTCCTTTCCCCAAGAAAAGCCAGAATTTGCAGAAGTGTTGTCACACTTGGATTTTATCCCCAAGAAAAAGGCATTTCTTTTGAGGCATTTTTTTTGAAGAATAAATATATTATAAATGAATAAATAAATATTTACTTCTGAGTAAACTATGTGCGCCCCTTTCAGGATTGCAGGTTCACATAATCATTCCCCCATATCTTGTATGAAATAATAAAAATGACATTAGAACTCTGTGCCTTGCTAAAAGTATGTGAAGTTGGTACAAATGCTTTGACAATACCTGTATGTGCCTTCTTTCCATATAAAAAGATTCTTCACATTATATCAGCCAGCCAACCCTCATCTATAATTTCAAGGGGTTTATTGCCATTTTAAAGGTAAGATCTGTGAAATAAAGAATACGGTTGAAGTTGTGCTGAACTTTCACAACAGTGGGTAAAATAGAAGGTTTCAAGGTTTACTGCTTTGTGTGACTATCACAGCATTATCTTCTTAAGTAATATTGAGAAAGGTTAACTACCATATTAGTGCTGAATTTCAGAAAAACGTCGTTTTGGGGAAGCTGAATAGAGGGGAGTAACATCAAGATGAAATTACCAACAAAGAAATCATTCTTTCACTAAAGTAAGCCCCACAGACATTGTAATGTAATTTCTTGTTAATGAATGCATTAATAGAACTTTGCCACAGAAGAACCCTCTGAATTTTAAACTGTCATAGATCTTTGTTCAAACTGTATGACAAAAACATTTTATATCAATTATATATTTCATTTGCACAGTTGGATGAAATAATGATAGATTCCAAGTTTATTTCCCAGTAACTCAGAAACAGTGATTAAAATAATTAAAATTCTTTCCACAGCATAAAAATTTGACAATGCAATGTCATTTGCAGATCCATCAGGAGGACCTCACTGATGTGGTGGGGATTTTATACAGACACAGTGCTAAGATCCAAGCTTTGAGGGAAAGAGAATTTATATAGCATGTCTGAATTGCAGAATAGTCTTTTCCTCCCTTCTTGCTCAGGTGCCCAAGAGCTTAGTGTGGAAGATGAACTAAAGGGGTTTCTGTTAGTCCTCCTCCATTGCTCTTAAGAGCAACTCAGGCTCACGCTTCAAGGCAGCCCCCGGCCCCATGCACCAATTTCAGCATTAGCAAGAGGCTTACTTTCTACAGACCCAAAGGTTATACAGGTTACTTACCAAGAGCCCAAGGGCCACATCCAATTTGCATATAAACTATAGACATTTATTATAAGTGCACAGAACCATATTTGGTATGCAGATGGAAAATAATTTATAGTGGTTCGAGTTCATTAGCAACACCAGCCAGCAGTTCTGCTGTGCTGTCCCCATCCTTCAGTTACAGGAAGAGGGCAGCTGGAGCCCACATTATATGACTCAGCAGGTCTCATCTGGCCCTTGGGCTGCACATTACATGCCCCTGCTCCACTGTTTGATGTGCTGAACAATCTCAGATTTCCAACTGGGGATGTAAACTGATAATGAGATTGCTTTAATCCTCTAAGTCTCAGTGGCATTATCACAAAGGCCATTTTCTGGCTTTTGCAGTTGCCTGAAAGGGAAAGGGAAATAAACAGCAGAGGTGAAAACAGAATTGTTGTATAAGTTGCAAGACAAATATGAGCTGCTGATTCAGGAGAAGGCATAAACTACTTGCAGTCAAGCAGCAATTTTGTTTTCCTCTGATATATGTCACATTGTGTATTTATTTAAAATGCTGTTCAGAAGGACAGGCTCAAAGAAGTTGCATCATATTTCCACCAAAGTCTTGGGAATGGCAGATAAACTCTGCAAGTACCTTACAAGCATTTAAATAACCTAGTAGGACTGGCAACCATTTTGTGTACAATCATAGTATGCCAAGAGATCTGCCTTACATCAGCAACAAAGCCAATGATCTGTTAAACGCAACATTAAACAATCTACCAGTACTTCTGTTTCCAGGTATTATGACAGTCCATAATTACTTCTCTAATTCTCACTTAACATTTAGGCTACAGCATAGTTTCTAGCTGTCAGACATCATGTAATTGTATTTTAAAATTTGCTAAAGGAGTATAGTCTTGAGAAACCACAAACAGCAGGGGCCAAATTTTAATAAGTAGCTCTGTTAATGTCACTTCAGCAACATGATTCCCACTATTTTAATCACAGGGGGTCTTTAACATGCCTTCAGGGACACACAGTTAAAGCCAAGAAAAATGTCACAGTTATTAACTGACTACAAAGAAAGAAAAGTAAGAAAGTTGTTTAAGCACTGCTAGAAAATTACTCTCTTAATTAGAGCATTAGAAGATTGTTATGCTTTTCTTTTCAGTAGCAAGTGGTAATGACGTATATATTTATACCAGGGTAAACATACAAGACACTAACCTTTACTCAAATTAGCTGGTAATGATTCTCTTGCATCATCCCTGAACTCCTGAGACTCGTCTGTGCTGTCCTGTATGGGTGATCCCACGGCATGTCCTCTCTGTCCATTACCCCAACCCTGTCCCACATCACACTGAGGACACACGAGGGGCATGTCACAGACCCCTTCCTTAAGCTGTGTGTGCCTCTATCCAGTGACATCCAGCAAAGCACTGGCAGAGGACTGAGCTTCTCTGCACACAGAGGTATGTCAGATGCAGGCAGGCAGCATGATACACAGCTGTGCTAAATGGACATGCTGGGAGGTCTCCAGGTGTTTTCAATTACCTTTTAACTAAAAGGTACATTCCATAAACCTCAAACTCTTCTGTGTGTGTTCAGCTCAGTCAGAGCCTTATACAATGACTGAGAAAAAAAAAAAAAGCAGGTAAAAGAAACTCAAATCTTTAATGTTTCCGGTCCCACAAGCCAGGATGTCCAGTTGTGCAACCCTCAACTTCTTTTACTGTGGAATGGCTCTTTCACCTGCTGGGACAGGGCACAAATTGCAGAGAACTACACAGTGCTAGACACCACCATTGCATCCTCATGTTCTACATTTACTTCAACTGTCCTTGAATGGTACTGCAAAGAGGGAGAAAAAAAACCAAACAAAACAATAGTACCATACTGAGAAAATGCCTCTCAAACGCTTCCAAAATACACCAAGTATCAGAACATCAGCATGGTACTATACTAACCACTGCACGCTGCAAGTGAAGTCTGCTATGTCAAGTATTAGAGAACTAAAAAAATGTGTACACAGCTTAGAGAAAATACAGATTGGTCAGCAACAACCACTTACTTCCATGCTTTATCCTTATCTAATCCTTAAGCGATTACTGAAGTGTTAACTTGAAGGCCTCCTTCTGGCTTCTGATTAGGCCTCTATCTTCTCTTTTGTTTTGACACCCATATGATTTCTACAGGTACCTCTATGCTTCCCCTTATCCTTTCCACATATTCTGTCCTGAATTGGTTACCATCTTTGGTTTTATTAGTGCCAGATACATCCAGCTGAGCTTGACCACCTAGTTACAAACACGTGTAGGTCCTTTCATCAGGCTTTGACTGGCAGTAACAAGGGTAATTTTCAGTTTCTAGAAGCCACTAATAAACACTGGAATGAGCCACCAACCAAAAACCCAGGAAAATGAAATTAAACTGCTTATGAGCTCAGTAGGTACAGCAACATCATTAATTTAGTTTGATGAAGGGGTTCTTTCAAGACTGAGATTCTCTAATGTCCATACTTGGCATCCTGTGATACTCTCTCAAGAACAACACAGCTCACTCCAAGCCCTTCCCCTCCTGGTAGAAACAAGAAATGTAAAGCCACCAGCTCTCTAAACATGCCCGGTGAATCTCAGAAAGGAAACTAGTATGAAATTCATGCTGATAAAGCATAGCGTGGGCATAGGTTCAGGGACATGATAGATGAAATCAAATCTAACCCCACACACGTTAGTAAAGCAGACGCAGCGAGTGAGCTCCACTTCTCCCTGCTCACAAAGAATGAAATGGCTGCACAAAACTGCATTGAAGGGGGAGAGCAAAGTAGAAATAGGAAGATAAACACAGCAATATATTCTTTCTCATTTTTGTTAATAGCTCTATAAAGAACAAAACTAACAGTCATGTCACAAAATGGGGACCATTACATAGCTGAATAAGGAGAAATACGGTCACCTGAGCAAACCAACTAAATGTGCCTCAGATTGAGTGGCTACCCTAATCCGATACAAAGCCTGCAGCCCTTTGGGAAGAATATTGAAAAATGGAGCTCTCTGAGTAACCATACAATTTAATTTTCACTGATCTTCGAGTGATGTCTAAACCTTATATTTATTACTTTAGGAACTGAATTTGGTCTCTGTTACTAGCAATCAAATCAATCCAATCCATAATTCTTTACACAAAGTATAATAATATTTTAAAGTCTTTCTGCTGTTTTCTTGGTGAAGCAAGCACTTGCTGCCTTCCAGCCTCCTCTTGCAATATCAACTTGCAAATTGTGGTTATCAAATCACAGGGCTCTATTGCCTATCCAATTAGGTAGCAAGGCTGTCCGGTATTATGTCCATTATCTTGCTTCACTAGCTACTCCATTAGCCATTCTAGTCTTTCCCATCTGTAACAGGGCTAAAAACAGAGTTCCATATTGCCTAAGGAAATTTCTGAGGCAAATTTTCCTGTACTTTTCAAATCTAGGATTTTGACACCCAAAAGCTACAAAATCATGCACTAGAGGAGGAGGGAGTCATTGCTTAGTCCCAGGCACATTTATTTTGCCTAAGCTTCATACCTAATTAATAATATGACATCCTCTGTTTTGTTACAGAAATTCCCCAAATACGATCAAACATAAAATGAAAACTGAGCATGTATTTTGGGCTTGCCCATTGGCCCTCTATATCTGTTTCCCTTTCTCTGCATGCACACTGACAGTGCACTCCTCCCTGCTGAGCTGCTGTCAATCTGGAGCACGCCGGGAAGATCCCCCCTTCTCTTTTAAGCTTCCTATTGCACCGTGGTGTGCCACCGTACACAGAATGGCATGTACGTGGCTGAGAATGCAAGGTTCAGAAAGCTAAAGAGACCTCCGGGGGAACTCACTGTGTAAACCTGCAGTTAGGAAAATTTCCTGGGAGACATGATCTGTGGATTAGAGCCTTCAAACATCAGCCTGTGGATTCCCAAGAGTATTTGCTAATCTCTGGGCGCATTATCAAAACGAATCCTTCTTTTTGTCTCTGCCAAAACTAAAAGTGAATGCATGTTAAATTCACTTTTGTGAATTTTGTGGCTTTGTGAGATTTTGGCTTTGGATCCCAGCAGGATGGAGTCACCTTCCAGCAGTCCAGAGGGAAGACTAAACAAGGGTGGGTTTTAAGCTATAACAGCATGCTTACTGCTGCTATCGGCTGGCTGTAGGTGTGTCTCTGCTCAGCTTATTCTGAACTGATATTCTCTCTCTCACACATGTCTTGATACCATATGAAAGGCAGCGGATCCCAGAGCAGGATCTGTAAGATATTGCAGTGCTTATCTGCAAGTAACCTGGAGCCTTCTTCAGCCTGGCTCTTTGCTTATTACAAGCAGGTGCTGTCCATTTTGAAACTCTTGTTTGTTTCTTGTCTTTGGACCAAATTCTTCCGAATCTTAGACTCTGTAATTTGGACTTTATTTTCAAGGTGCAAATAAAGACTTCTATGAAATTTTATGTGATTATACCAATCATGATTTCCAAAGCCAATCACAAATTAAAATGATGCAGAAAATTGCAGGAAAATGAAATTCACAACTGCTATCTTTATCTAAAAACATACAGGATGCTATAGAAATACAATCAGTTTTCATATTCAGGCTCTTTCTTTTGTTTCAGAAAGTGGAAAAAATTTAATCATCTAGGATGTCTCGTTCAGTAACAAAACCAGCAGGTGCTAAATTTTCTGAATTTTATAAACATGAAACTAGTTGTGACTACCTCTGAATTTCAGTAAAAGTACAGGCAAGATTTGACTTAACGTTATAATGAAAATATCACCATAATGAGAAAATGCAATAAACAGTTAATTATTTATGTCTACATCAGCACAGAAATTTCTTGCCTACAGGAATTTAGAAAAACATATACAGTGGGAGTAATCCCTTAAATATCTGCCACTACTTTTGGTCAATTATGCTTTGAAACTTTCAGGCAATAAAGTTTATCCTTTGAAAGACTGTCCTAGACTAAACAGATCTGGCAAAGGAAGAATTCAGAAGAAAGAAAGGTATAGATCTGAACATACTAATTGGTGAAATTAAATAAAGTAACATGGAATATTACCTTAGGAGCATGTAGAGAGGAAATAGAGCCTGTGTGAACGTCCCTGCAAGGAAGGGCTCAGACAATTACACTAATTTAGAAGTTACAGTAACGTACTATAAAATCATACAAGACAATGAACTTGATGCACCTCCTGAAGGAGAGCAACTATTGTTAAATAAAGTACAAGAGAAGAGGAGTTTCTGAACAATCTATTTCCTTCTGTGAGTACTTAGCGACAAGTTTTGCTCCCAGCCTCTGTGAACACTGCTTACCCGAATCATGCGGATCCAGGCTTCTTCATTGCTTAAACAGGTATGATGTATTGGACAACATGCTTCCATTAGTAAGTTAGCCTTAGTTTTGCAGAATTTTTCTGTGCACTCCGACTTTGAATGACTGTTGGGCAGATTCAGTAATGCTAATCTGCTTATTCCTTATGAACCGTATACAATAACTGCACTGTTTGTGATCAAAAATACAGACATGCCATTCTTTTACTCTAGTCTGTCAGCATGATCTCAGCTAAGTAAATCAAATGCTCTCAGAAAAGATTTTATGAGGAATTTGTTCCCATTTTAGTTGCCACCTTATGAGAAGGGTCTTACCGACCAGAACACAACTAAGAAAGTGAACTGAGTAAGAGTTTTAGACCACTAAGGTTATACAAGATTTGAAGATGTACCGACCCAATCCTTGGCCAAACTAAACAAATCCCCTAATTTACTTGTGGTTTGTGGTAGGGTTTTGGGGTTTTTTTTCCTTTTGTTTTTGGTTGTTTTTTTTTTTAATCTCACACTTCATGAGTTAGCTCTGGACCAGGAGTTCTGAGAGAGGGGGGGCATTTTTTGTCCATTTTGCACTGAGTGAGAAAGAGAAGAAAAATGATCAAGAATTTGTCTGAATTCTTTACATCACGGATCATATACACAAACATATTTCACAAATGTCATTCTACCAAAGGCAAGAAATCTTAGCAGAAAATACTGTGATATCTGATTACAAGTTGTTTAATTAATATAATGGGTAGACAGGAGAGTATCAAGCTAAGTAAACAAGCTGCTAATCTTCATGGGACTCTGTTTTGAAAGTGAAAGGTACTTCTAATCTACTGATGACTTTCATTATTCTAATAATGATGGCATATTCAGAAATATTCTACATGCAATTTTTCTTTGCTTTCTTTATATAATTTTTCTTACAAGTTCATCTAAATTATTATTTAAGTATTTATATGGTGCTCACCTTTGTGGAAGAGAGTATTTTACAATCTAAGGCTACATGCTATCAAATTAGGTTTTAACTTCATACATCATACAGGAAGTTTTAGCATCTCCTTCAGCTTTGTGCAACACATTTATTCAGGTGGAATTTAATTAAACTGAACAAATTAAAGCAGACTACCGACCCATTTCAAAGCATTGGAGCAGAGAAGTAGACAGTGACACTGGAACAATTTGCAACGATCTAGGACAATGTCATCTCGCAGTAGCCCTCAATTAGCCATTAATAATTTTGTGAATTTTGAATTTGATTTGCACTGTGTAACAACAAATTTAAGAAGAAGAGAGATCTGTTAAGCTATGCATTTCAACAAGTCTCTCAAAATGTGAAAACACAAAAGTATACACTTTTTGACCACTACAAGCAACTGACATATTGGCTAATATATATATATATATATTGATATCTCACCTCATCATCTTTGCTTTATTAGCTTTTCCTTCACCTACTCAGACCATGACTGAACATAGACTGTGCTGACCTGCTACAAACTGAGGCTACGGCTAAACGAGCACTTTGTACACACATTTGTGTACTTATCAAACCGTAATTACAGGAACTGCAGAGACCAAACAGGTATTCAAAAAATCCTTTGCCTCTCTCGGCTTGGTATTTATGTATGTGCTTGATTGTCTTTATGAGTCAGATGTGACTCAAATTGCAATCTGCAGCAAGCAGTTGTAGAAGGCCAGTAGGCTCGCTCACTGCCTGTGCTCAGACTGGCATACATGCTGCTGGCTTCAGTGTCTGAGCAGTATTTGCCTCTGACCAACTGATCTGCTTCAGCCTCCTGCTTCTATAGGACAACCTCACAGCCCCACGGCATTAACTGTAGGAAAACCACATCTGACAAAACCACACAACCTATGCTAAAAAGCCTCCAGTGAGGAAAGACCCACAACCTCCATGAGTAACCCATTCCAGTGCTTAATTCTCCTTGCACTAGAAAGGCTTTCTGACTATCTAAACTGACCTCCCTTGGTGCAATTTCAAGCCATTACTTCTTCATATACCAGTGGACGTGAAAAATAAATCATTCCTCTAGATCTTAAAACAATCTTCTACATATTCGAAAACAGTTTCTTTGTCTCTCTTCTTCTCTCCTTTAGAAAAACCAATCCTGGTTCTGGAAGTCTTTTCTCCTAGATGGTGCTCTCAAGCCCTCTAAGCATTCCTGCACTGCTCTCTTCCAGAATAACCCCTCCTTGTGTTCCCTCTGGAGCAGCTCAGCTTTGCACTGGACCTGATTTTAGAAGCTGTGCAATTTCCAAGGTAGCCCAGAAAAGGTAAAATAATTGACTTACAAGATTGGATGCCCAGAAACCTTGCCTCATAAAAATTAAAGTCAAAACAGGTTGGGCTCTGACGCATGGTAGAGTCTCTAGATACCACCAAAATGCAGGAACTGCATTAACTCTGTAGTAACTGAACAGTAGCGGGTTAAATATTCTGCATTTCCCCAGAAAAATGGAGTGCACAAAATAGTGCTGGTGTGATATGTTCCCATAAGTTTAAGCACTTCACCATATTCAGAATAAAATCTGTCTCTAAAATAAGCATTTGGAAAGCAGAAGGAAAACATAAATTACTGTGATTGCTAAAACAAGTGAAAAATAATGGATGAAACTAAAAATGAGCATCAAATAGCACAGAACATTTCAACAGAGTAAAATGGTGCTCAGTAAATGTTCACAACATTTGAATAGCTGAGGACGATTTTCCCTTCACTGAAAAAAAACCTGTATGGAAACGATTGCAGGAAGAAAAGCTGGTAAGCAAATTTACAATCAAAATCACAGCGGAAGAAAAGAATAGAGTTGGCAATATCAAAAATATAGGAAAAAGGAAATGTTCTGATCTACTTTTGAGGATCAGGAGCACTTAACTGACAAGGCAAATAATAATCAAACGATTCCGTGTTAAACTTTTCCTACATACTAACAGAGCCATCTTCAGTGTGGTTTTATAATCTCACATGCAAAACGACAGAAGCTGTCCATACAAATATATGAGAGAAGCACAGACCTCCTGTGTTTTACATGGTGGAGGTCTGTGGAACTGCTCTGTGCACTGAGAGAGCTGGGGTTGTTCAGCCTGGAGAAGAGAAGGCTCTGGGTAAACCTTATTGTTGCCTTTCAGTACTTAAAGGGGCTTATACGAAAGATGGGGAGAAAATTTTTAGCAGAGCTTGTTGAGATAGAACAATGTAGTGATTTTAAACCAAATGAGAGTGGTGAAACACCAAAACAGTTTTCCCAGAAAGGTGGTAGGTGCCCCGTACCTGGAAGCATTCAAGGCCAGGTTGGACAGGGCTTTGGGTGAACTCATGTATTTGAAGATGTCCCTGCTCACTGCAGGGGCTTGGATTCTATGATTCTATGTGTCACAAATCCAAGAAATACCCGAATAAAAGCCTAGGGCTACCCATAAAAACAGTAAACCAGGTTATTTAATTTCAGTCACAATTTAACTATGCAGAAGATGCCAAACGAGGACAGACAAGACAGAGCAGGGCTGTATGCAGAACTTTCCCTAGACTTTGATAACTGTAAGTTAATAAAGCTATTGCTCTCTTTTGCATGAAAAATATTTGCTACCAACTTAGTTCTATTAGACTTATTAATTGTTCATGAGCAAAGTCTCATTGTCATTAACACATCTGCTACAAGTAAGCTCTCCTGGAACAGTTTAGAAAACTAATTTTCAGGTTATTTATGGTGAAATATTTGGTTTATGTGTTCTCAGATTTGGATAGTGGGTGGTTGCTGCACTGTTTCAATTTTCATATTGGCTGACCACCTTCTTGCAAATAATAAGAAATCCTCCTCCCTGCCCCCCCTCACTGCACGTCCAGGAGGAATTTTAGATGCATAATTGATCCATCCAAATAATTAAAACATCCAAGACTTGTGAACATTTGTACAATTAACCAGAAGATGCTAGAAGGATCATGATTGATTATGTGGAGCATAACTATTCAAAATTTGTCACCTGTCCTCAGAAACATACTTGTATTTATGAATCTGATTTAAAACCTTTTTTGTTTTCGAACCAGCTGTGGACACTAGCTTGGAAACTATTTTTACTACTATGTCTAAGAACAAAAATTAGACAGTGCAGATGCTATAGGCAAGATGTTTGGCTAGGATAAATCAACAGATTTTATACAAAGCTGTACTTCCTTTGACAACTACAGAGATTTGGCCAAAGATATTGAACAGACAGTTAATAGATCTTTTTGAAGCTATTAAGAAGTTAATTGGGCAGGGTCTCCACCTCTTTACTTTTGTTATTAGCGACATAAAGGCATATAAAAGTGATGTTCCAACTTTTTCAAATTATCACTAAGGAGGATAAGGGCAGAATGATAACTATAAATAGACATAGAAGGACTAAATACACAAGATCACTTGATTTGATAATTAGGTCAGAGTTCAGTGCACATGAATACCTTGTGAATGAAGCATACAAATGGAATTATTTACTAATAGAAGAGTGCATTAATGCAATCAATAAGCATAGAAGAGATTTAAGAGTTAAAATATTGGCAAATGTTCATTCCTAAAGACTGCAGAGATTATGAAAATACAAGCTGTGCAAAAACTGTGAAGCTAAATGACTGAGCCCCTTCTTAGATTCCAGAAATGTCAGTTTTCAACTGTGTATTCTCTCTCAGAATGTATTATATAGTGGAAAGCATACTTATGCAAAGTTAAATAATGTGCAAATAGTAGAATTCTGCATCTACGTGGCACTATGCAACGTTTTTAGTCTGAAATGTTTAAAATTTAAAGTCCTAGTCTGACAAACATTTCACAGAGCTTGTTACCAGGTATACTCCTGGCACAGTTAATTGGGCTACACAGAATAAATGATGCCTGGTTGTAAGTATTTGCAGGATCACCCCTAAAAGAGACAATATGACAGGTTTGGAATTCAATGTTAAATGTTACCTAATCAAACACTGAAAAAATATCATAATAAATCATTCAAAGTAAAGGTGGACTAGATGATACTATTCTAGAGAAATTATATTTGACATATAAAAATAAAATATTGACTTGAGCCATTCAGCATGGTACAAGTGACTGAGTATAAAAATAACAATCAAGGTAGTCATTCAGGATTCAAAACCAAAATAATTTAAATTAAAGGCAATGGACATTATTCTGATAAAGTTCGTATTGTTATTTGGACTGTTTGAGGTGTTTAGAATTTTCCCCAATAAGTGCTGTGTCTACCATTCAGCACCCAGAAAGATTTTATTGTGGGTTTTTTTTTCTTTCCAATAATGTCTCCAGTTATAATTTTTAAGGAAAGAGTGAAGACATGGATGTCTGCCTGCCTGCACTTTCCACACTTTAGATTAGGAATTCTTTCCTGGCATTACACACATTAATGTCCCTGGAAGATAAATAGATTTCTTAAAGTGTCCTTGCAAGGTGATTCAGTTTAGTATTTAATCAGTTATTCCCCAAAGGTTAAACATTAGAAAAGACATCACAAAAGCATTTCTATGGCCATTGAGAAATTCGTATTTATCTACATATTTTCAAAATCGACTGTCATCAACATGGGTTTTTTTTAGAAGTCAGAAATACTTTTTTCAGTAGATTATCCCAGAAAAATTTAAAGAGATACAGCCAACCTATTATTTTCCTCATGCTGTTAGGTGCAACATTTAACATTGTTATAATCTCTGGAGATCAGCAAGGAAATAATATTTCTATATTTTATTTGTTAAAAATGCTATTTATCTTTGCCCATTGAAGACTACGTGTAGTTATTTCCCCTACTCTCCCCACATGTAACAGATTAGTTTTGTAGTTTGTGTTCTTCCCTACAACAGTAGACAGAAAAAAAAAGGAAAGTGGAACTTCAATTACACAAAAATTGGCTGACAAGACTCTAGTAGGTACGATGCTTCTAATGTTTCTAAGAATGACTAGATTTCAAGTTCATGGTGTTCTCTTAATGCTTGTAAAAGCTATAACTCTGACAGCCTGGAAAACGGAAATCTTTTTTCATTGCTTCTTCTGTAGAACAAGTGTTGCTGTAGTACAAGATTTCCCAGCTTTACACCCAAACACCTTCTCCGATTTCAAAGGATCACTTCTACAGGATTGAAACAGTAGTAAATTCTCATGATATAATTTCCTAGGATGCCACTGCCAGCTGCAGTGCTAGGTAGCATACTCTCTGCTAGCTGGAGAGTCAACACATTGGTCTTGAGAAATAGAATGCATGTCTTGAGACCTTCAGGAGCCAGAAAAATGGGTAAGGACGCTTCAGAAATTATTTCAACTTGAAATATATCTACTTTAGATCTTATTTCTCCAACTCTTTTGCAGGCTCAATGGGAAAAAAACCAACACCTGCTGAAGAGGAAAATTGATTATTTTGAATTTCCAACACTGAGCAGCTATTCCCAGCTGCTGAGCACTCCAGAAGTTGATGAAGCTCACATGCAAGAGGGAGGAATACATTGGCAGCTCCTCATCAGTTGGCAGCAAAACTTACACTCTTCCACATCTATAGCTCATAGGTGAAAGAGTGACTGACACAGTCCCCTGAAAGATATGTTTATATGTGATCAATAAAAGTCTCTGTTTTGGCAATGCTTTCTTGTGGCTGCTGTCAACAGCTACGAGGACTGCAAGCTTCTTTTGTCTATATATTTTATTGATGGATAAGATAATCCAAACATATACATTTTCATTGTTCAATAGGATCAATATCACTTTAATGTTGCTTTAGCACTGATTTAAAGTTGTTTTATTTTTAGAGTTTCTAGTGAGGAGAAAAATCTCTAACTAGCTATAGATTCTGAGTCCTTAACATAACATGGCTACCATTTCTATAATAGCAAATCCAGAGCAGGAAATTTGGCTGAATTTTTTCTTGACCAAATATTGCATGATCTCAGGATACTATCAGGTTAAGCCTATAATAGAGGGAATAACATCTGTATTAAAAAGAAGCTGCTATGAATTGATTTCATTGACATCTCTGTCACTGATTCTTTTTGTGGCCTTGGGCAATTAATTTACTCTGTTTTACTCTGTTTCTCTATTGTGAAATGAGTTCTTAACAACATTCAGTTATTGGTTATTGTAGGAGTTTGTGAAAACAGGGCCGGATTTGTTCATTAAATAAACAAGATAGGTTTACATTTTTATACATTTAAATTTTACAGGCCCTGCTAACTAACATTAAAAAAAAAGAAAAAAGAAAAAAAAAGCAAGAGAGGGAAATGAGAGAGCATTTCTTTTCAGAAAAAGTGTAATCTGCTATCTTTGGTTATATTGACCTGAGCCTATGTCTAGAGCATGGGGCAGACCTGCAGTCCTGCTCCATGATCACCCCAACACAACACAGCTCTGTTCCAGGTTTGTACTCCTGGTTTTCTTCTAAGGGAATGTACGGTACAAAACAGGAAAAGGAGCCTAAACCCTGCCTTGTCTAGACATGGATACAGACTAGGCATACTCCATTATTGCCTGGAGTTAGTCTTCAAAGCTCACAGACCGGTATGTGTAATGGTAAATAGAACTATTTATTTTCACATTTTATCATTTTCCTGCTCTCTGATCCAACAGCATTTGGAAACTCATTAATATAAAAAATGTGATTTAATTCAATATTCATTATATCCGTGTCCCATTGTCCCCACAAAGAAACAATGTGAGTTAGTGTGAGTTAGATCCTTGGAAAACATGAGCAATCTGTTCATTTTCAGGCAGTAGCTAACCTAGTTGATACCACTGAAGCAGAATATTCAAACAAGCAAAAAGTGCACAATCTAAAGAGGAAAAGATCTGTTAAAGTTGGTTTATGCTTCCTCTGCCTAGTGTACCTACAAAAGAAAGCACTATCAAGTAAAAGGGATAAGAGTCATTGCAAAACCAAGTTCTTTCTCCAATGTTCACATCTTTCAGAGATGCCGGTGCAAACGCTTCAAGCGATACAACTAAATAAGAACAAGCCACAGTAGACAGAAGGCAGGCCCCATCCTATGATTGCAAACACAGTTTTACAAGCAGGCAGAAATATCACCAAGTTCTTTTCTGCAGCAGACAGCATCTGTGTCCCTATAGATACGACTGAAATAGGACTGTAGAATCCCAAAGAGGAATATGTCTCATAGACTGCAAACAGACTAACACTGATACTGCCATACACTATGCTGTCCAGAAAGTAGATTATAAAGCACAGCACAAGTTTCAGAAAGTACACCTGCAGCAAGTTCAATGTGGTGTACAAGCTGAAAGTGACTCAGCTACACATAACCAACATTAAAATCAACAGGAGTTTCAACACCATTTGGGATTACAGCCTTAAGTCAAACAGCTGAGATCCCTCATACTATCACAAACCTGCAGCTAAATTATACTACCAAGTTATCTACAATAATTTGTGTTCATTATGCCATGGTATCTTTTGCTTTTTCCTAATGGCAATATTCATGCTGTTATCCAATACCTTATATACAATCAGGACCAAGTGACTATGTTTTCCTTTTATGCAAGATGCACCCTTTAAACTTCATTTGTCAAAAAGGCAAAGTAACATTAGATATCTACAACAAATGCAAAATTTACCTTGCATTCACTGTATCTCTGCTTCCAGATTCACTGTGTCTTCTATACTTCCAAGTTCTTTAGAGTAAATGCATAGCTGGCTTTAATTCTTCAATTTCTCAGCAGGCATATTAATTTTGATCTTTTCCTTCTCTGGCATTCTGTCAGTGAGGCATGGCAACATAAAGAAAAAAAAAATAATTAATACAGAACCTTTTGATGACTATCATCTCAAAATTTTAAAAAGCAGTGGCTTGAACGACAAGCAGTACCAGTTGAGATTTTTTACAAGGAAAAAGTTCCAGTTCATTAACAAGTAATATAAAGAATAACTATAAAGAAAATAAAAGCATCTTTTACTGAATGGAAAGCAGTGAGTTTCAAATATCTGTTATTTATGCATTTAGCTGGATTTTGACATTATTATATATAATGCAAACATCATAACATTACAACCTAGAGCCCATGTATTTAAGCTCTACACAGACAGAAGGTGGAGGACATAGGAAAGACAAATGAACCTTTCCTTTTCCGTGCCGCTCCTGCCAGCCTGGAGCCACAGGCTGGATCTAATGCCCAGCGCCTCCCAGGCTGCTGCTCAAGCCCAGAATGTGGACTGATGGATCCAAATTTTCCTGGGGTAAGTCAGCATGAACCCACATCCCCTGTATATCACCAGCCTGCTGTCAAAATTACCTTTCATGCTGGTCTGCAGAGGTGTGGATATTATTGCCATGGATTTAGACAATTGTGCAGACAGTTCTTTATTTTACATCCTGCAGTTCTGAGAGGAGCTCAACCTTGTCTGTGTTTGTATTTTTGAATGAAATTTTCTAAATGCTGGAAATACAAATACATAGCACAGCAAGGTTTGCATTCGCACTGGGTCCAGCATCCCTTCGCAACATTATCTTCAAACAGTGAAGCAAGAAGTTTCTTTGAGCAAATTCAGTCTTTGCTGAATCCTCATTTGTCTTCCTTCCAGAAGCTCATAACATAAATATAATAATGAACGGTGAGGACTAAACCAGAGAAAAATCTTATCTCAGAATTATTAGAAGACAGGAAAGATAACATGTTGCTTTTTGGAATAAAGTAGACATTCAAAGCTCCTTATGCTGTGAAGCAAAATCATGTAAATGCTTGCTTCTTAAATAGACTGGGTCATGGGCTTAGACATATCGACCACAGACATGTAGCTTTTGGAGCTGGTTCCTGCATCTCTTGTCTCTTAAGCCTCTCCAATACTGGTCATGCAAGGAAAGAAGTGGATGTAAGGGAGGAGTTTCATTTACATCTGCTCTTGCCCAGCATAGAGTCCAACAGAGACAATATATCACCAGCTTAGGACTGAGGAGTTCTTTGGCTATTCCATTTCTGCCTGTGAATGATTTGGACTATTATGCAGGGTTAGGAAGCTGTAACTCTCTTTCCTCCAGCCATAGGATAAAACGTTCCTTTGGGGTGGTGATTTACATTGAGATTATTCACAATCGTGGCCATGGCAAACTGTTACCCTGTTTTGTTCTAGTGATTTCATTGTACTGCACACATTAAGTCAAAGACAACTGAGTTTGTATTCTTGGTATTGCGTGAAAGTAACCATACTGCTGCTATTACACATTGGCTGCCTGAGTTAAATGATTCTATGGTTATTTAATGTAGCTAGGTGGTAAGCCTTATGTCATTCTAATGATTCAATTGTTACAGTCCTAAATAAAAGTGGACAATTTGGATCAGGAGCCTGAATATCTGATAAACTGTGTGGGTGTCTAAGATCCAAAGTTGTGGTTTAGCATGCTCTACATATGTGGGCAGCTGCACCATTTAGCTGTGGATCCAGGCTTGGGCTGGAACACCCCAGGCTGGTTTGAACACTTCCTTCCAAAGTCTGGCGGGTTTCAGCGTGATGGTTTTCAGTTAGGCCCATTTTTAACAAAAGCAAATGCAAATGAGAAGCTACCCAGAAATAGCAATGCATATCAATTTTCTACATCAATTTATAATGCAATGGAAACAGATGGTACATTCAGGCACTGTCAGAGAGAGCCATTTGGGTTTTGGTGACTATTCCTTTTTTATTTTTGATGGTATACTTATTCTATTTCCATTGCTGAGTTGTTTCAACACCTATAAAATAGGATATCACTGTAAGTGAGAGCTATGTAAACTAATCTTGGTAACATATGCAGCTTTCTCAGTCCCGAAGTGATTTTTCTGACCAATGGTGTAAGTTGTCAAGATTACCACCTTTTGATGGCAACCAACACCATTCACTTGGTTTCTACTTGCAAAGAGAGGGAATAATTTACCAAGGATCCTGAGAAGCCATTTCCAAAACCATGAAAGGCTCCTTCTATTTTTAGGAGGCATCTTTTGTGCTAAAGATGAGTCAAGAGATTATTTATTTTGACATTGTATTCCACACAGTATTTGTATTCTACATTTTCCACGGTATTTACAAAAAAAGCCAGTATGGTGATCTAAATTCAGGACGCATAGCTCAGAGAAATAGATTAATTCAGATACGGTTTGGTGCAACACACAGCTTATGCAATTTACTGCCACCATTTCCACTGAATCTTTGCTGATTAATTCAGTTGCATCAAAAAAGTGACCACTGTTTTTTTAAGGGAGGAGCATGGTCAAGGTTGCTGGGTTGTATATTGAAATTGTATAGTGCTGAAGTAACCCACTCTAGTGTCTACAGTCAGTCAGAAATTCTCCAGTTAAAACCTTTTCATCAGAAATTGTTCCTTCATTAAGAGATTCAATCACTAAAATCCACCAAATATCTCATGCGCAAAATAGAATTTATGGTCATGATGAACAAATGCAATGCAGAAGGCCCAGCTGTCTATTGTTACCACACAAAGAAGCTGATTCAATTTTGAGGACTGGACCTCTTTTTTCCATTTTCCAGCGTCCCCCACTCACTGTTCTCTCTTGCACTCTTCAAGTCTTTTTCTACCTTGCATTCAGTAATTCTTCCTGGAGCAAATACTTGAATTTCAGTCTCAGTAAAATAGCATCATTACCAAGCTAGAAAGAATTTCATCTGCTTGGTCTTCTGTTTTTTTCTACCCTCAAGCCCACAGTATTGAATCTTTAAGTTCAGAAAATTCTCTCAGAACAATAAAACCATTTACCATCAAGCAAAGTTTCTCTTTGGGCAATACAAGCAAATAAATATGCATCTTCTTGAACTGTTGAGTTAGCACCTAACAGCAACTCTAACAGTATAAGATTCTGAATATCCCCTCCTCTGCACAGCAAACATCTATGTTGGATAAATGGATACAAGCCATTTATCATAAAAAGGTTATCAAAGGTAAATTAAGACTAATGTGAAGTATTGCAACAATTCTCACACCAGCTCAGACATATAATAGCTTTGGTAACTCAGAGAAGGGGTCATTGGGTTGTGAATCCTGAAAGGTAAATCCTGACAACTAGCAATAGCAAAAGGAAAAAAAAAAAAATGAAGATGAAAAAAGGAACAACTCATGTTCTGCACTTCGTAAAGAAGGGAAGGAAAATGACTGTCAGTACAATAAAGTGCATGACAGGGGGAAAAGATGAATTAACCGAAAAACACAGTTAAAAAAGGTTCACAAAATGTTCTTCTTTGGGACATAAAACAATTATTTACATTTTATATTACTTGGTTTTCCCATTTTGTAAGATGGGGACTATGCATTCTCATTTTGTTTTTTTTACGTGAAGTCTCCACAGCAGGGTCTATGGAACCCAGCACAGTCAGACCAGATCACAACTGCAGTCTTTAAATTGTGCAGTATTAATCAGTGACCTTATTTCTTTTGTGTTTATGGTGGCACGGCCTTCCGGATTTGTGCTGTTGGTAATACCATTGAATTCACTTGCAAAACATATCAATGGGGTTACTGTTGAGAGTCCGTTATAGACAGCTCCTTAGCAGAGGACATGACATCTCACTGGATGTGCTAGTGCAGAACCAGTGCGTGATCTTTCACTGCGCAACTGTTGTTTGAGTCAAAAAGAGACAACTATGTATTATTTACTTCCCAGTGAAGGACATGATTAAAATTAGATTTACATCAAGAAGCAAATTAGCACATTATGTTATTTCCATATATCAGAGAACGGATGACTGTAAAAAAAGCTTTGTTTACATACTGTAATCTATTTACCTGATATTTACAGATAAATAAAATAGACACAGATCAGGCATAAATCAATGCAAATCATATGTTTATGTTCATCAATTGAACCTTATTTTTCGTGAATTTGTTGATAACCTATTATTTCAATAATGAAAAACAAGTAAAAACTTCCCCCAAAAGAGCAAATTCTTTTTCTATTTACTATGCAAATAGAAGCAAACTGCATTTTCCATTTCTAATTAACTCTCTACCTGTTCCTCAATCAGCTAAATTGCTATTAGATTCTTGCTAAGTTATTTTTGGGACTATTTTGAAGAGAACTATTCTGCTTGCTATAATTAAGACTTCTAAAATTAATATTTAAATTTTATAATTGCTGGACTATGGCATCCTGAGAAATAATAATTACGGTTCTGATTGCAGAGTTGAAGTGAGCTGTTATGTGCATTTGACTCTCTTTAATCTTGCAGCCTGTACCCCTGTTCACTTGAACAATGTTATTAAGTTCTGAAGCTGATTACATGGGTTGGTTTCTAAGTCTGACAGCCAACCCTTTAGGCATCTAAAAATAATGTTCTGTTTCTTTTGTTAAGGGGGGGGAAAATGCCTGTACCACCTTAAGCAACTGGAGCTAGACCTTACAGTGAAAGCCCAGCCTGGTCCAACCAATTCAAAAACTTTAGATCAAACCTAAAGTTCTTTTTCGGTGCTAAAGGCAGGGAACAGAAAATTCTTGATCTCACCAGCTGAATGTTGAGCTGAGATGGATGTCAGTATCTCGTCAAGTCTGCCTGCAGTTCCCATCTTGAGATCTGAGCCTCTCTAGGCTTTGATAACAGCAGTGAATTTGAAGCAGGGAACACAAGAAATGATTAAAGTAATTGCTCAAAAATAGCAAATAACTCCATCACAAGTTATTATCTGCAGTGAGGTTATGTTTGTGAATGGGAGAGAGAGTTCAGTGTGCATATATAACACAGAATGACAACATTCCTAGAAAACAAGGAGAACTACAAATTACTTTAAGGATGAAATACCCTGAGCGAGCTCAGTTCAAGACAGAGAGTAGGTATCCATTACCTTTCATGCCTCTGTTTAAAGGTCTTCACGAAAAGACTGAACTTCTTTGGATGCATTAAGGGACTGATGTTGCAATTTTGTTTCCTTTTTTTTTAATCCTCCTTGGAAATCATGTTCTGAGTAAAATGTTTTGATTTCTGTACATTCAACCAAACATGAAGAGCAGCTCAACTTAAAGAATAGTAGAAAAGGCAGATAGAGGAAAGAACAAATTCTGGTATGGCATGAAAGGAAAAAGTGAACCACTTCAAGTGTCTGATTTTCAAAAATAAAAGTCTGCCCTCACCCTCTCTAATGCGAAGCAACCTAACTAACTTTTGTTAGTAAAAAGCTGATTAAGACTCAGTGGAGAAAGACTGCTTCTCCTGCAGTGATTGAGTTAATGCAAGACTTGAATTGCCCTCTAGAATTTTCTCTCTATTGATTATACAACAACCTAGGACAACGACGCTCTTAATTAGGATCCTCAATTAAGTGCTTAAAATTTGGTGGGATCAATGCCAACCAACGCAATTACCCTCACTTTTTTGTACAAATAGAGTGCTACATCACGTCTTTTATTTCCTGGGAGACTCATCACTGAAGGTACAGTTCTTGAACTGAAAACAAATGTTTTTTTACCACTTTCTGTGTTGTCCTGATTCAGGGACCTTTTGGGGAGCAAAAATGGTCACTGCAATACTATTCGGTTTTTCCCTTCCCTTCCACCAATGGGTTTACCCCTGTACCTCCTGTACAAAACCACAGTGATATAGTAGGCAAGGAGACAGACTCATCCTCAACACAGAAATTAATACAAGTAGGCGAGCACGCTTCCAAATAGTCCCCAAAGCATCTGCTCATGTCCTCCTCTCACCTTCAGTAAAAGAACCATAGTCTCTTCCTGCATCTAAGTCTTTCTGTTGCCCTATAATTTCAATTGCTCAATAGTAATTTTACCATAGCTTTCCTAGAAGATGTGGATAGGAACAGAACAGTCATTAGATTCGCTACAGTATATTTGTAGAATTTCAGAAATCTTAGTTTCATTTTTCATTTGATTTCCCTTCTTATTTCCTACTCTTACACTGTAAGATTAAGAATATACCACGTACAAGCTACTAGTTTATATTTGCTACAATCATTGCATAATAATTCCATGCATGACTAATTAGCCATCAAGCATCAATTTGTGCTATAGCTTATTAATTTTTAGAGAACATTTTAAAAGAAAACAGAGGCTTCAGCCAACTATTCCTTGCTTTATATGATTTAACTTGTCATTAAGAGACATGATGATATTTTCATCTTAACTACCATGAAGTGAAAATTCCTTTTTCAAATCAGAATAGTATTGCAGAATGGATTTCATGAGTTTAGTATTCCAAAATCATGCACTACTTACAATAATTAACAACTGCCTGTAATTATGGGTGCATAGGGGTTTCTCTGCTTAATGCAAAGTGCCCTGTTGAAAGTAAAGGTACTTCAGTGGGGGAAGGACATAAAATGTCACAGGATATGCTGAATGGAAAGCTTTGCCCTTCTGATGGAGCAATATAATTTTATAAGTTTCAAATTAAAGTTAAATTTTTTTTTACAGTCTTTGAAAACCGCTGATCTATGTTGGGAACCATAAAGAAACATATATAGATACAAATATATAGCTGTATTTATTTGAGGTGTAATAATTATACTCAGTAGAATGGATGTGGCAGGATTATTTCACTGACAGTCTGTGTCATGTAGCCTGGCTATTACTGAGAAAATAATAACACTCTGGTCTGTGTGTGTGGTGGGGTGGTTCTGGTAATCACATTCTGTTATTTTCTGAATCAGAAATTAGAAGCATCCATAATATTTACACAAGATAAGACAAAGCACCTAGTGAACTAATTACTTTTTCAATCTGAGACCAAGGAGGTTTTTCTGAAAGTGATTTAAAAGTTGCCTTTTGTTTTATTCCCAAGTAGGATATCTTTCTTGCTCTAAATATAGCAGAAGTGGCAATCAGAATGGCCAATGAGTTTGAAGTATATTCAAGTATTCAAATAAAATTTGAAAATCAGTCACCTAAGATTCAATATTTGTCTAAATTTGGAAATAATTGTTGCCAAAGTTATAAGTTATTCATAAATGGAGTTATCTCTGATCTTGAAGTGTTCATGTTTTTAGTGTTCATCTTTGCCTAATGTCAAGAATTCAGACCTATATAGATTCATCTTTCCTAGCATGAGAACATGCATTCATATGCAGATCTGCTCATCTTTCTTTCCAAAATAATAGCTAGGCAGTAACAGCATATTTAGAAACATTTTTTCCTATAGAAAAGGATGAGTTTTTTTCTCAATTGACAGCTTGAAGACTGCACTGTGTGTGTGCAGGTACATATGTGTTCACATGCATGTACTTTATCTGTATACATATTTCTAACTCTAAAAATAGAGTTGAGATTTCCTCTTTCTAAGTTTTTGGTCAATGAACAGAAACAAAGTCTTTTAGCATCAGGAATCAATGATCATTTGGAACCATTCAAGCTGTACTTTTTAATCCTGATTAGTGAGAATAGCAACACTTCCAATGAACAAAATTGTGATTGTATTAAGTAGAACTGACAAAAGTCCCATTAGAAAACGATGCACTCTGCTATGTTTTCCTATAATGCCACAACAAAAAGTCCCATTTCTTTTGGGGAATTGGCAGCCAGAAGCTGAAATTCATCCCAAATGTCTCTGTACCAGCTAAAAAAGTATTTTATTATAAAGATGATACTGCCATCTATTGGGTGACATTACTATACAAAAAAATTATGTCTTTTTTCTGAATTCAGCAAGAACAAATCGATTGTGTGATTCACCTGATTTCCTGTGGAGTTTTATTAGCAACTAGATAAAACAACCTTTATTTAGTGTATTACGTATGCCTCTGCAAAGAACTCAATCCCTCTTTGTTACCATTACCAATTACATGGAGAGAGACATTTTAGCATAGTGACAAACTTAAATTTAATGATGTGTCACTGGAACAACAGCAAAACAAAAAACCAACAAAATCCCCACCAAAACCACTCCTTAATATCACCTCACATCTCAGAAAGATGTTATAGCGATGTTTTCAGGTACAGTGTCAGTGAGTGGAACTGCATCACTTGCTGTGTTGGAATAAAAGCTCTCATTTCCATGTAAGTGGCAATCTTTTGCAATACAAAGAGATTCCTGTGATATACAGAGACTTCACAGATTATTTTTTTTAAAGTAACCTAGTGAAGCTTCAAAGAAATATTTTGCCCATCTAAGATTGATTTTATTTTCTTATAAAATTTTAATTGAAGTTCTGATTTCTTTTGTGACATCCCTGCAGCAGCTAAGTTATCTATATCTTAGGTAGACGAAATGTGTGTTTTTTTGAAGAATACAGGTGTCAAAAGTATAAGCACTGAAAACTTATATATGAGCTTTGATAGTTCGAGTTCAGTCCTTTACTTAGTGGGCCCTCACGGAAGTAACTGCATACTGTAAAATAAATGAAGTAAGTTGGAGAAGTGTCCCCCTGTGTTCTGTCAGGTCTGGCAGTGCAGAGGCCTTGAAAGGGCTGCTCAGCTGCAGAAAACAGGCAAGCAAATAATAATGGCAACAGAAAACAGTCACAAAAGAATGACAAGCCTCCTTCTTTGACTGCATCTATTGCCATATCTTTATGGCACTCTGACTAATCAGGGCTTTCTTGTTTCTCTTATTTCTTAGCTTTCAGAAGAAGTCATTTTACCTTTCATGGCCCAGGAGGTTAGCTGACTATAGTAAGTTTCACGTACATAACCTCTGTTATTCTTGATGCATAGACCAATGGTAGCCAGCTTGACTTTTTATTCCTAAAATGGACTTGGAAGGCCAGCGTTTGAAACCAGTAGGAAGAAAATTCCTCTCTACTTTTAAACAGAACCTGTGTGACCCAGAACACCGAAGCAACAGCAAGCTGGAACCGCACAATGCTAATTGTGCTGGCGCCACAGAGAGCAGAATTTCAATTTGCAACCTCTTTGATTTTTTTATTACTGAGGTTAAACCCAGACAAGTTTAGCTAACTATGTGCTAAGGCCAAGAGGAACCATCACAGAGAGTACAATATTCTATGCTGCCATGCTTGGAAAAACCCTATTTCTTCAGGCTAGTGTTCTCCTAGGTAAGTACAAATGCCTCCCATTACCATTAATGGCAGAGAAAGGATAGCTAATAAGTATTAGACTAGAACTCGGAAGATTTTGCATCTAATTATACTTTTGCTACAGCATTTCTACATGACCTTGGGCCAGGCACAAAAAGATCTATCTATGCTTCAGGCTACCACTGGTAAATGGAGATAATGATATATTTGCCCCTTACAGCAGTGTTGTGAGGTTAAACTCAGGTTACTCTAATATTAACATTTGTTTTCCGGTATTGAAATGATAAAAGACATTAAAGGTCTATTGCAATAAGATTAGAAAGGAGTTTGGGTTTCTTTTTTGTATGCTTACCTTTCTCCTAACACATCATTTAAAGAAAAAAAGGGGATTCTTTTGGAAACAGTTTCTGTTAAACAGCAGCAGGTTTGTGCATGGCAAAGCACCTGTAGAAAAGGAATATGCAGTAAAAGGGTAAGAAAGTCACACTCCTGCTCTGTGGAAGATTGCAGAACCTACCTACAGAAGGTAGGCAGAAAATGTGAACTCACTGTATAGCAGCAACCAGAATTTTGCCATTATTAAAGAGGAAAAGTCTGTTGATGGCAGTAGTGTGAAATTATGATCTCTGCCAGCTCCAATGGCAAAAGGGATACGGAAAAGTGGCACCAGTGTAATATCGAAGCTGTGTTGGGGGTTTTGTTGGACAGACAGCAGGTGAATTTACAGAAAATGCAAATTAGATTAGCTTTAAAGCCACAGTACAATTTGATTTACACTGTACGGTGCTTCCAAAGTTTCTACTGCCCCAAGCAACTGCCCCTTTTTTTTGAATAGGCAGATGTTTTCCATAAGGATCCTTGTCCCTTATCTATGTACTAATAATCCTGTGCAGTTCCCTTGATGGGTACTGACCAAGTTCTTGCTTTAATAAGCTCTTGGTCTTTGGTCTCACAGATTCTTCTTTTCTCCAACCTAATCCTAATTTGCCCAAATATCTACTGGTTATAAAATAACTACGCCAGGAGGGTATGTTAAAATGGAAGGGAAACCCAGCATTTTACTTTCTCCAGTCTAGTTATCTATCTAAACCAGTGCCAATTGTCTAACAAAGATAGGATGTTCTTCAAGCAGCAATAAAAATCACAAAGAAGAGGTCTAACATTTTCTTCTCTTTAAACCCAAGGGCTGCAAACACAAAGACCACTGCATGCTGAGGTTGCCTTTTAGGTGCTCTAGAACACCCTACCTGCAAACTAATGTTGTGTAACACAGCAAATTATCACTTTAAAACTGATATTTTGAATGCTTGGTTTAGTGCTGTAAAGGCTATATAGACACAGGGTTGAAGATCAGGTTGCAGATACCTGTTCAATCTCATTTCTGCATCAATTCAATCTGGGAATGAGTTTCAAATAATTTTTAAACATATTTTATTCAAAGTCTCCTGGACAGGAATCCTGTTTTTATTTGTACTGGAATATGTCCATTAATATAACACATTCAGTTAACAATAGTAGAAATTTAAACAATTCCTTACCCATTAAGCTGGTGTCACACTTCCATTCTCCTCAGGAACTGAATGACAACTTGTAAATGTAATCCAAACCAGTTCTTTTTATTCTATGTCTGATCTGAGTGAAACACATGAAGAAATAGATCATGTGAGTGTGATGAGCAAGAGGAATTCAGTATTGAACTGGAACATTGGGCTTAGTTATCAAGAAAAGGAAAGGATTAACTTCTGGTTAAATAGCAACTAAGCAGCATATTGAAAAATTCTAATGTGTGTGTCTATCAATGCCTTGTCTGTGTCATATAGTCATTCTGTGGTTCAGGGAATTAACTTAAATCACACTTTTCCTCTAGTGGCTACTTCATATTCCTCCTTTTATGGTAGCAGGTTTGAGGTCTGGTTTTCTAAAGGTCTGAAGACCAATAGGTAGAACTACGTCAAAAGCATTTGTATGCTGAATACATGAAAGACAACTTAAAATACTGACTTTGATAAAATGGAGTGAGTCAAGCTCAGTAGCCAGTTATTCCAGACCTCAGGACCTAACACCAGCCACTCCCCCCCTTGGAGAAGCAGGGAACTTCTCAGCAAAAGTGAGCAAAAAGAGAGAAGACTCCTGCATAGCAAAAGCCTCATTTACAGTAACTTGTATCTGACTGCTTGGACAAGTGAAAAACCAGCTACTGAGTCAATATGGAGCCAAAGTCATCCTTATGCATGCGCCACAGGACAAAGTGGAGGGCAGCATTTATAATTAGCAAAGGTTTATTTGCTCAGCAGCTGGACAATGACCAGGTGTAAAAGAAGGATATATTGGCTGCTTATACTGCATTTTGTATGCAAACAACTGTTGTCTGTCTCTCCAATAGGGAAGAAGGGTTCTAACTGTCCAGAAAAGCAGATCTGGCTGAAGGGTCATTAGCAGTACCTGGAATGCCTGAAAATTCAGATCCTGGGTGTCTCATGTCAGATATTTAAAATCAGTGGAAAGCTCATAGTTCAAGCCCCAACCACTCCTAGCCTCAGGCCCTTTAAGAATAGGAATAGCAATTTAATAATTAATAGATATGGACTGTGTACAGAAATGGAAGTCGTGAAAACTCACAGCTGAATATAATTTAGTGTCTTCATCACTCAGGATGATGAACAGCAACCATTCTGTGATCTTGATCCCATTCAATGCATTAGACAACATAACAAAATTATAGAAAAAATGACCAAGATAGAGTGTAATTAAAGAGCATGCCATACAGCTTAGAGGTGTGCAGCTGGAGATCACCCTTAACTCTTCATTATGGTAATTCCTAAATTTCAATGTCTGCATGCATTCATTTAACAGAAAATTTAGGGATATTTTTGAGAAGAGAGAGAAGGGAAGTCTTTTAATAATTCACATCCACATAGATGCACTGATGACACTTTTGTTTACCTCAGCTTCTTAGTGTATTCCTCTCCATTTTCCCTCATTTCTTCTGTCTCTTCCTGCCTGCATTTTTTGGGGTCCTCCTTTTCTTTTCAAGCTTCCTCCTTTTTCAGTCTCAGTAATCTGTATTGAACACAAGTAAAACAAAAATTGAGTAACTTTTAAAATAAACAACAATGACCCTTTTCTACCCCCACCCCTCCCAGGAAAACACAAGTAAAACAGAGATTGAGAGAGTTCACCTAATGGTACCAGTTCTTTTTATCTACTTTTTATTTCAGTCTGTAAAATAGTGCTATGGATGGAAGGAGATAACTTAAATGACAGAGAGTTCCTGGTATAAAGGATTTTTCTTCCTTTTGTAGCAACCCCTCAGAGAAACAATAAGTGAAGCAAAAAGATAGAGATTCTGTTCTATAAAGTCTCTAAAGTTCAACTTACAAAAAAATACTTGTTCAGTTGTGTAGTACAGCCTCCTCCAGAGAAAGCAGAAACAAGACAAAGATCCTAGTTTACAATGTCACTGAAAATAGAAATTATTTTGTAACTTTTATGATTCCTGGGCCTAATCCAAATGTCTCTGACTCCCATTTTCATTTTAATTGTGCACTGGATTAGTTCCCTTTCTCCTTTTCCCTCCCTTGACAAGCATTAATTATTTGCATGCCACACATTCCTGAAGGACACACATTCAGTTGAGAGGAGACAAACATTTCAAGCTGGGGTGAAAAGAGGAAATAATTTGTTATTAGCCCCAAAAGTCAACCCTTTGCAGGCCAGAGTCAGTAATGCAATCATGCTGATAATAAGCAGAGATAATGGCAAAAGGGAGCAGAGGACAGCAATCTTCCAACATCCCCAACTCTACCCACCCAGCAGCTGTTCTGGAAACCCATTATAACAATTTTATAGCCATTCCTGTACATGCCGAATGCTACTTAATAAACATAAACAAGTTTATTAAAGGAGAAGCTTATCCATAAACTTTGGAAGATTCTCAGTTATATTTTCTGCCAGCTCAGTTTGATGTCACTTCAGAAAATTCACTATCTAATTCCACTGCATACTGTAGATGTCTCCATTCCTTAAGCTGTATTTATTGCTTACAGAGCCAGCTTGAGATAGTACAATTAACTAATATATGCCAAGAATGAATCCACGAGAAAGAGCAAATAATATTAGAATCATATTCTTGAAATATAGGTAACATAATTAAAATTATTAATTTTATTTCAGATTAAAATGAAATAGGATTTTTCATCTGTGGTTATGGTGTTACCACCAAAGACATTGTTTTTAAAAACAAAGAGGAGGTAGGTAGTAAGTTGGAACTGAATTGCAAGAGAGCCAGAACTTGTTTTATATTGTAGTCATTGGGGATTTGGATTTAAGCAAGCAACTAACCCTTCACATTAAACAGGCCAAATCCTGAAAGCGTTGAGGATTCATCACTTCTGAGAACCACAGATGCTCAAACTGCTCCTGATCTGGCTTGCTCTCCTCCTTTGGGTCCTATGCTGTTCAGTGCTGGGTGTCCCTAATTCCAGGTGAGGCTGATCATCATCAGCTGATGATGCTCAGGAGCAGTACTGAAGTTCCTAATAGCTGACAGTATAGTAAAGGCAACATTTACACAGAGCATATGCATGACTACATAGCATTTTAAAAGTTCCATGCAGTTTTATACTCAGGGATTTAGCTGTTCTTGCAAAAGCGATGCTCACTGAATGAGCAAAACCTGCACTGTAATAATAACAAAGTATTTGCTATTTATCTTACATCTAGATTCAATCAATTTTTCAGCATCAGCTCTCTAGAATACTACTGTATGCCCTACAATAAATAAGACACCAGATAGGTATGCAATTATAAGAATCTATAGATTTGTATGTTGTTAGAGCCACAGCAACAACTCTTCATGTTCATTCCAATAACATTCAATTAGCTCTAATGAGTGTAAGTTTTAGTGCTTAATCCTATGCCTCTCTAAGGATATGCTTGCAAGGAGGTGTAGCTACTAGCTGGTAAAATATAACACCATCTGATTAGGACAAATTATTTTCAAAACATAGCTGCCATAAAAAGCTAAAATGAAAGGTAAAGTGTCAGAACAACTGCTGCTAAATTCTATTTTCAGCATTGTAATTGGGATAATATACCATAATTTATTTTAATGAGTAACAATTAAGAAATGGTTTCTAGAGTTGCATGTAATTTCTTTCAATTATTAGTTATTAGTTGTTCATGCATAAATGTGTTTTAATATTGGCTTGTCTGAGCTCTAGGAGGTGATTAAAGCCTTTCAGTATATTAATTTTTCGTTTGTAGAGTTGTACATTACAGAGACAACTCTAGCACAAGGCATTTATAAGAAAGAGATCGGTGACACTTGAGAGAAATATTTCTTACATATTATGAAAAAATATGTAAAGCAATATTAGAAAGGTGTCAGAAAAAATCCTGGTATGGTTAACACCGAATTTTGTTTTATCTAACTGCAGCTACAGTTTAATGGCCCCTGTCTTAATAAAATATTTAAGTTAACCTGGTTGCAGAGTGTCTTATTATACTACATATTCTTTCACTTTATTAGGATAAAGAAATATTATCATGGGAGGCTGTACTAACAAGCCTAGACATTGCTTGTATTGTTAAAGAATAGGTTCACATCTCAGTGGAGTGTAAAGACCTAGAGAAACTGGCACCTCTTTAACTGAAAAAGCATTCTACCTATCTTATAGAAAGCAGTCTATTTTGTGCTAAGAGGAATGGCTTATAACAACAAACAGCCTCTCTGCTATCAGTCATTCTTACATAGCACAATAATTACTGTGCTTGCCCTTATCCAAGCTGGGGTGGGGTGTTGGGGGGAGAAACAAATGCTGAAGTCTCTTCAGAAGGCAAACACTAACCTGACCTGAGCATAGTGTGTCTTAACCTCACCAGTATGAATCTCCTGGGAACCAATGCCTATTCTTACGAATTCATCCATGGTAATGTTCATAACCAGGATATAACAAGAGATCTTCATATAGAGAAATTTATTATTTTATTTTTTTTACTTACAGTATTCTGTCAGCTTATATTTCTGTTCCTTAGGCCTCCATGCATCCAGAAACTTAAGAATAATGAATGAACCTTTAAAGATTTTTTTTTGTAGTTCCACTGTAGGTAATTACAATTCAGTTATACTGTTTCAAGAAATGTGACTATATCTAAACACTACGCATATGTTGCTTTTGCTATATTTTAAAACATCTTTCTTATTCCAGTAACATTTATCCATCAAAACAATAACATCCCACTATAATTAATAATTATCTACTACGACCATCTTTCAGGATGTTAAGTAATGCACCATGATTTACAGACCCCTCAATTACAAACAGTCTTTGTGGTAGTTGGATAATAAATAAACGTCAAATAGTCTTAAATTTCAGTGTCCCATTGCTCTGAAATTCAGCAGAAGCTTACAACTTTGCTCCTTTAAGCTCCACAGAAAGGCTTGGTACTTGGATCATTTTTAACTATCAGATGAATTGAACAAAAAATAAGAAGCTATTTCATTTTACTGTTTCAAAACAAATTAAGTTTTGTCTGGAATAGACTGCTGTGATCAGCACGAAGTTTTTGTGCGTGCTATTTCTCAGGATGTCGAAGATGGGTTTCTGTGAGGATCCCTTACTTGTTTTTCCCTTGCAAGCAAGCAAAGCCTATTTCATACAGATACAAGGTTGACTAAATCCTTCTTAGACAGCAACACACAGTACATCAGCAAAGCAGCACAAGGAGTATTACAGTCTGCATAATAAATTTTTCGAGGCCTTTATTTTCCTGTACATTTCAAATCTTTTCTTTTCCTGCTGAAGATTATATTCATCCTGAAACATTACCCTTCAAGTGTTAAAATGACAAGTGCTGATGAAGGTAAAGCTGATCAGCTGCAAGACTCCCACTGCTGAACATTATAAAGTTTCTGTTATTCAAACAGCTCAGTTAATTATCCAAATGTGAAGGATATCAGGAGGGGACCTGCTGAGCTTTACAGCTGACTTCCAGGGAATTATCCATAATAGAGCTGTTATAAGAAAATTATGACAGACCCAACATATAGGGACCTCTGCTTACCTCTCTTGAGGATATGTGCAGGACCTTATAATCAAACAGAGTTAGGACTTTCCTCAGAATCAAAGGGAAGCTACATTTTGCAGGGGAAAAGCAGTCCAATCAACCTCATGGTGTTTTATCACATAAACCCAGAGAGGATTCCAGAGTCACACGTGTTAATTGCTTGCTGTAAAGATGACTGGCATTCCTCTGGTGCCAGGGACTACTTTCTTAAATTTAGGTTCTTAAAATAACTATTGTGCCTTGTCCACAGTTAAAAATTTAGTTCTTGCTGCCTCTATGCACGTTTTTTGAGAAGCCATATGATCTCTTTACAATAAGCACTCATAATGGGTGTTTATGTGACTGTAATTTTGGGTCTTTTTAAGTTGTTACAGTTAACATTTTGTTAACCTGGGACATACAATTCCACAACAAAAAAAAGTTAGGGTAAGGAACCCTCAGTGACTACTAAAGAGCGTGAGAAAATAAGCAGTATTGAGGTGGATTGGGTAAAATATGGAATCTGCTAGAAAACTCAGACCTCTGATAAATCTGCACAGGATTGGCTGATACTGCAGCAGCTAAAGCTCTGTGACTCTTTATTTCATGATCACAGTCACTTGGTCTAAACCAAAAGATATTAACTCCAACCCTTTCTTACCCCCCCAGAAACAGTAATTTTTGCACAAAGCTGTACTAGTGCAACGCTAGCCAGCTCAGGGACTGTAAGCACAAGGGTTCTCTCATACTATCTCCCTTAGCAAGGCTAATATGCCTTGTTATTTTTTACTGTTTCCAATAATCCCTCTTCAGTATATCTGCATAGTATTGCACTCACCTGCATGGGCATGCCCTGGCTGGAGACAATAGACTTGTGATTAAGCTGTGAAAGAGAAAACTGAAGGCATTAAGGAAGGTCCTACTAAGGATTTAATACTTAAAAACTAATGTGTTCATCCAAAGCAAATAGTTAATTTTCCATGACATACAGTGGGAAATAATAGTATCATATCTTACAGCAACCATTATAATTATATAAGCTTTTTTGAAAGGCCTATCACCATAGCATCTGGACACCATCAATTAATCATTTCCAGACATTCATATTTTTTCCAGACATTAAGTATCTCTCTCTTTGAAATATTATTTAACTTTGCAGTATAAGTTCTAAGCAGGTGCACCTAACAGCTTCTATAAAATAATGCGAAGCCAAATGAGCAATTCTGGGTATGATAATATCAGTGAAAGTTACGCCCTGCACTTATTACCATAAAGTCGTAAGTGGGATGGTATAAAAATGGAATAGTAATGGAAACCACATTTCCATAATTGAGATAATCCATATTCTGTAGTACCACAGGTTAATTTGCAAAATTAATTTGATGTGATAAATGGTTATAAAGTTATCATGCAACTAACCAAAGCCTTCTTACTGTCCATACTTTTTTGCAGCCTTGGAGACTGAAAACTATATAAATTTTTCTACCAAATTCTTCAGCGGTAAGATTGGAAAAAAGACTTCATTATCCTGGCTACAAAACTGATGTGGTTATAGTACTTCCAGCATGGCCACCTGTATTGCGCTGG
Organism: Tringa tobata; assembly: GCA_033628505.1. Taxonomy (NCBI): domain Eukaryota; kingdom Metazoa; phylum Chordata; class Aves; order Charadriiformes; family Scolopacidae; genus Tringa; species Tringa tobata. Next base: position 6,910,186 of record JAHREE010000567.1, read on the forward strand.
GCACACCATCTTTCATGAGAACCTTTGCTCATGAGCCCTGACTAGAGAATTAGTTCAAGGTTCAATAGCCTGAGGACTGATGGTACTGCCTGTGAAAGTCTTATGCCAAATCTAAGATCAGTTTTAGTTAGCTTTGCCCTCTTCCAGTTGTATTTCCAATTTATTTCTGCTTGTCCTGGCAAAAAAGTTCAATTCTGGCAATGACCATATTCCCACCCAAAACAGACAGTTGCCTCTAGACCACCTCTAGAAAAAAAGAGAGTCTTGGAATCGAGCCATACCCAAACAGCAGCAGTGAAACGCATCAGAAATTTTCAGTATTCAGCAAAATCTGCAAACCTTAGTAGAAACAGTATCACAGTTCCCTAACAGTATTATATAAGCATATGCTCACATCTATTTTTGAACTTAATTTAGTAAAACAGTAAAACATGAATATGATAGTGACACATCAAAGCTCATACACAGGAGTTTTACTGAACTCTTTCTGTTTCTGAGACAGTTTAATCTGACTCAAAACTATGCCTCTCACTGAGCAACAGATTCACTAACGTAGTGCCATGGCTACTCCTCCCATACGGGCGCTCTCACCACAGATCAATGAAGAGAAAGGCTGGAGATCTATGTCTCTAGCCAAGACATGACTAACTGAGTATACCTCTAGCTATTACCATGCATCTGGTTTCCCCCAATGACATGCCCAATCTATTTATCTTATTTTCATAAATTAATTTGTAGAGAGCAAGTCTAGCTCTTTCAACCCAGAGGAACAATGTCAGCTTGACTGACTGCAAATTCTTTCTTACAGAAAGCCCCTCAAGTGTAATTGCAACAGCATGGCAAAGGGTTTTAAAGCAGTGACTTTTCTAGGAATAAGTTCTCTCATGCTCATGTTTATAGGAATCCTTTCCTTACTTTGCTTACAGCAGTCTCTTCAAGGCTTCAGTCTATGGTCCTACTTATGCTTGAATACCTCCTTGCTGCTTGTCTTTTCTTGCTGTAACAATTTTGCTCACTCCTTAACTCATCTTTTTTATTATGCAGTATTTCATATACAGTATTTGCATATAACACCATTGAGGTATTATATACACTACTGTTATAATAGTTGTTGATAAAAGTCAGTATTTACTGGGTGGTACTGTCTCTTCATGGATTGTGCAGTATTTTGCAATTCAATTGAAACTGTAGAATCACATTTTAAAGAAAAAGAAAGTAATCTTTTTGGAGGAAAAAACCTACCACCCCAACACTGACTTTTATAATAAATAAACCTGAGTGATTCATTAACCCAAACCACCCAAGAAACACAGGATGGTTTTCAGATTTTATGTTACTAGCCCTAGACAAAGATTTTAAGGGTTTTATTTTGACATGAAACCTAAAATATTCCTAATGCTATTAGAGAATATCTTAGCTGTATTGACAGTGTCTAATTGTAATTGATATCTCTTCAAACTTCAGCCTACCATAAAGAAATATGATTAGTTCTTTGTTCCCTGAGCCCTGCACCTGAACTGCTCCTCCTCAATAACTTTTTATTTGGAATTGCCTTGTCAAACTTCTGTAAAGTGCATTGCAAAAAGTTAACTTCTTGAGACGTATGAACATTAATGCCCTGTCAAACACAGGATCTGAAGCTGATGTAATTTGCAAAGAAACACCTCAGCTGTCACTGTAGGTTAAGAGGCCAAAGTTCCAGGTGCAGCCATTATGAAATAAGGAAAGGGTTCACAACAGGAAGCTTTTGGTCTATGAAAGAAACACTCTACTGTTACCATCTTGGGCCTGGAAAACCATTCAGCCCACTGAAACTTACAGTTGTCTTAAGTGTTAAGAACATATTTTAAATACTTGCAATATAAAGCCACAGCTAAAAGCAGTAGCATATTCTCATTCCATTCCATGTTCTCCAGAGCAGTGGCTTGGCATCTCACTTTTTATGATTAAATTTAGAGGATTAACTGATTCTTCCCTTCAACTGTTGGGTCAAAAACCAAAACAAACCTCTCTGCCTCCTGCAAAAAGGGAGGGGGAAGGGGAGAAGAGGGGCTGACAGGGAAGTTGGAACAACTGATTTCAATAAAATGCTATGTATTTATTGTTTCCTAAACATAAGCTATAAACAGGAAATCTGCATCTTATGTAAAATATTCATACTGCTTTACAGCTAATTTTCATTTCAAACACTTCATAAGCTGCTTTCATAGAATTTATTGAATCTCTGAAAATGAATCCTTGGTATTTCTATTCAATTGCCCAGTGATCCAAGTATTCACTCAGAACATGAGGCCTTAGAGTTCAATTCCTTCATCCACATTAGTGAAATAGAGCCCAATTTTTCAGTGGCTCATGAAAGCACTTTAAGCACTGAGCTACTGGTTATATGCAGATCATAACACTGGGAAGTATTGTCTTAAAAGCTGGGCAGACAGAATGTCTTTGCATATTACAGTCATTTTGTACTACTGAAAGAAAAAAGAAAATTTTGACTCTACTACCTGCAGTTTGGCAGATTGCACATTCCTGAGCAGCAGCTATTACTAAGACCAGCAATGACCAAAGCCACTAAGCTAAAGAAAAAAAATTGCAGCACAAGCTGTTTTTAATTTAGCCAAGCCCTGGCAAACATCAGCTTTCCCTGTCCTATGAAATTATGAGATGACACCTTTTTTTAAGAGAAACCCCTTTTGAAGTCAGTGATATGTTTAGCTTGCTGCTTTACTTTTCTCGACTTGTTTATTTCATGTAACTCAAGATGGTTGCAGTGTTGTTTCTGTGACCATAAAATTAATCCTATTCTAACAAGAATGTCTGCAAAGTCGTTTTTGTTTTCTGTGAATGCATCTTTTTCTCCTGTTTTTATAGAAGTATAATTCTTTATTGTAATCTGTCCCCCCACTTCCAATTGAAGCATCTCATGTTCAAGCATCAGTGTAAGTAAACGGGGTCTTCTGAAGCAACAGACAAGGACTTCATGAGAAAGAATTGTATGGCTGGTATATTTCCCAAGAGAACACACAAATTATTTCTAAAATACACCCAATATCCACCATCCAGGGGAATAAAAATCCAGCAGTTTCTCATGAAACAAGGTCTCTTGAGGGCCAGCTCTCAGGGCTGCTTCTGTTCTATCTAGCTAGTTTTTCATACTAAGTTCCCCAAACTGAAATTGATTTTAATCAACTTTTTTTTCAACTCATTCCACATTCACTCACTCTCTATTTTTATTTATTTATATTTTAAAGTCCAGTGATTTTGAGATATTGCCTTTCACATTTATAACCTCAAGGGCATTTGAAGTTCTGATGACATTGTGATCACTAGATTTTAGATGACTCTCAACTTTTATCTTATTTATCATCCTTGTCTTATTTCCCAGCAATATTAGGAGTAAGTACAAAATAGCCTGTACTTTCACTGGATAGTCCACAAAATGTATCAGAAAAGAGTCCTGTATTACCTCCAGGAAGAGGTACCCTTTCTTATCAATTCCATAATTGCCAGCCCAGTCAATATTAACTAATTGAATTTCCAATGATTAATGATCTATCCTTTTTATAGGCTTTCCTTATCTTCCTTTTCTTACTAAATCTTGCCTAGGAGGGTCTATACCAATTTTCAGTGATTTTTAGGTTTTAATTTGCCTATCTTTCATCTTCATCTAAACTGTCCCTACTCAGGTGTCTAAACTACATATGTCATTTATTTCTTTTGTCAAGTAAGATTCTTCATACATATTGCCATATGTCTTTCTGTCCTGCTGTGTCTATGCCTTTTACTATATATATTTGTCAAGGGGCTTCAACCTTTATTCTGTTTCTTGGGACATATTTACAGAATGGCTATTAGGAATGGGACATATTTGTGTACCTGATTAAAGTCCTACTTATAGAGATACACTTTTGTAAGAAAGCTGGCAGTTCTGCCTACATGTCATAAAAAGTACTCTGAAAATATACCTGAAGAAATGAGATATTTCATTAAGTGTGGTTTCACTGGATAGTCTCAATAAAATAGAGGCTTTTTGTTATTCAGTAAAAGCTGCAGATACTCACCTCATCTGAAAAATCTGACCTTAATATTAGGCAGTCATATCTGAAAAAACGTTGTTTCAACAAGTCTATGCTACAGTTTCTTTGTGGGCATGATGGGATTAAGAATGCTTTTCTACATCACCTGTAAAGTTATGTTTATAATTGTTATAGAATGTTGAGGATATTTTCTACACGATAGCAGTACTATTTACTGAGCCAATGACTAATGCAAATAATGAAATAGCTATTGTAGCTGAGAACAATTACACTATAATCAGACATAGACTAAGCCGGAAAGATCTGCCCCTTCTGTGTGTTTCTACTATTTGGTGCTAATTTTAACCTAATGGCATGAAGCAAGATTAAGGCAAAGATACATATTTTTGACTATAAAAATCCCATTTCATTCAGAAGGCCAAAAGATAATGAAAAACAGAAATCAAGTCTGTGCTGCCGTACAACCTGCAAGCACCCAAGGCCGTTGGCATTGTTAAGCGCTGTAACTTCTGCTGCAGTGTGGCATTTAGGCTACTTTCAGGAATGCCTCGAAACGACCTAACCTGTAGAGCTCAAGCAAAGCAGAAACCTGAACTCCTGAGATTACGGGCTCGCCTCTGACAGAAATCTTTTGAATGTCACTAAAAGATTTAGTGTTACTTACTGGAGCCACTTACATAGCACTGCACAACGATACCTTGATTTGTTTAGTAGAAAGCTTTGATACCTTTGATATCTATCACCTTGGAAACAAAATGTGAATAGGTGGTTGTTCCCTTTAAAACATGAGAAGTGCTGGATTTATAGCCTCATACACTGTTCATAGTCATTGACATATACAGTTCAGTAGTAAAAGGTTGGAGCTTTCTTCTACTGTCCTGCCAAGATGCCTCAGTCCTGATCTGGAAAAAAAACACCTGCAGATGAAGGCATATGCCTCCCCCCAGCCCCTGCAACTTCTTCCTGAGTACTATCTGTGAACTTCTTGTAGATTTTGTGACATACGGGTAAGACCCCTAGTTCATACTTACGAAAGTAAGTGGTCAAAATGCAAGTTTAAGAGTTCCAGTACAAAGACTGTCTTTTTTATTTGTTGTATGTTAAATGAGCCAAAGTAAGTCTCCTAATAGTGGTATATCATAATGTCATATATGGCTCTGATTTCACCATCAAATATGATGCTAAGGGAAAAAAATACCTCGTAATTTTGCACATCATCAAATTATATTATATAATTGACAACTATAATTTAAGAAATACTTAGCCTATACTCAGTGCCCAAAATGGAAACTTACTTTGATTTGAAATCACTTTCTCCACAAATAATATTTAATAGGGAGATCTCTGGAGGGTTTTCTGCTTTATACCCTGTACCATAGGCAGCTGGAGAGACAAATACATGCATGGAGAAAGGGAAGGAGTCATCCCACATGAGTAGTTTGTGCTGTGTGATCTGAACAGTCTGGACCAAAGGTGTGCTAAATCACCTGGGAAGCCTTACCTCAGAGCTTTTACTAGAGATTTTTCACATCTTCCTTCTGTTGATGTAGAAAGGAAAACAAGGGACAGCCAGATGACTCCTTTGCCAGCTGTGGATACATTTTCAGTCACTTCCACCAAACAGTGAAACTTTAAACAGCCTTAAGGTCTGAAATGGAGTGCTAGGCCAGCCTTCACAGAAATAGCAAGAGGACAAAAGAAGTACAAAAATCAGTTTTTGTGTATAAATCACTGAGTTCTCATTTAAGTAACAGATCATGCCAGAGTATATCCCCATTTTAAATATTTAAGCCAGCAGAAGGAAATAGGAACTCTTCAGTGTTTAAATAGTGCCATCAGTAGCATTTCTAGTTGTAAAGAAAGCCCAGGAAAATATATTGAACATCCTGGGAATTGCTAGTAGCTTTTGCATACATACCTATCTCCTCTTTACCTGAAATTAGTGTGTAATAATAAGCAAGCTGCTTTTTGGCTAGTTTTTTTGATTGCTATGTAAACTCTTAACTTTCAGTCAACTTTTAGGAGCAATTGCAAAAGAGTATAGAATAGTAATCAGGATCCCCTTGAGCGTAAACACAGATCAATCTGGGCACAAGGTGGATGCTGGAAAAAGGAGTACTTCACTGCAAAACACTTGTTGCCAGGTTAGATCACTTTTACTGATATATTTGTGAGGTACTCTTTAGAAAAAAAAAGGAGATTAGTGCCTTAAAGTAAAACAACAAAAAAATGGAGTAGACTAGTTGCAGGTCAAAATTTTGAAGGTGATTTGAAAATGTATTTAGTTCCTTTAGTGGAACAAAAAATCTGTGCTATATGTGAAAAGTCACTCCCAAATATTACACATATCAAGTATGTACTTAAGTACCCAGACTAACAGCTCCTTTTTCCCATGACTAACCACTTCCCACCCCCTCCAACCACATCAGAACAATAAAATTAATGCGAAACTACTTGTTACTAAATGCTTGTATTTGCAGACAGCAATCCATGCAGTTGTGGAGTCTTGGCAGCAAGTTAATGAGGTTTGAGTATTCAATAGCTGAGACAAAACTGACCCAGAGAAACAACAGAGCTGTCAGGCTGTCATTTCTAACAGGCAGCATAATGAAACCTATAACAGAGAACAGTTAAGAATAAATGCAGAATAATAATCTGGTTGGAAATTACAATCTAACAATCATTTTCCTTATTTAAGGATAGCCCTCCTTAACTCAGTGAATTGTTTATGTATTTATTTATTTGACAGATATGCAGTAAAGGCAGTAACCACATGGAATAAATGTGTATTTTGTATTCTATTTGCAGGGCACAGCAATATTTAATTTTAAAGAAAAAATTTCTAGGAGAATAATTAAATCCATGCAACTCAGGTATTATAGCAACAGTAGCTCTCACAGTGTTGAAAAATATTTAAATACATACTGTTTGAATTCTGACCTCAGTGTTCTCACCAGAAAGATGACAAAAAATAAGAGTACATAATTGCTGAAAATTAAACATATTGTTTGGAAATACTCTGAACAAAAACCCCATGGAAGTTCATTACAGAGAGGATGTGAAAATTGCTCTCCATCAGAAATTAATTTCTCTTCCAAAGTCTGAGTCAAGGGGAGGAAATGAACCTAAATTCCTCCTCTCCCGAAAAGGATAATTTGCATATATTTCCTCAGGTGTGCTTAGCATTCAGTGGGTCCCAAGGCAACAGCTCCCCTAATATGCTTCTATATGCCCTAGGGTTTCTAATGCACCCAGCACTCAGATTCAGACCGTGCGATAGCCTGGATGTGGGTTTCAGGGGCCCCACACACCCCAGAGAGAAGGCACTGGGGCAGCCCCTGCACAAAGAGAATTTGGAAGTGGTGGCAGCAGACCTAACTGATTGCTTCAGTATAGCAGCAGTCGTTTTAAACATCCAGCATTACACATTCAAGGGGCTTTTATGCTCTCTTATTCAGCATACATTTGAAACAAAGAAAAACAAATAGAAGTTGTTCCAGCATTAATCTAATTGTTCCCTGCTGTAAACAGATATTACTGATTCTGTTTTTTCATCACAGACCGTGAGGAACTCCCATCACTGACAATGGATAATAATGCCCTTCGTCTCTGCTACAAACTAAGAAACCATCTTTGTGCAGCCTAATTCCTATAACACAATTAAACCGCGGGAACACAATATTTAATGTAGCAGAGCTATGTATTTAGTTGAAAACGAATTCTGCTCGTGCGTGACATGGGAAGTGCATTCAGACGTTCTCAAAGCAAGAGGCAGTATTCTAGTCCCACAGCTTTTACTGGAGTGAGTGAAAGACACACGGATTATCACCAAGCACCAGAACTGTGCGACTGTATCGCCACTCACAGGGCCCAGCATCTTTCCAGTACTGTCAGCAGAAAGACCCTCGCTTATTACCCTACTACTCTGGGCTCCCATTAAAACAGCAATATTGAAAATAAGGGATGAAAATCATTAATTCTTACTAATAACTAGGGATTCCTTTAGACTCTGCTTTTAACAGACATGTACAGTAAAAAATTGTTTAAATTTAAATGAACTCTCTGAAAATTAGCGGAGAAATATAATAAGCCTGGTCAAAACTTGTTTGGGTTTTTTATTGTTTTGTATATGGTGCTTTCTTCCCGGATACTATCAGAATGTCAGGTTTTTGTAAGCAGCTCCTTATGCCTGCAAATATCAGGGCTTAGAAAACAGATGTGTGCTATCTTTTTAAAGCTAAGAGGGATGTTCTTGCAGTTCGTACTTGGCTTAATGTGAAATACCGTAAGCCAGTATCATCTTTACTTGTGCACAAAAGTACTCTTGAAATATGTGGTCTGTTTGGTTTCCATTGTTATTTCCATTATTGTTATGAAACACATCTGTTATGCATAATGCGATGTTAAGTAGAGAAACAAAGCACAAGATACTTTCAAAATTGTGGTTTCTGTTGGTTTGGGGGGTTTATTTGGATTATTGGTTCAGACACTGAACCAATAAAATTTACAGCCTGGTAAACAGGGACCAGTATCAGAAAACTGTTCCCATATCCCTGGAGCTGGAGAAGTCACAAGATGGTGTTTGCCACTGTTGCCAACACTAGTCATTTGTTTTAGTTCAGCTGAATTTATTTTCCCCTTAAACAAAGTAACAGCTGCAACTGCAGGGAGGTTTCTTTCCCCTTCCAGAACTTAAGCCGAATTTTGAACTGTAACATGCACTGAATAAAGGACAGCAATATCTTCCTTAGCCACCTTCCTTCACCATGTAAAGAAAAAACTCAATATTTCCCTCTACATGATATGGGAACATATAAGTGTTCCTTTGCTCGTCATACTCTTACATGTGGTGACATGTTTATGCACTTTAAAAAGCTGTAAGCTTGGGTTTCAGGTCATTGTGAAATGCCAAAATAGCTACTGAGAGTATTGAAAGTCCTCTCCTGTATCAGTAGCTTATGCAATTTGTTAATTAAGGCTACCATGAATATTTGTGGGTCTAATTTCACGTCTCAAAATGGAACATTTAATCTTTGAGCATATCAAAAATGAAGAGCCATGGAAAAATAAGGAAAAAAAATCTCAAAAACGGAGGTTCCAGAAGAAAGAGAAATAAGGACCTTTGTTTTATCTCTCTCTTTTTAACGGAAGTTTTAAAAATACAAACCACTTAGATTCATATCCTTCCTCTGTTTGAGATGACCCACCATGGTACTGTATGCGAGACCGAATCATTCACAAATGCACTGACAGTGAACTACTTAAATAGTAATTTATCAGATACCAAAAATAAAAATAACTACAATCTGGAGCCTAGGACATTTTCCTGGTAGGTGGAGTATGATGGGTAAAAGCTGCTGAAAAGAGATCTGAAACACAGTCCTCTATTTCATAGGAGAATACAGTAACTGAAGAGATATCGAGGGAAATGACAATACATTACCATTTTCATTCAAAAGCAGTTTTGTGAATGTAGTCCTTCATTTCCTTGGCTTTTATTGCAACTGTTGAATAATTTCTCAGTATTTCAAAATACTGTTTCAGCCTTGCATTCTCGTTTCAGCTATTCTGAAAGTGCATTTTTGAGGAACAAATGATGTAAAAGAAAAACATCATTCAGCTCAACTTCTAAGCGATCTGATTACCTTGTATCATCCCATTGTCTGGTCAGCATCTAAAATAAGTTTCCAAAGTTATATAGCTTATACAGTTTGGGGTGCACAGCAAAAGTTTAGTAAATGTATTCCTTACAGTTAACTTCAGAGCTGACGACAGAGTTTCCAACATTTCTGGAAGACAGCATAAGATGATTTCAGTAAAAAAATTATAACTTGTCATGCTGATCTAAGCATTCCGTTTTCAAAATAATTGCAAAATAAACAATATGGAGACCTCCTAATTAATTTTAGTATTTAAAACAAAACTGAAACTGAAAAAATATTCTGAAATGTTTTGAAAATGGCCTCCTGCTCCTAGGATTAACAAAACCAACCAACAACCAAACACCCCCTCCTTTTCCAACTTGAAAAGTGTTTTCATAACAGGACTGCATAAAAAGAATATATGCTCACTTTTCTGTCACTCTCATAAGACAATTGTTTATAATGGAAAATTATTTTAATTTTAACCTAGCTGAAGCTAAACCTACATTATCAATATTCAGAAAGATAGGGAATTCCTTAATGCTAAGCCAGAACATGTGGATAATATTCTTGCACAAATGTTAGGAACATCAGAATTTCCGTTAGATTTTCCTTGTTATTTCCACCCCTGTTTCATTTTTTGTCTATGTCCGTGATAGCTTTCCTCTGTCCTTTATTAACTTATTTTTTTCAGGTTTTCTTCCATCTTATCTCTGCTATATTTTGTGTTAAATTCTCCCTTAAATAAAATAGGAATTAATTTTTATCTCCAGCTCAAGTAATCTTAAATTTTCCTGCCTGGAACTCATAAATATGGCATGTTTAAGAGGATAGAAAGTATTCTTGGTTTTGGTTTGCTTTTTTCTCCTTTCTGTTGGACTATATTGGTAATTCAACATGAAAAATCACACCATTTAGGATTCTCACAGCAACAGATGATACAGTTTCAGGGAAGAATACAGATACTTTTAAGGTCTGTAGCTATTTCCTCCTTACTTATTGACCTAACTTTGTTAAGTTCCACTTACCACTCCGAGCCTGTGATCTCGAGGCAGCATCATTTAAAGAGAGAAAAAAAATTGAGATCTTTTCTTCTGCTATAATGTTAATACAAAAGGGAGCATTAATATTCCTTTAAAGGCCATTTACCTTGTTTTGACAAAATCATTCTTGAAGCGCTATCATCAATTGTATTTCAAAATATCTTATTGCTGGAAGGGTAAAGAAAAAAAAGTAATTGCATTGATCTTGGTACTAGAAATATGAGTTATGAATGACAGCCTGAGAAATCCTAATCAATATAAAAAGAGAGCTTTAAAGATCATTTAATTGAAGTAGAGTAAGTAGAATCTTACATGGTTTAAATAATGTCAACAGAAAAGTTACTGTTTTCAGCTCAGCACACATGATAAGACTTTGAGAGTCATAAGCACCTAATACCATCTCAGGAATTTAGTAGTGGGTAAAGATTAAAGCTTACTGTCTCCACAGGGCGCTGAGCTCTTGATTCATGTTTTTTATAACATCAAGTCTGGATTATTGTAATACCCTGTTTGTAGGCCTCTTTGATACAGTGGTTTGCTGTTCACAGGCTTCAACATGCACAGATTATAACAACTCAGATTGTCAGTGGAATTGAACTGTATCAACATCCTACCAGACTTGATTGCCTTTTTGACAGATTTAAAATGATTTTTAAAACGTGTATGTTACCTACTTTTTTTTTTTTGAACATTCAATGACTTTTTTTCAACTTTACTTTTTTTCAGACTAACTTAATGATTTCTCACTTTCTCTGCTTGCTACATGTTATGGTGACAACTGTACTATTGGCTGCAGGCTCTGAAAGCAGATGTGCCCTCAACATAACATGGAATATGGTGAGAGAAAGCACTTAGACTGGGATAAATATTACAAACGCTACAGAACAGATTTCTTAATGCATGTTTTGCTTGTTCTCTTATTCCATGTTTCAGAGTGTGTCTGGCTGGCGTGAAGCAACACTGAAAACTTGAGGAATATAAAATAATTTAGTCTTTTAAAATATACTATTAACATTTGAAAAGTATCACTGGAGAATAGTAGATAACACTTTATGAATCTATACAAATTAGTTATCCCAGCTATGTATTCCAATGCATTAAGGCAACAAGTTAATGAGCTCACTGTACTACTCACAGTTTCTGAAAAGTCATGGAAATGGGAACAGGTAATAAGTGATTGGAGAAAAATATTATCAGTTGGTAATGGTGATACCTGAAAGAAAAAAGAAGAGGGTAATCTTCTTAATTGTCATTCACTGTATCTAATCCCATCATGAAAAAATATTTAAACTAGAAAAAATATCAAATATTTAGGCTAAATTTCAAGAGAATTCAGCACTCCAAAGATGACTGTAAATTTCATTACAAAGTCTTCTAGTTAAGTAAAATAAAAGTTACTTGAATATGCAGGCAATACCAAAACAACATGTACTGCAACTCCAGCTCTGAAAAGAAATGTACATAACAGGAATGTGAACAAGAACTGAGTAAAATTTAATATAAAAAATTTACTACTTTAAACAATTAATTAAAGTATTTCAGTGAGTTTACAGGTTTCAAAATCAAAACCTTCAAAACTACTGGGTAAGTGACTTTGTTTCTCTGCAAGGCAAGTAAAATAAATATGTAGATAAGTTAGAAAAACTGTAATATCACAGAATGTAATGTCAGTTATACATAAGTATCTGAACGTATAAACAACAATTGTACACATTGGGAATGCAATTACACTTTTGCTGAAAATGGAGGGAAAGGAGGTATCGTAAGCATTGCAAATGTCTCACAAAGTGACAGCAGCCCTGCCTACTGAAATGAGAAAAACACTAGAAACTTCAAGAACAATCTTGTATTATCATAAGAATTGATTGGAAATTAATGCATAATCCCACCTCTAGCATCGAAGATTCTGTTATAGCTCTGAATTTTCCATTTCTTTAAAAAAGACTTCTCTCTCAAAAGCCATCTGAAAGAACATTAATTCTAGTCATACGCAGTATTGCAGATAATATACGTTATAATCTTCTTGATCAGAGTTTTTTCTAATATTTATAGTAGAATTGGACAATCATATACAAATCTTTCAGAAACACAAAACTTAGAATATTTAAATACCTACAGCTAGCCAAAAACATAATTTGTGCAGGCATTTTCCTTAACACTCAACTTTTTTAACTAAGATGCCAAAAATTACCTTGAGGCAAAGATATCTTAGACAAAGTTCTCATCAGCCACTCCGCTTTTTCACCATGAGAAATTTTTCATAATGATTCTTTATTATCTGTTTTTAGAATGTATGATACTGGCTAAGGTGTGACTTCTGATTTTTCCCTGCTTTTAATTAAAATGTAAGGATATTTACAAGACTGTATGTACTACGTAGATCACAAGATCTACAATAAGCAGTATGACCATCCACATTTGTGAAGCCCTAGTATAATGAATCTGTATAAACCTGGAAATTATGTAGAACTTTATTTTAATTTTGTTAGAAAGTTTTCAAAAAACACCTACCTGAAAAAAATACAGAAGCAAAATTATAGGGCTTTTTGTTTTGGTTTCATCAGAAATTCTTTCCTGTGTGCAATCAGCACCAAAAAAAAATTGAATCTTGTTTTTCAAACAGCTCGTGTAAGTTTCATTCTAAACCAGAACCAAACACATACAATTAAGGTCCCCCTATTTAGTTCTGCATTGCAGTAAAAGAGTTGTAGGCCAAGAGAAGTCATCGGATGCAAGACAGTAGATAAAATTCTAGATTTGTACATGGATTTACCTGATTGTCTCACAGCTTCATGTTTTATTGGAGAAAGTTCCCAATGTTGTTCTCAACAACAAATCCCTGACTGTGATTTATACATGAACACACCCTCCTATGGAAAAAAAACCCCAACAACCACAGTATCAGATTGTATATAGTTTCTGTTAGTAACTCAGAGTCAGTGCTCTTAGGAAAGCTAATCTGTTTTCAGAAAGTTGCAGCAAATGCTAGAAAATTACTTCCAGGATCCAGTCATGATATCTCTATATAAGCTGATAATATTTACGTATCTACAAATCTCAACTCTTTTACAAACCAAAAGATGAATTACAGATAAATGCATGCAAACCCAAGATGATTTTACTGTCCTATATATGTATCTGCAAACCAATTATAGCCCAGTGACAGCACCATTGGGTGAGTAGGAAAGTATCTACCTATGGCTAACACCTGAGGAAATGAACCTAAATCACCCAGCCATGTATTGAGTAGTGTACAAACGACATTTTAAGAACTTTCAAATTTTCTTTAACTTTATCTAGTCAAGAATCTGTTTATCCACATTTAGAAAGCTAAATCAAAAAAGGAACAGGGAAAGAAACAAAAAATTAGCAAAAAAGAAAAAAGAGAATAGCAATCCTGCATTCTTACTCATTTAGAGTAATATTTATTATTATTATAGGTAATCACTGGAATTTAGTATTCTATTGTTTATCACTGAGTGCTGACTCACTATGATGACAGAAATCAATGGGGTCTTCAAGCTTGGTGCAGCAAGCCACTGAAAACAGTGACAATGGTGTCTTTGGTTCTAACTGTAAGGATTTTACGCAATATATCAAGGATGTAAAAATTCACTGAGGCCCCGATGCCACTGGAACAGAAAGGTCTGTAACTTGGTAGGTAATATTAAACAGAACAGTACATCAAAATGTCATTATTTTGCTGTTACCTCGCTCTCATTGTCTGCTCACCTCCTCTTGCTCTGTTCCTCCACCTACTCATGCCACCGTCACTGTAAAAGCCTTGATAGAGTTGGACCCTTTGCTTTGATTTGGGCTCATGGGAAAAATACAAAAAACATGACAGTAAGTATCAAATTACCATTGGCTTTACTACTTTTCAAGCTCTAATCAATGTTCTCTTTTATAGTGTGCTGTTACAAAAGCAAACCTGTTAAAGCTTTCACAAAGGTGTAAACAAATACAGTATTTTACTTAGATTGTCAAATGCAGTCATAAAAACTAATTTTCTGCTTACCAATTACATATCACCAACAATTTAGATTCAATTCCTTTTATTTTCTTCTTTTCCTCTGTTTGCAGTGGTCTGAGAGGCCATTCTATCTCCTCTATGATCAGCCATATTTTTTCCCAGCAATTCCTGTGTATAAATACTTTTACTTCCTTAATTTTTAATAAGGGTTCTTATTTTTTGCCGAGATCTCCTCACTTGTCTTTAGCCTTTAAGTCTTTATTTTCCCCAAACTATGGTAAATATTTTCCTAGTCTAAATAAGTGCTCTGGTTCAAACCTGTAAAATATTTGCTGAATATTCAGATTGCAAGAAGGCTTTGTATAGGTACTGTCTTGTGTGTAAACTACGATCTTAATACTTTCATAGCCTTCTAACTCTTCCTGCTACAGAGGCAAAATCTAAACGTAACACCGAAAAAGGTACGTTGATGGAAGACATGGAAGAGCACAGAAGCATAACAAGATCGATTTTTCTTTTCCATGAATTCCTTCATGGGTGCTTTCCTTCCAGATTGGTTTCTCCTTTAAACACTAATTGAGCATGATAACCTCAGATTTACATAAGGGTAACTGTACACATTTTTTTTTTAGTCATTACATGTGGTGACTGTGCCCTGAGTATAGACAAGCAGCTTCTCCATATTGATTTTCGTGGGCAATCCCTTTTCTGTACCTCTCATTACTTGTTTTTATAAAAATACAGAATTCCTCAGAAGTTTTTTCTTCTTTCTCTTTTTTGCTAGCTCAACTGTTTTTCTTTCCTATAGCAGTGAATATATTTCAAAATGGTTTTCATTGATGTGTCTGCTGGATCTGCTGCTTATACAAACTCAGTTTATTTATTACCTTCCTGCATGGACATGGACAAGCCCCTGAGCTACAATGTGCTATTAAAAGTGATGCATAAGAAGTGTCTTTCAACCAAAGTTTTCAAAGATCTGTTGATCAGCCGATAGAATAATTGACTTAAAAAAACAAACACCCCTCCCTTAAGAGTGATGAGACTTCTATTAAAGGAATTTATAAAATAGGTATTTCACAGGATCATTCAGGATTTTTTTTGTTTCACATAACATGATACAAAAACTTCTTAAAAGAAAAAAGAAAAGAGAGAAGAAAGAGAGAACCCTGCCTGCCTGACTTCTCTTCTTGACATACTTCAAAAGGTACAGACTCATTTTTTAAAGAAAACTGTAGGCTTAGTACCGAAACTCCCAATTAAAGGAGGGCATCTCCAGGAAGCCTTGTATAAGATGCCTAAATCCCGGAGAGAGGCAAACATATCCCTGTCCTCACCATTTCCTACTGGCTGGTTACACTACTTTTCAGCTGGTTCCGTGTCTTGCGTGGATGTATTAGACACTGATCTTTCTCTCGCTGCACAGAGTCAGCACAACAGGGTCTGCTGACAGAGCAAATGCCTAAACGAGGGATGTGATGACATTGCATACTCTTGCAATAAAGACCCTTTGGGGTTCTAGATATTTGGTATTCATTCAGTATTATTCTATGCAACTGAGTTCTGGATTTATTTTTTGACAGCAAGATAATTTACTGTGTCTCTCTGGCTTTGAAGAACAGCGCTCTGCTTTTTTATCATTTTAGCTGCCAGCACTTTAAGTGATGTAAATATTAACATGAACTGCTACAGTACGGGAAAGCCAGAAAGTCAAGAGATTCTTCAGGCTTCTGGTAAATTTTTTGCACTTACGGAGGAGATTGAAATGTAAAGTCCTAGACAGGAGCTAAGTCTGCCGCTCACAATCTATTGCTTACTCAGCCAGCAAACCCAGAGAGCTGAACAACTAAGTTATTGGGCAGAAGTAAAGCTATCTAGCTCTTTGTAGGAGATAGTCTGGCATTTATTTTTTTTACAGCATACATTTTTTTTCTGTGTTCAAATAGTCACTCTTTTATATAAACAGTAGTATTCTGCCTGAAAGCCTAGAAATACACTGACACTTTCCCCAGACCAAAACCCCCTTGACACAGTATCTCTCCTAAAATCTCTGTGTTCACAAAATTGAGCTTCTTATTTATCCCCTTTTAAGTTGCACCTGATAATTTCCTTTTGCAAGTAAAAGGTAGAGATTTGTCCCCAGGTGTTTTTACTTTTGCAGAACTCAGATTCATTTTTCCTACTTAGTTCAAAAAGAACAGAAGTAGATGGAGTCCAAGGTAATTTTCCTTTTGGGCCCAGAATGCCAAATCTGTAAAAGTGCACTGACAATAAATGTATTTGTACTATTATTTCATATTTTACAGTGAAAGGAGTTATATCCTGCATATATAGATATGGTGAAGAGCAATAAATCAATTAATAGTCTTAACAGCACGCAAAATAAAGAAAAAACAGAAAACAAAATTAAAGAAAACATTAAATATTATTTACATTAATTACAATATTCAACAAACTTGCCAGCCACTTACAGGGAAGATAAATCAAACCATAAGTAACTTACCTTTAAAGTGGGCAGAAACTTACTCCCACCCAGGAACTTCTCCTTAGATACTATCATTGTCTTGTGGGGTCGGGCTTAAAAAGCAAACATATTCTTGTATGATAAGGTAGTAAACATTTCAGTGCTAAAGAATACATTAAAAAACTATTCTAAAGTACATTCTGATAGAGACCTTTGATTTAGTTTAGTATTTGCACTATAGGAAACCCAAACGCTTTTGTTCTAACACACATTATTTACAGAGAAGGACCTCAAACTGTAATGCATTAAGGACATTTTTTCTCTTGCATTTTGTTTCCAGAAATCACACCTGAAGCACACCATCAAAATTATGTGATACTGATGTTACTCAAGGAACAGATAACAAAACACCCTAATGTCAAAAGTCATTTCATTTTTCCATCAAGAAGAATGAGGCCATCTCTAAACATATTAAAATATTATTCACTTTGACAATAAAACTAGTTCCAAGACATGAACTATTGCTATATTAGAGAAGGGAAGTAATCAGTATTTTTCATCTTCTAAGAATCTCTATAATACAAAAAATCCATCATGTCTAATGGAATTGGTAAGTACCTGGAAGGCAAATGTCTTTTCTTCTTTCCAGTGTGAAATCTGGTTTGAAACAAGCACTTAGAGTTAACTCACTTCTCTAATATCCAGAAAAGTTTGACCAATAATGAATGGATATTATCCTTTTTTTATTTTTTGCATAAATTTATCATTACTATTCCATGGTGCATTGCTGTACTATTAAAGAGTTCTAAAGGGGTGTACATGTTGCTGCACTTAATACTCAACAGTACTACAGAGGGTAATCTTTCCAAAGTTTTTCACCTAAAGCGGTTAGTTATTCATAGTTTTTAACTGTTATCATATTTTTTGTCTTCTAGTCTATTTGAGTTACTACAGTCTGTTACGTTAACAGCAACATTTGTGCCATATACACTGGCTGCATTCCATGTAAGTATATACATAAATGTGCTTCATATCAGACCAAATCAAGGAATATGGCCGTTAAGAACACAATTTCATGAATTGCAGTATGAAAAGCTTCATTTTGACTGAGTGATAATCATCCCTCACAGACTTAAGGAAACCATATACCACAAAAGAGAAATGCAGTGGAATGTTGAGTAAACTTTCAAAATTACTTTCATATGTACGAAGAACTTCAGTACTTTAGCTGTGACAAGCCGACCCTTTCTCTGTCAGTGTTTAAGTTGTTGCTGCTCTATAGTTCTAGGAGTTCAGCGATCATCACAGAGACCATTACAGTTTAGTGGTTGGTATAGAGTATCTAACCCTTCTAAATTTATGCTTCAAGTAGCTGTACTATTGTGGTAGAATTTCTCTTTGCTTGAGAAAGACAAAATACTCTCTGAAGTAGGGACAGTTATTTACTTTTTCATTACTTAAGACCCAGTCAGAACAGCCGCTCCACATTGTTTACTTTCTTCTCCACTGAGGAGCAACCTATGGATCCATTGATTTCATCCTGTTTCACACATTTAGTGGAGTCGAGTTCCATATTTAAGACACAAGCAAGCCTTTTTGCATGAGCTTTTTGTATTATACTGTTTTCATGGGGAGTGAAATGTGACTAAAGGCCTTAGTTTTCTCACATTGCAGTTCTCTGGACCTACACAGGATGGGAAACACTATCCTGATTTAATCTGCAGGAATCATTACCACTTAAGTTTACTGTCAGTTTTACTAGCAATACTAATTACTTAAGCTAGTGTGACTGTGTGAATCATAATTGCAAGCAGGTTGTGTTTTACATGATTAATAGGGTTTAGAATATGAAACTTATTGAGATCAATTAACTGGAGGCTTTATTGTGATGCCAGAGAGATGACATAAAACCCATAGCACACGGACATCTTCAGATTGGTCCATGAGAGAGACTTGTTCAAGGTTTCTTAGTTGCATATTGTATTATCTTCATGCCACGTTCCCGTCACCACTACTAAAGCAGCCAACTCATTGTCACTAGAAATAAAGTTAGTAATACCTAAACATCTGCAGTTTCCTGAAGATCACAAGTGCATTTTACTAGTGCAACCAAATTATGATCTTGAAACAGCTTCCTTTTAACACCAATCTGAGCTGCATTTGTAAAGACATAAATAGATGTGTGCTCCAACACCCTAGTCAAAGTCCCTGAGCTATCTACCCATTTTTTAGTTAGGCTTTTAAAGGCTGTGTAATGTTATTTTTTAAAACATGGATTTAAATAAACCATTTTTATGGTTTATTGAATCATAATTTTCTTTAATTAAAATTGCTCTGTTCTTTGTTTGATGCATATCATTTTGCAAATATGCTTTGGTTAATGGGACTTTACAAAGTGCAAAATTAATGATCAGTTTTCTTATTTAAAGACCAGTAGCTAATGTCTCTTTTCTGTGTGAAAATACAAGCATAAAAGCACAGCATTCAGACTGAATTCTTAGTTACTATGGTGATACCATGAAGCATAGTAGCAAATGTTATTTTAAAGCATTCTTCCATTTCCTATTCAAATGGTTAGTACAAAGTATTCTCCAGTATATTTAGTTAATAGCAGATCAATGTCTTTGTTCCTCTCCCGCCAGGCAAACTATAGACAAAGAGGAGTCGTACTGCTTAACAATATTGCTATGGGAGACTGGATTAAAATAATCAATATGGCTTTTAACACATGCTTTTTATTTTAAACAAAACTCTAAAATTCCAATTCTTGGATTGTCTCCTGCTACTAATTGTATTGGATTACATTATAACTATTATTTCCCACAGCAATTAACTGTAGGAACATAGGACTACTACACTAAATCAGATATGTAGTCCATCTTGTCTGACATCTGGTTTTTAGACTGCCGGATCATACATGCCCGACCAAAACGCACAAAAAATCTCATATATCAGGAGAAGGAGGTCAGTGAGATAGCCGTGATGTCTTTCATATGGGGCTAGTAAGTATGGTTCCAATGCCAGAGCTGTGTTGGGTAACCCACCGCGGGGCTGTCAGATTAGCTGTAACATCAAGTTATATTGACTTTAGAGATTTCAGTTCCCAGGTGGAATCTAGTGTTTAAATTACATAAATTCTGCTGGAATTGTAACTTAAACAGTAAACATTACCATGAAGGCCTTCCTTAATTTTAAAATCAATTTAATTTCTATAAAATAGTAAACCTCAAATCTCAGGACAGGATCAGCTAGTCCTTGTACTCCCAAATTCATCAAGTAAAGTAAAATTGTTGTTACATTTGTGTGTATCATGAAAAATGTGGGACTGCAGCTTTGCACTAGTTTTCATAAATGGAGTATATTGTTCACAGTTGCAGGTACAGTAAATGAACATAGTGTCATTGGGAAAAAAAAAACCCATAGCGTATGTTTCCTAAGGATCTGTTCCTTCTACTTCTATCACTATCTACAAAATCAGTATGCTATAGTTGCATGGTGACAGTGTTGTCTAGTCCTGCATTATCCAGCTTCGGTGCTAGCACTGCTAAACAATTCATAGTCTATGTAGCCACCTGCTGCTAATCCACCCTTTCAAAGGGGCACTCCTTTATGAGGGCAAACTACCCATCTAAATTCAACAGGCATTAATTCTCACTTTGCTAAAATCTGTATGAGTCATATATTCAACTATATCTATAGGTAGAAAGAGATTAAGAAAGCAGCAAAGAACAGTACTTAAAAAAATACAGCATTATATAGTATCATTTTGAATACTAAGAAGAAAAGTAAAATTTTAAAAGCAGTTTTCATAATTCCAGTGCATGTACAACACCAGGAAAGCTTGCTGTTCAGGAAACTAAAACACATTATTCTTGTCAAAATAAGACAATAGAAAATAAAAATCCCCAAAGAAAGTTAATTTTTCAATAACTTTTTATTTTGTGCATGGTAGTTCTCATGTTACCAATTCACTCTCCTCCACTCTTCTAAGTTTTAAACTACTACTTAAGGCTTCTCCTACAAGGAGCCGGAATAAAAATCTTGCTGTACAAGAAGCATGCTCATTCAGTTACGTGTCCTCTTGCTTTCTATATATGCCCCTAAAGCTTATTTTTTTCACAAGTCATTGATGATTTGGGGGTATCTAAATCTGCAGTTCAAAAAGCTGCCATAATTTCAAAATATTTTGTGTATAACTGGGCACGTTTCCAGAGAAACAGTCAAGGATGATTCACTCAAATATATTGTTTTTAGGGGCCAAACTTACTGCAAAATTACAACCAAATTATTTTTCCCAAGAAAACAAAAAAAAAGGGGAAAAGGAAAAAGGCTTATTTTTGCATTTCTGATACATTTCATTTTATAAAGGAATTTAATATGTCTAAATATATATATATACCCATTTATTTACACACCCACATACAGACAACACAAGTTGGGTGTAGCCACTTTTGTGAGTTGGGAGACCAAGGTTAACTTTTTTATTCTGAGTGAGGCCGGGAAGGGCTGGGACTCGGTGTCACACCCTAAGGGAGCCCAGTGACCCTGAACCACATGAAGAGAAATAGAAGCACCTCTGCCTCAAGACCTTCTTTGGGCAAGCTCAAGATTTCCAATGTCTGGAAGAGAGTGACAGCTATTTAATAATCCCACATGTGACCCCCGAATAAGGTTGTTCATTTTAACATTTCACATGTCTATTGGGCATGAAGGTGGGGTGTCTCTTAAGTTATTTCTCTGTAATTGGTTCTTGGTTTCAGAGATTGGCCCTGTAACTTTTATTCATACAAAATTTGATTTTACAAATTACTAAGGACTCAAGGGTAGATATAGGTTACATGCTTAATTTTCAACATACAGCTAGTATTAGTGATTTAAATTATGTTACTGACAAATACATGTTTGTGTGCTCTTTGGCCTCAGGACAAAGAAGATCCAGCAACCCTTAGAGCTAAAACACCCAAGTAATCACATAGAATTAAAGCAACTTAACTGAATAACTGTTTAACTGTTGCTAGACTCAGACCTATAATTTGCAAAAAATATCAGAATTTTTTTCCTCTCAAGTATGCTACCAAATCATGTCATTTTTATTTTGTCGTAGAGATTCACCAGTAATTAATCCTGAAAGATTTATAAAATTCCAATTAAAAAAAACCCAACAAACAAACAAAAAACCAGCTGAAGTCTGCCAGCATTTCAGACTGTGAACTTGTTCGATGAATGGACAAACATACTGAAATTCTGAGACAAGCTGTTATTTTCTGCAAGAATATTTGCAATGCTCTGCTGATTCACATTAATATCATATGACGTCCTTAAAAAAACTTTAGTCAGCTGTTAATCATAGCTTCAGTCTCTAACTAACTTGTCCTTCTAGCCTTCTTAGGAAAGAAACTGATTCACAGGTTTTATCTATAGGCAAATATCAAAATTAACTATGAAATTTGCCAATGTTTAAATATCTGTTGCTTTACTCATGAGGAAGATCAGCCATAGGAAAAAGCAGACAGTCTGGAACAAACCCAATACATTGAAGTGTCTCATTCTATGGGATTTTTTTCTTAGACTCCTATTTACATTTCCTTAACTGTTTCTGCTTTAGTTTGTAATATTGGGGGAAGCCCCATGTCTGATTAATAAAGTGGCTTCGAAGTAAAAAAAATTCTAAGATATTACTGGCAATAATTTCCCTTTTACTTTCCAGGATAATTTCTTACATACAATCTTAACCTATATTAACCTTTATATTAACCTTACTTTAAATAATTTAAGAAATCTACACTCCATCACTTTCCTCAAACATTTCAGGATCCCATCAAAGGATTCCAAATCTATATCTGAAAATATGGTGTATATATTCGAGTCACTCCAGAAGTCAAGCTTGTTGATTCATCTCAGTTCAAATGACCAACCTCAGGCAAACAGCTAAAGCATATCTTTTTGGCAAATCATTCAACTGATTGCGGGATGCACCTGAGAAGAATTTTCTCACTAAGCTTTTGCCTGGAGGATAGAAATAACACAGTTGGTGTTGTTTAGTGAGGAGAATTTAATTTAAAATTTTCTTTTTAGATTAATATCATGGGTGGGTCTAAGTGTCATGACAATACTTGCTACAGTGATATCCTGAACAAGTCCATAGCATCTACACTCCCAATTTAAACAAACAAAAAGGCATTATAATTGATAACTTTCTGTGGCCTTAAAAAACCATGTATTATGCTATTTCCACGTCACTACAGAGATTAAGGAAAAAGTGTCTTCTTTTGCATGGATTTATATGTGTATGGCCATATATTCATTTACTAGTACACGTTGCTAAGATTTTCACATCTTGTCAGTCATCAACTATTGGCTCTGTCAGAACAAGCCACGAGACTTTAACAATGAATTATATGATCCAGTATAGCAAATGCCATTTTCTCATTCTCTTCAGAAAAATTATTACACACATCCTTTTATTCTGCCACATAGTCCTTTCTTCTACTGAAAGCTGACACTCTACTCAAACTGATAGAATCTATAAAAGGAGACATACTCCTCATCTGGAGAGTTTCTCAGTGGAACAACACAGAAAGACATTAAAACTTCAGAAAAGTTCTGATTATTCTTTTTTTTCATTTATGTACACACACACGTATATATACACACTTCATATACACAGATGGAACTAAGAATATGAAGCTAATTTTATTTAAATATCTGGTGTATACTACGCCAGGATGCATTACAGGAAAAAGATATGAGGCTAAGACGAAACTGAGTGGGATGGAGTGTCACTAATGTCAAAAATATAAGTACATTCTTTTACTAGAGATTATGAGTACCTTGTTGTAAAGAAACTAATCTGTGTTCTAAGCTCTACCCGATATATACTTACCTCTTGTGATTCTCGCATACACACCGCCATAAAGGAATATGGCTTTTTGAATAAAGGAGGTTAATTTGCCTTTTTAGGAAAAGCACCACAAAAGAGAGTTATATTTTGTTTGGGTAGATTTATCCTATATTACACTGAGAAGGATGTTAATTATTACTGTTATGTAGTGAATAGAACTTCAGAAATTAGTTGGCACTGGGCATGATGGTTTAAGTGATAGTTCAAATAAAACAAAAAATGAGCTCTTCTGCTAGGAGGTGACCATGTATTATTTTTAATGGGCTTCCCAAACGTGGGACATCAGCCCTCATGAGGAAAAGTAACATTCCACCAAGCAATTTAAATTCTAAACGTTTACTGGAAAACATAAAGGTCAGATATGTACCAGTATCTCTAGACAGATAAGTTATCTCTCTCTCTGAAGGAAAAGAATTATAAGAGAGAGATGGTAGATGAGAATCAGAAATTAGATGCAGGCAGTTCTGCTAGAAACAGCATCAGGTGAAATCTCACCCACAGGATAATATATCCTCCCAAACTCAATTCTAAAAGATCTGTGGATCAAAGCAGAATACTCAAAATAAGCCCCAAAGCATGACTATTCTTGCTGAGCATCCTTTTAGTCTTAAAACACCAATTATGTGAACTGTTAGGCTTACATGAATATTTTTGGATAACATAAATAATAGAAGAATGAGTAATAGCAAGTCAATATTCAGGAAGTAAAGATGCCGAAAGTTCATCAGAAAGAGTGACTCTTGACTGTGGATCCTTGGATAACTGGGATTCCACTGTCTTTTCAAAAATATCCAGAATGCTATCTTACTTTGGAATAATGAAAAACAAATGAAACCTACTCAGTTAATTTGATTTATTTCAGCCTCCCTCCAAAGCTTTGTTTCTCCAATCTGTTCAGTTCTTGCTATTGGTTAGAGTTGATCTCCCTCCTAAATGAACCTCTTTGGAGGGATAAATCTATTTATAAATAGAAAACAAATCAAGCAGGCAGGCAGAGCAGTGTCTCTGTGATTGCTGAGCTGTGACAAAGTTTTTTATCTAGGAAGGAGAAAAGAACTCCAATAAACTCTCATTTTTTAAATGCCTGAAGTTCTTAATGCAATTGCTAAATTAGGAGGTGTATGACCACTAACCCTGGCATAGATTTAGCTTGGCAATGACTGGCTAATCCACAGGGGCAGAGCACTAACTGGGGATAATAACACAGCACATAAGCTATATTTTATAGCAAAACCATATGCAGAAAAAAAAATGAGGATTCTGTTTCTCATTCAGATCTTGATAGATTCAACTAATTTAAAATGTTCTTAGCAAGTATGAAAATATGAATGGTTTTAGGTGAAAAGGACTGGGGAAATATAGAAAAGAAGGGAGGAGTGAAACTATACCTTTTATGTATCTCATGGCTCTAGAGCTTCAGGTCTTAAAACTATAGCTTGGCCAAACTGGAAGACATGATTAAGTTGAAACCCTCTAAATTTCAGCAGTTAGCATAAACAGAAAAATTGAAATTGGCTCTTCTTCTTTCCCAGCCACTTCATCAGTTTCTATACTAAGGCCATACCCCACCATTTTAACTTATGTGGACAATACCAGGACTTTCCAAATATAAAGACTGCTGTCTGTTCTTCCTGCTGATGTGACAGTAGAACCAACTGCTCAGTTCTCTTCTTCACACTGCACAACTCAGGGATTCTGTGAAGCAGCCACAGTGTGAGCATGCTTTGTAAAAACTTGCATATTTCATAAAGCATATGAAAGAGCTGAGGTTGAACAGGCTACTTCAATTTTGGTTTTGCTTAACTTTGGAACACTTGTGGGCGTAATTACTAAGAACAGTAATTATGGCATATCAAAGTCAATATCATGATTTTTAAATTGATTAAACCTTTTAGTATTAGAGAAATGATGCTAATTTTCAGACAGCCAGACTTCTGAGCATTTGATCATACTTGGACAGAAAATATTTTGTACTTTTAAACGCTCACTTTCCATTTCTCTTCTATAAAAAAAAAGTTCAAAGAAAATATTTGAGCTGTTTCTTCCTAATCTCTATTAGTTCCTTGAACCTGAGCTATCATATCTGGGTCTTACCCAGTGGAGCTTATAATTTGTTTGATCTGGAGCTATTTGGTTTTGTGCCTCCTGGACCAAGTCCCTCTGGACCCATCTGACCTTAAAAGAATTGCTGTTGACTCAGACATCCTTAATTCAGCTGTCAACTTTAGAAGTAGTTTGATTGAAGTTAAAGTTAAATCATCCTTTACCTAAGCTACTTTGCTGGAATCCACACAGTCTAATTGAAGCACCCTTTTCATAAGAGACCTTTCACTAAGCTATTCTTAACAAATTCAAGAAGAATACATCAAACACATTAAAATCCTTATGTGTTGTAAGACAAAGTTATACATGCATTTAAAAAACAATGAGGTTTTTTCTTTTCATACTTGGATCCATTGTTAATGAATGCTCAATACAACACAGATTTGACATTTCCAAGTAGTTATTTCTGAGTTATTTCATGGCAAAAGTCTGACCATAATGTACATGAGAAGATGTACTCTGTCATGCTCATAGAACTAATGAACAATTGCTCCACTTCCACATAAGCAGAAACTGATAGCGATTAGCTAGGGGATAGAGAATATTTGCTTCTCCCCCATATTAGAACTAGCTAGAGTAAAGTAAACTGCTAAGTCATGTGGCACTCCAGCAGTTTATATAGGTTGGACTTGAGTCTGAATATGCAAAATTTTGTTCCAAAAAGCAAACTGTACTGAAAGTCTCATTTATAGATTCTGTAAAGAGTAGAGAGATAAGTGGGATTTTCGTTCTATCTATAAGATATCCCGACTATGCTTGAAACAGCTGTGAGGATTTATACAGCAGACAATAACGAGGTACAACATAATGGTCCCATCCAAACAACAGCCTGAGCAACAATCTTTCTTCTGCCAGTCATGTTCAATATCTGTGCCACCCATTTTTGGAAAGTGTGAATTATTGCTAAGGTTTTCCAATTAAAGGCCCTATGGTAATATTAAAAAAAAAAAAGAAAGAAAGAAAAAAACCCAGCAAAACCAAACAAACAAAAACCCCAACATGAAAACCCCCACAAAATGTTTTTAGAAGTTATTTATATTTTGTGCTTCAGTAAGGTAGTGAACTGTCATCATATTGCAGAACTCATTAAGCACCATACGTTTAAAATTTATCTGACAATGTCATACTTCTAAAACAAAGATTATAGGTCATGCTTACAGTATTATTCTAGTAGTGAATAGAAGTCTTTCTAAATATCCAATTCAGACTGACTTCTTAGACGATTGTCTAGCTGGAAGACTTAATATGGTCTTTAGTGGTGTAAACAGGTGGATAACTGGAAAGTGATGGTATTATTTGAGATCTTTACCGGAATAACACATCCAAATATTCACACACTTAAAACAGTGCTGCAAAATTTGAGAGTAGAATAACAAACTGCAAAATGATTTAAAGACTGAAAGATCCACCTTACAGAAAGAGATTTAAGAGGTTCAATCTATTTAGCTCATCAAAGTCAAGCTTAAGGAATCTGTAAGCACAGACATGGAAAGAGGGTATCTTACACCAGGGAGCTTTTCCACATAGCAGGCTAAGATACAACTATATGCCTTGACTGGAAGTTAAAGCTCAAGAAATGAGAATTAGAAATAAGGTATGTTTTAAACAGTAAGAATTATTAAACAGTGAGGAAACTTAAGAAGGGATGTTCTGGATCTTCTCACATTTGAAATGTTTGAAAGAAGCCTAAATTTTCCCCCAGCCCAGTGAACACAAAGGACTGTTGCTTGTTATGAAGGGACCACCATGGGATGCCAGGCTACCCCTAGAGCCAGTGAGAGCAGGGCAGGCAATGAACAGTCACCTGACCCCTTGACTACTGTTACCCCAGGTAAGCCCAGACAGGGCCATGACAAAGCCAAACAGTCCTGAGAGCTGCTGCTCTTAGGTCAGCTCAAAGCCTCAGGCTACCTACTAGTAAATGGCAAAAATTGCTTTTACTGGACTACATTTGAAGAGATCATAGAGTGACTACTTTAGCTGCAGATATCAACATTTCATCAGGCTGCATCACCCATTCAAATCACTCAACATCAGCATCTTTTCATAAGGTCAGGAGGGGAGGACATCAAGCACAGAATAGAAGTAACTGAGATCTTAAGCAGCTTTTAGGACTCACACCATTAGTTCTAGTTCTTAATAACTTGATAAAAATAGATGAAAGTTTTTAGTTTCTCTTGTGTAACCTTCTTAAAGGTCTTGGTTGTTTAGTTTAATACAGAAATATCTTTTGTCTCTCTCTCTGTGCGTTTTTTTTAAAGCAAACATACCATCTAAGCAAGCAACCACATAATGTTCCATCTAATCTCCACTAATAGATACTTTTTGTTCCTAGAGTAAAAGGCATAAACCCCTTATCCAGAAAGTTGTTCACTTCTCAATGTTACAGCTTTTGGTGAAATGTATTCTTGATTCCAATTAGTACTCAATATGTGTCCTGAACCCCAAGGATTCATCAGCTTTGTAATTTTCATCACAGTTGGTATTACTGTAAATGCTATTATTTGTATAGAAAAATGTGCCTTTAAAGGGTCACAGCTGTATTATTACTTTTTGAAGCTTAATCAGCACTTCACTGCAAAGCTGGTATTACTGCTCTGAATGGCAGACAACTTCCTATCTGTATGGAGAATCTGAATGGAAGTTAGCTGCATGGGACTTCCACCAAAAGCAAATGTTAATTTACATTTATGTCCAAATACTGATTACTTCAAACATTTCCTAGAGTAATTACTCACTTCTAGTCTATTCCACATATGAACCAAGGGACTAAAAATGTTCTCTCCATCCTTTGGTTATTTTTTAAGTTTTCTCTCTATGGAAGGAACTATCAGAATCCTTCAATAGCAGTTCTCACAGCCCACCTTCCTCTTCAAATTCTGCAACTTTAATCTTTCTGTTCAGCTGCTTCTTATAAACCCTGTATTTAATCATACATTTAATCCTATGTTTCTTTAAAGTACATTTACTGAAATAGTGAATTGTAGGAAAGGGTTTTCTTGGCAACGCCTGTTATATTGAAAGAAATTGTGGGCTAATTTTTCAAATGCATCTTATAATCATTATGGAATTCAGGCAATATTTAGATATTTAACTTAACCTGATGGCAACTGAAGACTTTCAGAAGCTCCTTGAATTTCACCATATAAAAGAATCAATAAAAGAGAAGCATAGTGATATATTAAAATGAATAAAACAAACATTGAAATTATTTATAATGCTGGCATTAACGTCTTAGGTAGTTGAAGGCCACCTGACACAAAAGCTACAGTTCACACTAGTGCATGAGACGAATAGGAGGAAGAAGTTAACATAGGCAGAAAATCAGGAGCACATGGGGTAGGTAACCTTGGAGGAAAATCTTTCACCAGTACAGTGGGTGGGAAGCAACTGTGGGAGAAGGGAAGAATGGTAGGACAGCCTGTAGAAAGCAGTGACAAAAGCAGTATTTTCCAAATAAAGCAAGCACTGTGTATTATAGCTGCTCTACTACCAATGACATTTTTCGATTGTACAAAAAAAACCACCATTCCTGAATTTCACAAAGCTGGGATCTCCTGTTATTTTATTGGACACTTTACAGGCAAGATGTAGCTTTAACTTTTTACTTTTGGATAGGACATACAAGTAGTATGCTTCATAACCCTCAGATGGCATCCCACTTGCATTTTCAAAATGAGGTTTAGAAGGTGGTATCCTTTGAAGGTTGATTTTACTCTCAGCAAGTAGAGCAAATTTATACACAGCTTCTAGTAAAAGCAGTGATTAAGACTGTTAGCTGCTATGAAAATGCATACTGAAGAGCATTCTAAAACCTGGATATGAACACCATAGCAGGAGACAGGATGCAGAAAAACATGTAAAACTATTTCACAGCATTGAGTCCTGACAACCAGCAGAAAACTGCAGTTCACTGAAACATATCTCTACATATAAAATTATCTTAAAGCTCAACTATACAATTTATGCCACAAAAGTTGGACACACACAGAGTCACCTATTACTTTGCTTTCCTTTGAATAATTTTCTAGAATCAGATATCAGTCCTGAATCCGCAGAGCCTGGGAGTTTAATTTTTTTAAGTTTTTCTTATTTAATCCTGACATCAATGTGTTTGTGCAATATTTAGAGTGGTCCTCAGGAAAAATCAGTAGTCAGGTTTTTTTATGAACAGTATAGTTCAAACAGTGAAAGAGACGGATGTGTGCAGACCATTTGGCATTTCTTTATTTCTTTATATCATGTATTGATTTTTGCTACAGAGGTGGGTAAGCACTCTTTTGTGAAATAAACTTATTGAAAAAAAAAACCAACCTCAGGTAAGGCTCTGGAGTTTCTCTGACAAAGGAAAAAAAAAAGCAAGCAACAAAAATCCCCACAAAGAATATTGTTACTTCAGAAGATCAAGCTTGTTCCAATTAGGTCTTTTAAATCTGAAAGTAAGAAGCAGAGCAATCACATACTTAACATTTCTGCAAAGAAATAGTAGACTTCTTCAGTTTTTCTGAAACTAATTTCAATCTGAATTGGAATAGACATAATTCTATTTTGGATCAGCCACACAGACGACATTAATAGCTGGTGAGTGTAAGACTGAAGTGACTTGGTTTTTAATCTCAAAGTACAGTTACTTGGTAAATGCCCTGTAATGACGATTTGCCTGCAGAGAAACCACAGGAACAGCTTGAAGCATCAGTGTTGTTCTGGACCACTTAAAATAGAGCAAATAGGAACAATGATGTATATAATCACATAGGAAAACACCTTAAATCTAATCCTGATTCCTCAGAACCCAGTATCAAAACCCTGTTGATTCCAGAGGAGTGATACCATATTTTTTAAGGACAATGGAATAGCAGACACCTCGCAGAATTAAATGCTCTCATACAAAATACTTAGTGATAAAAACTTCTACTCAACAATGTAAATGCACAAAACAGACCGTAAGGAATTAGCTTTCAAAATTTATAATTGAACAGGATTAATTTATTTCAATAGTTTTCACTGGGACTTTTTTCTTCTATGTTATTGCCAGTGCCAGAACCATTATTTAAGAATTGCTATATTGAAAGTACATAATTAAAGCCTCTATTATGCATCAGAAATAGTTTGTGCTTTACTTCCAAGTTATAGGATTATTGCATTTTTTCTCATAATTAAGCATTATATGTTAATTCTGCTTTCTTCCTGTAGAGTCATTAGCATATAAATACAGGCCCTGACTCTATCTGCAACACTCTGTAAAAGATTAAGTTTTTAAATTGCAATGGACTAATGATTTATTAAAAAATAAATATGCCCCACGAAATTACTGTCGCCCTAACATTTCCTTTAATAAATGCATATCTAGAACAGAAGTGATTCTAAAACTAACTTGCACAAAATGGAAAAATGAAATTTTAAATAAGTAAATGGGTATTTACTATTTTAAACGCTGTACTTTGTTTAAAATATATGTCTTTAGTTTAGAGGCTATTTTCTTTTCCATTTCAAATAATTCAAGAAAAATGTGGTTAAGCCTTTCTTTGTTGACATTTCTTATCTTTTTTGGAAAATAAAAATATCAGATGATATACTCTCAATACTAATTATTGAAGATTGTGGCAATATTCTGAAGAAAGTTGCCAAATTGGAAGAAACCTCAGAAATAGTTTTTTTTCTACAAAACAGGAGAAATGAAATATTCAATTGCCAATAAAGAGCAGGAATTTATGTTCTTCTTCATATCTTATACATTCTTGGTACCATCATCAACTGAAATTATATATATATATATGCATTTTTCTTATCATAAAACACAAAAAAGGCCATACGTTCTACCCAGTGGTATTGATAACGCTCACAACATCACTGGTGAAAACAAAAGGCTGCTGTGTGAGAGGTGGTACATTTGTTTTCAGTTTTATGCCATATTCCTCTAAGAGGAGTGACAAAGAACCTCCTGGCAGAATGAGGGAATTATTCCCATCTCCTGATTTCTTGCCCAGCATCCAGAGTGTAAGAAAAGCAGCAGCATTCACATCTCAAGCAAGGAGCCTACAAAAAGATCAAGGAGCACACAGTCATGGAGTCCACGACTTGGGCACTTTTTGTTTCAGTCTACATTTTGGAGAAACAGAACTGATCTGAAAGAGAATTCAGAATTATGCTATCAGAAGATAGCATAATATCCTTCCTATAGCTTGCCAAATGTTAGGGTCTCTTCTGTCTTATGTCGACAGCCTTTGTAAACTAGACTAGGTGATGTTTGTTAATCCATAGGGAATTTCCACATCTTCCTTTGCTTATGAATCAGATGAAGAGTTCTCAGCAGCTGACCTGAAAGATAGCATCTTTTCTCTATTGCATTATCAATTGGAAAAGTTTTTTTACCGTTCTCTGCTGCAGACACATTCTTTGACATGCTAAGTTGTCTCAGGTGGATCTATTGTGGAAAGGTAATACACTAAACCCATTTGATTGGATTGCATAAAACTCTTTATTACTACACAGACACAGTTGCATCAGATATTCATATCTTTGAGGGGCCTAAAGCAGTTTCCTGTATGGCCTTTTCAGTAGTCAATATATGTCTTGCAATAGCTTCTCCAGCAAGTTTCTTACAGTAGTGTCCTGCAGCCTATATAGACCACTAAAACAACTAAATATCCTCATGACATAGAAAGGGGCCTAAGATAAGACACACGGGAAACAAGCAATTCAATGTTCCACATAGCCTCAGTTCTGTTCTGCAAACTCTCCATCCGACTCAGTCAGAAAATATTGGCAAATCCCACTGAAATATCATATCAGAGGATGAAAACACTCATTTCCTTCCTACCTCAGGCAAGACACACAGGAAAAACACCTAGTTCATTCTCAGTGGTAGTGTTTCTCAAGTGATGTCTCAGCTCTCCCTGTTGCCTTCTTTAGCCGCCTACTCTTTCTACAGCATTTTATTCTTGTTTACTTAGTTGCATATTTTTTTTCTCCTAACCATACCGGTTCAAAATGGTAAATTATGTAGTCTGTACTGTGAAGATATTCAACCCATCTCCCACAGCACCCTTATTTGGAAAGTATGGATGTTTGGACTATCAAGACTGTTAGTGGAATACGGACTGGATCAATGCCCCAGCACCTGCTGGCAGCTGCCAATAAACCAACACTTGAGCACGGGATCCACATTTGTGAACATTTTCATCACCAAGCTCGATGATGACACAAACTGCATCCTCAGCTATTTTGACACTAGGGAACTGGTTGACACAACAAATGGCAGAGTTTTGTCACAGATACATCTTGAAAAAATTGAGGGTTGGTCCAACAAAAATCTCATGAGGTTCAGTAAACAGCAGCAGAAAGTTCTGCTGTGGGGTAGAGTCACCCAACATATTGGCGCAGGCCAGGAAAATGCATACTGACCTTGCCATAGAGGACCTGGCAGTTACAGCAGATGCAGGAATGAATATGAGCCAGCTCTCACTGCAAGTAAGACAAACCACAGACAGGGCTGCATTTGGAGGAGTGTGGAAAGCAGACAAGGAGGAGCTGGTACTCCCTCTACTCAGTGCTGGTCGTGCTGTGTCTGGAACACTGGGGTCCCCTTTGAGTATGTCGAGAAGCGCAAGAGGATCCAGTAGATAGCTACCCAAATAATAAATGTTGAGGCAGCTGGACCTATTTAGTCAGTTGAAGGTGGGGCTAAGGGGCAATCTAATAGCAATCTACAGTTACTGGAAGGGTAGTTACAAAGGTGATGGGACTAAACTCAGGCTGCTGATCTCTGTCTTTCAATGTTTTCAAGACAGCCAAAGAAAACCTGACTTTCGCCAAACGCCAGTATGTAAAGGGTATTGAAGAAAGCAAAGGAGAAGATAGATATAGGATATCTTTCATTCCAACTGACTGCTCTGAACAGCAACATTTTCTCTGAAATATATGAAATAAACCTTTTCTTAATAAATATCTGATGATTTTTTATACGAAAATTATTTGGTTTTCCTTTTCAAGGATAGATCTGAGTAGAACTATGCTTCTAAAAATCCAAAGGAATCAGTAGTGAAGAAGAGATTCAAAACCAAATTCTTCTAAAGATCTAGCCTCTAAGAAGTAAGATTTAGCCCATAGCAGGCGAAAGCAAAGTTTCCAATCTAAACTCACTCAAACTTTGCCTATGTTAGTGCTTCAGATTGAGCATTTAAATCCAGTAAAGTAGTACTGGTAGTTGTAAAGAAACTTATGTTTAAGTGCTGTCTTCTATTCTCTTTCCATAAAATATATAGGTTAAGAAAGCTTTGATTAATTGCAATCTGAAAAGGAAATAAATCCTCCCTAACCCCCCAATAATCCATCAACCCATGAAGAAGTGAAATTACTATCAGGGAGAGAAGCATTGTGTAGAATAGGGTATTATGTGTATATACATATCGTAGGTCACAGATCTGTGCATATAAACCTTGTGCCAGGCAATACATGCTGCTTAATAGCAGTGGTCTGGTCCAGAAAACACCTGGCTGTAGCTAACGAGTTGTTTTGCAGCCTCCCTCAATGGAGGAGCGCTGAGCAAAGGTGATGGTGGAAGGCTTTACTTCGCAATGCACTACAGGGAATTCTATTTCATAGTGCAATACCACTGATGATACAGCCTACAGTGTGTTTAATTATATTCTCATGTATGATTCTCTTGTGCATTATTAATGGTTTATTATTACTTTCAATTATTACTTTTGGATATACCAATGGTTTTCCGAACTTACTGTTTCTCAGAAAGCACAATAAAAATGCAGCAATATAAAGATCTAGGAAATTCTCAGTGATCAATAAACCTGAAGAGCCATAATGGCATTCATAAATACAATAATTTATGTCATTATGATTTCTTTCAAATATACACATTCTAAGACTGTTAGCTGGTAAAATGACACAGAAAATGCCTCTTTTTTTTTGTCCACCCATTTAAAATAAAATTTTACAGGACATCTAAAATATTGCAGTGCATTTTTTTCTTAACCAATGCACTTATTCACTGTACACACTAAATGTTCAAGAAGGACCACAGAAACTATTCAAATCAGGAGGCAATGAATATTGGGGGATGTAGTGGCAATGAATTTTGCTACCTGTGTCAAATCAGAAGGTATTTCATTTTGGGAATACCAAGAGAAGCAATATGATACTGGTTTTTAAAGTTAAGTCTTAACTAAGAAAACACAGCTTTTGGTTTTGTGCTTTTACTTCATTCACGTCAAAACTTGAAAGATGGACTCAAAGAGGTCTGATGCGTTATAATAACAAGGATTATTCTTGGCAAAAAATATTTATTGACCAAAGACCCTGTAAAGCCTGTTGCTAAAATTTTTTTACATTAAAAAAACAAACAAATAAACAAAAAAAACCCCCACAACTGTATCAGAAAAAAAGTCTTTAAAATTTCCTTCAGAAATTGAAATATTTCCTATTCATGGAAGGCATACTATTTAGTAAAGGACAGTCAGACTTCTGCATACAAAAGATAACTGGTTTTGAAGAAACCAAAAGTTCCCCCTGTATAAGGGGGAGATACTCGTCTCAGGGCAAATACCTGTAGTTCTGTATTAAAGACAGTTTTCAAAGATAACTGCTAAAGGTAACAAATGAACTTAGGGCATTGCCTGCCAGAGGCAGATGGACACAAGGGCCTATTCTTAAAAGAAAATGTTTGTTTTGGGGTTTTTTACTCCCTCCAGTTCAACTGAATCAGACCACTCACCTGAAATGCAGCTTCTCAAATGAGAAACCAGTTTAAAAAGCTTCTGCCAACCTCAGCTGACCCTAACAATTTATCTTTGTGTTTAGATGGACACTCATCACCAAAGTATCTAACTGCCTTACCCAAGGAGCAATATATGAAAGATATTTCTTTTCTTTTTTGCTGGCTGGCAAGAAGAAGGTGTCATTGGTAGTGTCATTTTGTTTAAAAGTCTGGTGAGGTTACTGTTTAAAAGCAATTGTGGGAAAGCCGGGGCTCAAAGATGTATTTTACGCTTTCTTAGAAACGAAAACGCAAAAGTTATCTCATATTGACTTGCCTTGGTGAAAATTCTATGGACACACTAAAGTTTCCAGCCACTAGCCCTTAATTGAATTCACAGCAGTAAATAGCCATTGTGAAAAATTTATAGACAAAAATGGGACACATCTGAGGACTACTGTGTGATAGATTCTGCCAATTAGATGATCAAGAGAAAAAAACCCAAACATGACCTCCACTGCACATACTGCCTGACCCCTCTTCACAGTCCAGAACTCCAATTTGCCATGAAAATCAGCCTGATATTTTCTATGGGGAAAAAAGAAAAAAGAGAAAGACAAAAAAAGAAAAATGATCCCACCCAAATCCCTCCTTCCCAACCATTAACTGTAGCTTGCCAGCAAATTAATTTTTGAGAGAACCAAATCTCTGGTTTCTCAGGCAGATTCAGAATGAAGTTATACATCTTTGCTCTCCATAACTGGGTCAAGTAGTTCATAACTCTCCACTCCAGGGTCACCGAAAAACAGTAATTTGATTTAAAATGTTCAGAAGCAAAAATTAACCTATTCTTGTTCAAGCTGCCACTTACAGGTAACATTATGATTCCGCATATACAGTTTTAAATGAATACATGAACCGAAAAGGTAATTAATTTATTACAAAGGGCTATTTTTATAGTCTATAGTAATGGCTGAAAGCTTAAAGGTTTTACTGGTTTAAAGAATAATACTAATTATTTTTTTTAAGATCAAAAGGAGATTGGAAAACTGATTTCTGTAAGAAGCAGTAGTCTTCTGAAGCAATGTCATTTACTTTTAGCCATGATGTGATTTCCTTTGGATATAAATGTGCTGAACCTCAATCAGGATGCAGAGCAGCCAGTTAAAGGGGAACTTCAAAAAGCCCTGAAAAAGGGAAACCTGCGTAAAAGTTCACAGTAATTTCTGCATACAGTTCTGAAAAGGAAAGGGCTTTGTAACATGAGTTCTCAATTTGCAATTTAAGGTGCACTGTTCATCTAAGATGCTTTTCTTAAGCCTGCTTTTGGCTTTAAGATTCACACAGACAAAAATTAGCCTTTAGATGTTTTCTCCTTTTAAAATTCTATTTCTTCTTACATTTCAGAAGCCTGAAAGTCTTTTAAATGGGGTCTTCTTTACGTAGCTTTTTGGACAAAAAGAATAGCATCTAACTGTATCATTTTCCACACTTTTAATATGAAATGTTAGAAAAGTAACTCACCTCAGTGGATAAGAATGACTAATCTTTCAAAAATATGGATAAAGAAAACTGAGAATAGCTAGAATGAGGATGTAAAATAAAGCATATTCTATCTTGACACATTGTTAATATTTTAATACATTTCAAATAACTTTCCAATTACGAAAAAATAAATAGTATTATTTTAATAAAGTACTGGGAAATCCTCCAGGAGGCATAGGAAGCTTAACATAAGCCATATGCAAATACAGCCCTCTGACTTTGTTATAAGGCATATGTAAAAACATATATATACACTGTTTTTAAAATTCTTTTTGGAAAATGGTAATTTTCATCTCAGCTATATTTTGAAACAAATATAACAACTTGCCCAACAGAATAAAACATAAATAGGCAGTTCCCACAGCAATGAGAAACATAGAAGAAAAACAGAAAAGAAGAACATTGGGTGGGAAGGGGAAGTACCTAAGAGCAAGTCCCTTTGGCAAAATATTGACAGATGTAATAAAGAACTAGCAGTAGTGGATGTTAATACAGTAGCTCATAGTCTTGCCGAACACTGAAATAGTGGGCCTTATAAGATGAATTAATACAAGACAAGACAAGTCACAGATTCCAAGAATGACAAGTTGTCAGAGTCTTCTCTTAGAGCCAGATCACATTACTTGTAAAAGCTATAACTCAATTCAGAGTGCAAGAAACCATAAAGAATCAACAATGTAATTTATATGCTCACAGCAGAGAAGACACCACATCAGATAACACTGATATAGAAAAGATGAGAAAGACAATGTTGATAGGAGCACTAGCCCTGTACAGCTTTAACATGGGCAAACAAACTGGCTTTGTAACAGGGGAGAACAGACTGTGGAAAATACAGCAAGGCATCAGGCCAAAAGAGGAACTAAATTTCTAACAGGAGACGGGGATGTAGCAGGTGCAACAAAAATATTTTCCAACAGCACTCAGGTCACCAAGAACAAACCATGATGGGTTGCAATCATCAGATAATGATCTCCTGGGAGATAATTTCATTAGTACAGACCACAGGGATTACTCTAAATAGAGAAAATATTACACATCAGGCTGCTTCGGTGCAGAAGGGGTTTTCCTCTTTGGCAATCTCTTTTTGTCCCATTTCCCATTGCTATATCCAGAGTTATGATCCTGCTGCATTCTGCACATGAGGAAACAGTCCCGTGCAGAACTGCAGTCCCTTGCTGGGAAAACGTGGAAGCTCTAGCAGCAGCAACTCTCAATGTCTCATCATTACTACCCTAACCTATACTTGTACACGTTACACAACCCTGACCTCAGCATTTAGAACACAACTAATAAAAAGATTGAGCTGATACATATGTAACTGACCTGCTGAAGACCAAGTACTGGAGGAAACATTTGAAAGCTGACTCAATGTTATAAGAGTAGGGATAAAGCAGGATTGTCACAATTCTGCTGTGAGGTGCTGACTATTTGGCACTCCATGGCTGTTGTTGAAGTGTAAGATTATTTTTAAGGCTTCTCATGTTTTGGTGGTATCCGTCAGATTCTGTTCCCCAAACATGACTTGCATAGCATTTATAACATCAGAGCTCTAATCAGGATAAAAGTTTGGAAAATTACTCTTTAATAGCCATCTAAAATGCATATGCAAGCTTTTCTACCCTTCCCAGCACAGGAAGCCTAAATTCCAAACAGCACATTCTGAAACAAGCCTATGTCCTCCTTGTTCTAGTTCCTGAATTTCCTTCTCTGTGTTTATATAATTTTATACTGAAAAAACCCCCAACAACAGTAAATGAGGATATAACACACAACTGCTTGGTTGGTTACATAGCTTTAAGCTACTTCTGGTTTTGAGTAAAGAGGAGAACGACAATTACGCAGCTATGCTACGTCCCTGTTTAATGTACACAGTGTGATTCTAGCTACACTTACTGAAATTCTTTCCAAATGCTTTAAGATGTCCAGAATTTTGTTTGTTGCTTTCTCCTGCCACATTGTAGTATTTGATACTATGTTCTGACATTTTAACTTACACAAAAAAGTTATTTTCTTAAATGCAGAGAAGCATGGACATTTTTCTTGACTATTGAGCAATTATTTTAAATACAATTTTACATTTTACATTTAAATACATTTTTATAGAGTAATATGTAGATGAGTACCTAAGATGAATACCTTAGAAAACAAATGTGATTATTCCACTAAAATGATAACTATGTATGTCAGGAGAAAAAAATGCATTTAAAATAACCCTAAGCCAAAAATTCCACACTGAGAAATACAGTTTCTTCAGGCTTCAACAACATATGAGAAAAGAATGACGTCTAATTGTCTGTGGCTGCATTCTCTACATCTGAAGGAACTAAAAAGGTAAGCTAGCACATCCATTCCAGAGCAAGGCTAACATTTTGCTGTCCATGTGTTAGTTTCCACTTCCAACAATAAAACTAAATGTACTAATGAGTTTTTAATTATTAATTTTCTCTATATTTTGGCATTAGGAACAGAGAAAGCTGAATAGTCCAACCACATAATGCACATAAGTTCACGGAGAGCAGCCTTGGAAGGAGATTGTGAAGTTTAATAGCATCGTTTTGCATTTTAGGAAGCATGTTTATGGAATGGAATTACTATGATTTTTTATGTGCTGTCTTCTTTTTAGCAGGTTTGGAAAAGAAACATAGCACCATGATGCAGAAGATGAATATTACTACTGCCTTCCTTTATATATCTAAAACATGTATTAACATGTATCAAAGTCTACTCTGGTATAAAACTTCCTGCCATGTTGGTCAGCTGACCCTGATTATAAATGAAAATTTAGAAAAAGTAAGAATAAAGCTCAATAATCTAAATGCTCAAGAAATAAAAACAGAGGCATCAATACGAAAAAGAAACCAAATACACAAAGAGAAGGAATAAATACAGGACCAGCCAGAAAATATGCTTGAGGAAGAAAACAAAAAATAAATAAAGAGGATTGGTAATGATTAGTTACGTGCATACATGTGTTTTCAGAAAGGAGGATATATGTCCAGAACACAAGAACAAGCTCTAGCGTAAACACACTACTAATGATGATGGATTTAATGGTGGCAGTCCTAGACTATCATTATTATCTGATCACTTAATAAGCTGAAGTACAATCAAAACAAGATTTAAAACTCAAGTTCTAGATGTTGCCAGATTTTCTGCCACTGGTGTTAATCATTAAAAATCACATGTCAATACTGAATGCAGTCAGCATTAGGTATCTCAATCCACCGAAAGAACCCTCTGCTCTAAGGACAGTCTCCAAGAAGAAGAATTTATATTAACTAAGGTTAAGGACAACAAGAAACATATTTCTGCTACTGTGTTACCAAAATGTAAACAAAACCAGAGCTTCAAAAAAGCCTTTTTTTAATTCTGTTTTCTCTTTCCCTTCTATAGTAAGCCAAGACTCCTACCATTCCTTTATCTTTGACTTTTATTTTCCCAGTCTTGTACTTGTAGATGTCAAGCTTCTTTCCTGCACAGTTCAAACACACCGGTAGTGGGGGAAAGACAAAGGGAAAACAGATCAAGAAAATTTAAAACCAAGGGAAATCTTGCAGATAACCCTTGAAATATGGTACTGTTCAAAAAATAGTATATTCCTAAGATTCTCTTCTGTGAGTGCCACCTGTGACCATTGGTAGGAATCAGAATAATCGTGCCAGATTAATTTTAGTCTTAAATATAGATGTTAAATAGGACCTGCTCACACGGCTTGCATGTAAACCTGGATAAATCTTAGTAACTGAGTTGTTTGTTTTAATGTGTGATAAACAAACATTTCTACATGCTTTCCTTAACTTGGTCTTTTGCTAATGTCTATTTTTTTTTTTTTTTGGCTAGTAAATATCAAAGCATAAAAATATCATGATCCCTAAGAATGCAGTAATTAAATACTTCAGGGACAGCCAACAAAAAACAATCTCAGTCTTATACCAAAAAAAAGCTAAAACAAGCAGTTAGACTGTGATTTAACACTATTTCCATGTACCTGAAATACAGCTTTTCAGCATGAAAATTCATTTCTTTCTGATTTTGCTTGTAAGCCTAAGAGAAAAAAGATGAAAACTTCCCAGATGTTCTCAAAGCTCTCAGCTAATTTTTTCAAAACCAGAGGTTTTAAACATAGAAGGTTTTTAAATACAGAGGTAAGCCTTAGAACATATGGGTGCCCACTGACCCAGCCAAACCTATATCTCCAAGCCTCCAAAGAATTTCTGCTAAACATTAATGCTTTATTAAGAAAGCTGAAACTCAGGAACTAATTTTAATCCATGTTTGAATGTATCTTTACTCTGAAAATGAAGAAAATCCCATAACTATATTCACATTTATAACATATTTTTACATATCAACCATGATCTGTAATGATTGCAGACAGTGATAACAATTGCACTGACACCTGAATAGCTTAGTAAGAAAAGGCAGTTTTATATCACCATAGTACACTGCTTTTCTTTTTTTGAAGATGAATTATAAATTTGGAGTTACTATAATATTTTTGAAAAGTGTAGACATTTGACGGAAACGTTAATAAAGACTGTAATGTTGGGGTTTTGGAGCTGTACAAAAGAGAAATGAAAATAGAGCACGAAATTGG
Organism: Tringa tobata; assembly: GCA_033628505.1. Lineage (NCBI taxonomy): Eukaryota > Metazoa > Chordata > Aves > Charadriiformes > Scolopacidae > Tringa > Tringa tobata. The sequence goes on from JAHREE010000567.1 coordinate 6,952,203, forward strand.
ACTAGCTCTACTGACAGAAAACATAGAGAAGCAGCTGCAACAAATCAGTAGTATGTAATGCTATAATCTATATACAGTTTTCTGGGACACTGAGGCAGAGAAAGAGAGAAGTGCTAATTTATTCTTTTTCTTTATGTTCAACATATTCATTGCCATTTATCAGTGTATGGGCTGCATTTTCTTCTACTTTTTTACACTCTGTTGCTAGACACAGTATTGATTCAGGGCTGCAGTTTACAGCTACCTAGCTTACTTTGCTATTGGGTGAAAAATACTTGGTTATAAAATCCATTCCAAACAATGTCAAGGTAGCAATATGCATTACTGTAATAATTACTCTGGTTGTTGGCAAGACAACAGGTAGCAATCAATCATTTTTGCCTTGATGGAGTGCTGTACAAAACATTGGAGATATCACTGTAATTTGGCACATGCTAGCATATTACCCAAAGCTGTGGTTCTAATGTGCATCTGCTTCAATTGAAAATAAACAAGTAGAGAATGGGCACAGAAAAGGAGTGTACACTTGCCTTGTTAAAAAGTCTAAGCAAATATCTGAGCATAAAAAAACTCACAAGGCTAAAGCAAAGGACTGTAGCTGTTCCAGTTAATTGATGCATTCTTTCCTATTAGATCAAAAGAACAGCTGTTGGAAGGATTAACTCTGAAAGTAAGAATAAAACTGCATTGGACTACCCCAGATTTGAATTTGATTTCTGCTGGTATTGAATATGCCAAAGGCTGACAGCCTGGAATAGTGTTTATCAAAATAAAGTCATGTTCCATGCCCTGAAGGTCAAGTAATAGTGACCTTGTATCTGTCCTTTAGCTTTTTCTCTTGCTTAAGTGTATTTAAAGATACCTTATAGATCTTATGTTTTGTCACATTTGTACAGATGCATATTTGTAATTTCTATCCACCCCTCAGAAAAAGACTGATTTGAAAGAAAGCTGCATTCCATAACAATATGAAATTTGGTCCCACCTTATTCATGCAACGATTCAGAGCTGGGAAGAAGGACTTCAAATTCACAAGGCCTCCATGATTAATTCAGAAGTGTTAAGACCTTTTGACCCCTAAAGTTAGTCCTCTGTCTGCAAGGGTGTCCTGATCTTTATCTAAAGTTGGAAAGCTGCCAGGACAGGCTTGGTGAAGAATAACAAATTATATCAGAAGCATTAAAAAAAAAAAAATAAAAAATCCTCTTTTTACCCTGGCCTTCATCAGTCATCCATAACTGCTGGAGGTTCTCCCAGCTTTCTGCTTGTCAGCAACACATCCCAGAAAAGCACTTCTTGATATAACATGAGATTCTGCAGACGAAATCAAAGAGCAGTGGTACCAAAAGTGCCTACTGATGTGCAATCTTCCAGGTCAGAAAAAATATTTCTTTTTTTCCTGACAATTACATTCATTCACAATACAGCAAATCATAGTCCTTTCTGAACACCAATTTCTGCTAAATAATGTTCCTTCATAATTTAAGCCTTGGGCTCTTTGCTGCCTCAGGCAAGCTATGAAATGAGACTCCTTATCTCCAATTTACTGATTAGTTCCTGGTCAACATTTTAAAACAGAGAAAACTTATTTGCCTCAAGCTTTCACTGCGTAGCCATTTTTTCAACTATCAGGTCTCTTTGCATGTGCTCATTTTTTCTCTTTTATGTGATTTTTTGCTTTGTTACATTTTATTTCTCTATCTTTAAGTCTTTCTTTTCCTCTTCAAATTTATATTACTCTGCTACTTATCTTGCCATCTTTTCCCATCTAATTCACTTCTCTTTTCCAGCTTTCTTTCACTCTCTTCTCTCCTCCTGTTAGCCTTCCACACCAATCATCTTTTCCTTCTATACTTCTGTCAATTCCTGTCAGGACCCTGTAGACTTAAATACACAACCCTCAATGCATCCCCCACCTATTATTAACCTCTCAAGTTCACAACTCTTCCCCACATGTGCACACCCACACACGCACATACAAATACAGGGATTCCTTGGAAGCAGAGATGCAATCAGTGTTTATGTCTACAAAACAATTTACCTTCCCCACATAGACTCTCCATCACATGTATCTTTCCACCTCAAAAGCAGAAAAAGGGCATGTAGAAAGGAAAATCAGAGATTCTTCATCCTTTTTCTGGAGAGACAAAATCATTAACTCTGCTTTTCAGCTTCATTTGCTGGTCAGTGTTGGAACAGGGACATATGTGTTAGTTACAATTAGATAGTTAGGGACAAGAGTTATGGTCAGACTACATATAATTGCCTACTTATGAGGAATGAGTAAAGTGTATGCATTTTAGAGAACTCTAGAATAACAGGAAGGAAACAGAAGCAGCGGCTACTTAAGGAAAAGGTTTTGTATCTTACTTCCTGAGTTCACGTATGTTTGCACTCCGCTATTCTACCATCACATGCACCATACGCAATTAAGTTCAGCTCTTCTGTATTCAGCAGACAGACTGCCATCCAGTTATTTGAGACTGTTGACTAGAAGACCAGTAATTGCAATGCTGGAGGTAACTGCCTGTTTTTATTCTGAAATTCCTAGTACTGATACCTTTTTAGAATGACTTCCATGAAAAGGCAACACTTCTTTGCCCACGAAAGTGTCCTCTCTTTTGTTTGTATGATTAATTTAAGGTAAATGAGTTACTTGGGTATTTCTCTACATTAGATTTCCAGGCTTGCAATAGACTGAGGTATGTGCCTCCAATCACCTTAGCAATGTCATTTATTTTGACAAAGTGCAATATAAGTTATTTTGATGAAAGAGAGTGAACCATATTAAAACCGGACAATCTGGTCTTAGCTGTGACAGGTTTCAGCGTGCCATGCAGAATAAAAATAATTGGAAGTAGAAACAAATCTATTTTTCCCTTCCAAACTTTGGAGATGTCCAATTGATCTTCTAGCTTAAAAAAAATACACAGAAGAAAAGTAAACTGTCAATTATAGTGTCATCTGTCTCTGTCAATTGTAAACATACTTGCCATGCATTGCTACAAACAGCTGTGCAAGATCAATCACTTCATCCAGGACTCCTAGGCCAATTAAGGAATCTTGTGGATAGATGAAGGTTTTTTCTTTTTTTCTTACAGTAGAATGTAGTGCAATTACATCAGGTGTTCAAAAACTTATGTGTATGTTTTAGGAGACTAAAGAGAAGTAGTATATTTCTATGTCCCTTCTTCAGAACGAAATACTTGTTTCTCTGTCTCTTTAGCTGTAATTTAATCTGTTTTCAGAATAAATTTTCAGCTAATATTTCCCTAACAGTAGGTCACCTATGCTACGAAAAGTTTTGCAGAATGTAAGGAAAAACAAAAAAAGTTTATGATTTTCTGTGAGAATAAAAGAAATGTCAATTTCTGTTCTAATTAAAATCTTGTACCTCCTGCTCCTGAGACACAAAACTTCAGTCTCTTTCCTAACTCACATTTGTAAAGGTGACTGGGGGATTAAGATGCCTGAATTTTAGATCTTTGAACTGAAAGGGTCTGATTTTCAGAAACTGCTCTGAATCTTTTCACTGAAAAGCAGTTTCTTAGTAATAGAAACAAAAAATATATCTCGGGCTTTTATAGATCAACTGTTTGATGCAGTTGATAGAATTTCTGAAATATTAATATGTTCAGCAAGTACTTCTGTTCTAAAGCTGGAATACCAGAAGAGCAAACATCCGTCATGGTGAGGCTGAGGAAAAAGGAAAGCAGGATCTAGTTGCTGGTAAAAGAAAGTATTTTCAAACAACAGCTTGAAAAACTTTAGTCTTAAATGAAGTAGTTTAGGAGACTAGTAAACCACTAATGATACTTTTAACAAATCTTGGAAAATTAAAAACATTCCAAAGACAGCGTTGTCCTGCTAACACCATCCCAATATAAAAAAAGTCACCCTAGGGAATTACAAACAGATCAGCCTGATGACTATCCCCTATAAATTAGTGGAACTACTAGCATAAAATACCAGAACCTAAAGTCATTTTGATTTAATTAACCAGATGACTGGATGGAATATAGCTGATGTGTATAAAAGAGAGAGGAAAACAGAAGGTGAAGAGAGATCAACTACTGACTATGTCTTTCAGGTTAAGAACTAGAGGCATCAAATGAAACTAGCAAAAAGAAAATTCACCCCAAAACATGAAGTGATTCTTAACAAAACTTGTAGTTAACTAAGATAACTTCTTAACACAGGATTTTTGTGGGTGGTATAGGTCCAAAAAAGCACCAGGCAAATTCAGATAAGAAAAAGCAAGGAAACTTAGATATAGAAATTATATCTTTAGCTCTCTAAGCTCCAAATTTCTGAAAGTGTGCACAGTATTCCAGAAAAAAATGTTGCTATTTGTCTTCTTACACTCATTCATAAGCATAGGGTATTTGATTTTGGCCCAGACACAGGCTAAGGAGGTTGAGAGAACTTTGATATGGTCTTTCTCGGCATTCTCTAGCAATCAGAATCACCTAGTGAAATGGCTGTAATCTAAGAAAAGCCAGAAAAACACAGATGACACCTAATACTGCAAAACTTTGAATAGAAGTCAGAGTATTTGGAATTTCTCATAAATGTATGTTTAGCACAGGTGAAAAAAGGAAAATGCCTCTGGTCATGTGTATAAAGACACAAAAAAAAAAAAAAAAGAAAGAAAAGAAAAGCAACAGAGAAAGAATAATTTAATATAAAGTCTTAGAAAGACCACTACGTTAAACAGTACAGTCTTCTCCTCCACACTCTCATAAGGCTGCAAAAAATATTAGAAAAGCTTGAAGGAAGATCACCTAGCTATTCCCAGAGCTGAGAAACAGGGTTTATCATACATTGCTTTCAGAATCTCAGATTACTCCACATACTGAAACAAAAGCTAATAGATGACAGAGGGCACACATGTACATGGATAAAGACATCTGGTTATGAAGATGTTTATGAAAACAAAACAAGTTTTTGAAATTAGACAAGGAATAAGATAAAATTTCTCAGCTAAGAGCGAAACCAGCACAGACTGAGCCTATAAGGAAATTCACAACCCCCTCATACATTTTTGGGGTCTAGCATTCAGCCCTAGCACCCCCATCATTCTCCTTCCAGTCCTGATGCCTCCTGCTCTCTGTACCCCTACGGACCTGTAACCCCCAGCTGCTGCTGCTGAATTTATTTACTTCAGTTGCTGACTTCTTTGGCTTGGTCTTCTCACAACTAATCTGGCTGGGAGCTTTTTGAGAGCTGACTATCATTTGGAGTTGCTAAAAAAAAAAGGTAAAATAAAAAAATCTTTATACCTACCCCAGAGAGTGGGCTAAGTGTGGCCTTGGAATTTGTGAATTGTCCTAATGTTCATCCTTTCCAGCCCTGGACTTTAATAAGATAAAGGTTGCCACACTGTCTCTCATAGGCCTATGTGACTTCATATTAAAGACAAGAATTATTGTCAGTTTTCTGCATCACGTTTTAACACTGTCATCTTCTTGGGTGAAGCTTTTATATATGGATGCTAGATTTTACCTGGGTGCAATGGAGGACTTGTTCTGACTGAAGAACAATAAATTGGCCAAAGCTGGAAGCAGGTTATGGAAATGATAAACTACTGCAGCAAGGTTTTTTCAATTATTGTATCTGATCTGGCCTTCTCACATGCTTACAGTCTCTTTAGCTATTATTAACTAAGCAAAAAGAAATTCCATTCTTCTAAGTTGAGGTAACATTCCTTATTCATATATCAAACACATGGAGGGTAGTGGTCTAGAAACCCTATACGCTAATTTCCACAGAAAAAAACCATAGGCATGTGAACCTGGCAGATCACTGGCAGATCCCATTATTTGGACAATAAAGGGATTTTGTTTAATGTATAACCACCAACTACGGGATTTGGTGTCAGAAAGAAATTTCTCCATAAAAGTGTGTACAAAGTGAAACATAACCTGGAAGTTTAGCATTTCCTCTGCAGGTTTTACTTCCTTGCTGAAATCAATTAACCAATTTCCTGCCAAGACAGATGTCTTGATGACATCAAAGTATCTGTGGTCTCTGCTGTCACAGCTTAGTCTCCTAAGGAACAAAGTGCTTTAGTCTAAGATCTCTGGGCTTCACGTAGTGCAAACCATATAGGCCTGTGATATAAAGGAGGTTGGACTATATGAAATAATCCCTTCTGACCTTAAATTCTATTAAATTATACAAGTTTTCCAAACTCCAGTTAACAGTGGTGTTTATCAACAGCCTGCGTTCTGATACAGGGCTCCCTGATTTCATCTTAGTTCTGCAATGCCAGTTTTATTGAGTTTGAACTGTGGCAGCTTGCCTTTGATACTCTGCCCTTGTTTTAAATAGCTTCAGAGAAAATTTGTAAAAGACTATAGATGGAGTGACACTGTTACAGCTCAGATTCAATAAAATAATAATAAAAATACCTAATTCTTTATTCTTTTAGAGGCCTGATCTTAGCAGAGTGCTTAGATTTGGAAGCTTTATGTAATAGCTTCAGGCCATGTGGGTAGCTGGGGATTTTTAATATTTTTTTTGGCTTTTCTTACAGCTTCTACTATGACAAACTAGAAAGATGGAAGTAGGTGTTATCTGCTTAATTCAGAAACATTCACAGAAATGCAAAGTATTAGGTAGCGTTTACAGAGACACATAGTGAAGCCTTTGGAGCTGAATGCCTTTTAAATGCACGTCACATGAATATTCAGTCAGATATGTAAATATAGGGTGTTACTTTTAGTAGATTGATCTATTATTTGAGATCAAGGCACAGATCACAAGAAAGGCATATCAAAATATCAGACCTTTTATATTACCCTTGTACAGGATATACTGCAGGTAGTCATGTTTGTTTTCTATTCCTCTTGGCAGTTTGCTTGCTTTCTATAGGAAAAGTAAAAATTTAAATTTCTCTTAGTTTTGTCACTCCATATGCTTTGATGAAGTGCTTCACCACTGAGGCTGTACAAATATCTCTTTGCATTTCAAAAGGAGTTTTTGATACTGTAATACCAAAGCTATGCAGTACCCAAAATCTAAGAATTACCGTTATATATTGCAGAGAAATGCAGCTAAAAGATTTGGAAAGTCAAACAGATTCAGTGTAACTCTACATTTCTTAAGTATGTAACTGGCTTTGTAATATATTCAGACCAGCGAGAGAATGGGAAGGATTGCTACCCTGTATCACGTACCCTTTCAAAGCAGGTGATGTAGGTGTATTTTTAGAGCTGTATTTTTGTATATTTAGAGTGTATTTTTGTATATTTAGAGTGTATTTTTGACTGTAACTCCCGAAACTCTTTTGGAGGAAAAAAAAAAAAAAATGTACCAGGGAGAGGGCATTAAACAAAAGTCAAAGAGAAAGTAACTACTGACCACTAAAAGCACATTTGGTTATTTGAGAGGAGACTGATGTAAAGTTCTGCAAATCTCCTGCTGTACACTTCAGAATATTAATAAATCTGATGAGTACCTTGCCACATAATCTGAATTGCAGTTGAAATTTCTCCTCTTCCAAAAGACCTAGGACTCTTTACCTCCCCTTTCTCACTCTTCCTGCCTTCTCCTCTGCCTCTATCCTCCCCCTCCAAAAGATAAAACACAAAAGTTCTATGCACTGGAGAGTTTTACCTGACTGGGTGAGGATGCACTTCTCTCCAGATTTCTGCAAAGTATTTCTTTTCAGGTGGATTCTCTGGGAACAGCTGATAGGCAAGTTGCTTACAATCATCCATTCAAAATTATCATTAGGAAGGAGACCCAGCTGTTTAGTCTCTGTACAATCCCATTCCACAATAGGAGATAACTTTCACACACACCTCCCAGAAAAAGGAAAAGCTCAGTTCATTTTTGTCATTCATTAGCATTCTCTGTTCTGCTGTTATTGCAAGGGATTAAAAATTCCAGTAGCACTCCTTTTCTTCTCAGCTATATCACTTGGCACAATGAAAGACATCAGTTCTCCCTACAAGCTCCACCTTATCTACATTTAAACTAGCACAGCTACAATGCTACAGTTAAAAGTTTAAAATGCAATATAGAACAGCTAGATTTCTCCCAAGCATGGTTTGGATGTTGATGACAGAGCAGAGAATAGGATTGCAATGACCTGAGTCTCCCAAATTTAAAAGAAAGGTACCTGTCTCACTGATTATTTGCCTTGGCTATAGAAATGATTTGTAGGTCCCAGTGGCAGCAATAAAGTTAATCTTCCCACATCAGTCAAGGCCCTTAAGTAAGCTCAGCACAAAACCACACAATCCAAGTAAACTTTAATTTTAGATCCATGAAGTTCCCAAAAACCCTAGCTGTGACTAAGATGAGTACTATATGCATGCTCCGGGTTTTGGTGTCTCTGGTGCTTTTTCTACAGGAACTTGTGCAAATGAATGGTGTTGCTGGAATGATTTGTTTCAATTAGGAAACACTCTTTAACTCCTTTCCATGTTAAGAGACTGGTATTCCAAAAGAACAAACTGCAGAAGAGATGTGATTTGCAACCGCACTTATCTGTTAGTCAGGCAACAAGCTCATCAATGATAATAGGAAAACAGGAACTAAAGATCAGAGCAAAATACATGAGAGGCAAGGAGAAGAGTAACTTCTTGAAGAGCAGTAAAACTGCAGGGAAGGTTCTAATTAGCAAGCAGACTGCAGTGAGTCCTAAGAAATCTGACAAACGGGAAAGATGGTTCTAAAGTATGCATATTTGCAGGGTATTGGGAACGCCCTTAAAGGATAAACCTACCCCATAGGTCTTTCTTATGAGTACTTTACACATTTCTATTTGCTAAAAAAGTTATAAAATATCTTTAAAATATTAATATGCTCTACTAACCAGTTGACTGAAATTACAATGACTTAAAAAATTTAATGGATAAAAACATCAAAAGTGGAAATCACTGAAATGGTATTAGTCATGTTCTGTCTTTCCTTTAGTTCCACCTTCTATGTACAACCATGGCATAACTTTAATAAAAAATGCATGGTTTTATCAGATGAGCTCATTAAAACTAATTTGAGATTATATCTAATCTAAACGAAGAATATTTGTGGAAAAAATGACAGATTTGCTTCAGTCTCTGCATCTTTTAGCAACTGCTGGGACTTTTTTCCCAGTATGGGGGAAAAATGGAAAAGAAAAACAGAAAACAAAACCCCAAAGGTTCTGAATAGGAGTACATTAAGCCTTTGGAAGCAATTTGAAAGCACTCTTTAGAAAACCTGTAGCAAACAACCCGAGCATCTGAGGATAGCAAGCAATGGAGACAGTATGTCTGTTGCTTCTAAGTGACCTATCTGACTTTAGTAAAAAGCCTCTAAAAGCAGAAGACTGGTATTACAAAGCTTGCATTTGAGTTGTTGTAATGAAAAACATAAATGCTTAAAGCTAGCGGTGACATACTGCCTCCTAAGGACTCTCCAATACTTAGCAAAGTTAGCATTCCAATTTTATAAGGATATTTCCAGTTATGGAAGAAGAAGAGAAAGAGTAAGCCGTGTATTCTGCCAAAAGATATTCAACTCGTTCATCATCTGTAATGGAAAAAAAGCAAAAACTTCACTGAACTGAGCATTATGCCAATTGTTCCGTTTTGGTTTCAAAGTTATCTTGCTGGGCAAATTCCCACTTCAAATTATTCAGGACAAAGACTGTCCTTGAAAGCAGCAGAAGGTGTAAGTAAAAGAACTTGCATCCTACAGTGGGAAGGTCCTCCTTTATGAGACCAGGAATCCCAGGGAGTGTGCAATTCAGCAGGACCTGGAAGCTAAAAGAATTTTTTAGGGATAATTTGAATATACTTCTCCGAACTATCTACAATCCTTGCAGATAAAGACTTGAAATCTACAATTCAAAATCAACACAATGAAGATGTACTGACTTCTCTTGAATTATACTGTAAAGGCATTCTGGAAGAACCCATTACCTTTGCCAACAGCTTTGTCAGAAGCTGGGTGAGATGAACATTGTTATAAAAATATCTTTTTTTATGGTCAAACTCCTCCAGAAAGCTAGAAATCTTGAGTCTGCTGTAAATCTGGCCCCAGTTCCCCAGATGCACTTACTATTAGAAGTTCATTGTGAATTTTCATCAGTTCAAATATGGTATTGGCATTGTTAGAATCAACATACTTGCTCAAAATCAAGTGGAATTAAGTCCAGATAAAACTTGAAGAGGTCCAAGCATATTTTTAAGGACTATAATTGCTGCTTTACCTCCCTGCTTTTTCTTGTGGGAAAAATTTAAAGTCTTATCCGGAAATATAATCTGAAGTGAGACAATCTTAGAGCATGATGAAAACATTACCAAGTTCTCAGACAGCTTGCATCAGGTCATCAGCTATCCAATTTCCCTGATTTTACAGATGGAAAAATTGTGCTATTGAGGAGTTGCAGGACTTGCTTGAAATCATGAAGACTGGCAGACACAGGATTAGAAAGAGCCTCCTGCTCTCGTAGGTAAGGCCTGCTCAATCTTGCACACTGGATAACTACCAGTCAATGAAGCAAAACTGCCTTGCTTTGGGTGAGAATATAGGAACTAGTGTGAGACAGTAATTAATAAGTGCACATCCAAAACTTTCAAAGGAGAAAGGACGCTTTAGATCAAATGAGGAAAATGCATCTTAAAGATACCTGCAAGTATGAAATATGAATAATTCATATGAATAACAATCCTCAGCAAAAGGGAGTTACTTGTAGCAATCATCATCTGAAGAATGATGATTGAAAGAAAATATTTTTTCTATGAACAGAGACAGATTTGAACTTGTGCACAGACCACTGGCATTCTCAGCCTTCCCAGAGCCTACATATCATAAAGCTACGTCTTATCCTCCAGCTATTGCAGGTTCCACTAATGTGGCATGGAGGACAGCACACGAACACAAACTATTCAATAAGAGGCAGTATAGAGCTGTACGGCTGTGCGGGGATTCTAGGGAGGCTAAACCTGCAAAAAGCTTCATCAGTTCCACTCCTTGAACAAGAAGGGATGTGCATTTAAAACAGCTTTTTAAGTACACTCTGCAGTACCCTAGACCTAGCCCAGCGCATGGTACAGAAGTTACTTTCACTCCTTGTCCAGCTCAAGGGTGACTGTGTCTTAACTAAACTCTTCAGCTTTCAGATACAGCTTCACACACACTGTTCCGGGACACCAGGTCTCACATATTACTGGTTTACAAAACCCGAGATCAATAGCACACTTCTGGAGACAAGCAGAAGCGACACTGTGCCTGACATTGGTCTGACATTGTGACTATAGCTTCAAAGAGCCATGCAAAAGAGCTACTGGTTACTCACATAGAAATGTGGGCTTCAACGCTTTATTTGGCTTTACTTTTTCCAGGGAATGGCTGGCAGACAGGATTTCTGTGCTGTCTCTCACAGACAAGCATCCAAACCATACAATTTCATAGCTACAAAGAGTTTGATGATAGGTAGAAAGGACCAAGAGAAGGTCCTGTAAGTATTAAAACAGCTCTAAAACAACGAAATGCTGGAAAGTCCTTTGCACAAATAAGAACTCCAACTTAGTTAAGTGCCAACAAGGAACTGAGCAACATATTACTGTCTTCGTTTGTCTGAACTTGGACTCGAGGGCATATGTTTCAAGAGAAACTATTACTGTCTTCATTTGTACATGGGGGAAATTATTGTAGCGGGGTACAAAAGGAAAAGTAACAGTTGTTATTCTTTCCTGGAAAATTAGATTTGGATAAGGTATAACATGCACACCAGTTACAGTAGAATAATGTTCTACTGTAGAATAATGTTCTGTATAAAGGTGGAAAACACAACAAAATGTAACAGGTAAAAAAAAAAATTCTCACTGTAATGTATTGTAACTGAGCAGCACTTGAATGGATTTATTCTCTTATCCTTTCAGGAGAGTGCTTTTTCTTCTGCCTTAAAATTTCCATACACAGATAGAGCCCTATTGAATTCATAGGCACGTCAATTTGTCTACACATTCCAAGTAGCAAATCTGATGCTTTGGTGTACAGTACACAATAGTTTATTCTCCCTTGAGTATAAAATGTGGCTCAGTCTTCAACAATGTCACTAATGTCTTTTACAGTGTTGGTCACTACATCAATCTTGATCATGCTTCGCATCTCAAAACTGCACTGTCCATTAGCATCCTTACGTCAAACCAGTTATACTTTTGAATGTCTTACATGTATAAGAACTTGTTACTACATGTTTTTTGGAATAAGATTAGTCTCAAGAATAGTTGCCTCAGCCATCATTACAAGTGTAGTAAATAAAAGCAGATAATTAATAAAAGCATTACTATCAACTAATATGGAATAAACCACAATTTTTCAGTAAAAGGGTTTCGTTTATTTCTTCTGAATCATCTACTTTATGAGTTCTTCCATTCATAAAACTAAGCAATTAAATACCATTAGCAAAGCTACTTAAATTTAAGTGTATAATAAAAATAATCTTTTTCAGCTTTCATGAATCTGCTACCTACGTCTAAAAACAACAATGCCATTCTATTCTTTCACTTCAGAAAAGTTAATTTCCTTTTAACATTGTGATAGGGAAAGGGGGACAAGAGGTAGGTAAAGAAAAGAACTATTTTGGTTTTTTATTTCATGATCAATGGATTTTTCAGGGTAGGGAAAAGAGAAGGAATGTTGGATTATTTTGTAATCACAAGTCTACATATTTAATATAAGAAATGCACGACATAGTTACAGTAATATAATTTAAATTTTATATTGAGTATATGTATAAGTATTTATATACATTTATAGATATATATATCCCCCCAAATTCTTAAGAATTTATTTTATGACCTGTAAAGGACATCTACCAACAGCAAAACGATTCTCAGGACTGAGATTCTGGATTTTAAAAATATTATTAACTAAGCAGCTCAGTGGCTAATTCTTTTTACTTCAGTTATATGAGACATGGAGAATGACACAAAATGTGTCTGACAGAAACAGCTTCTCTCTAAAAATTAGGAATTTTATAGACCATGCGATGCATGATCATGACATTGATGAAAGGAAGCTCTTTGTACTGATGAACCCAGTATAAAGCATTGGAAAAGTTTAATGGCCATTTCACCTTATGCAGCTATCAAACATTATACATGTAATTTTTATTATGACCAGTAAAACCTATTTCCAGCCCATTGCAGATGGGCTCTATTTAATGGTCAGTTTCCTAATGTCATCATCTTTGCTGCTACTGTGTAAAACGTAATGATAATTCCATTGCAGAGCACAGCATTGCTGCATGTAGATCAGATTATCTGGGTCAATTTAAATGTTATTACTGGGTCGATTAAATTGGCCTAAGGCACCATTGATTTAAAATAAATCTCCATATTGTTTTATTATACTGTAGACTATACATCAATTTTAATAAAGATTAAAACAAAAACTTCATGTAAACTGCATGTAGAGGTTTAATCACAGGTTTATGGAGTTGTCATAGACTGCAGTATGGAAAAATAGAAAATAAGAGAATATTACAAATATGAAATCTAATAATTTTAAAGCATGTTTTGGGTTTTTTTCCCTTTTCTTTCTTATTCTGACCATCTACCAAGGAAGACACTTTTAAATTATATACCAGGCCAGTGGTTAAAAATGAACAAATACAGAGCATAAAGTACTTTACAGAGGTAAATTAAGACAGAAACTGTTGTTTCCTAAAAAGTCTAAATTTCACATTAAATTGGATATCCAACATAATTCATAGATGAGAAGTGTAGAAGCTCAATAAGAAGTTGGCAAAAATTCATAGACCTACTTTCCCTGTGGTCTTGTTAAACTGCTTTCTCTTTCTCTACCACCCCTGGAAATATACTTCTAATTTGTTGGTTCCAAGGTAAACAAAAGAAATAAAGCATTAATTTTTACATTGCACAGAACATTTTTTTTTTAAATTGACGTCCTATATATTAGCCAATGTCCTTGAAAAAATTCTTAACATATCTTTTAGTTTTTTCTTGTGTTAATTATCCCGTTCTCCAGCTACAGTACAGCCACAACATCAAGCACTGCCCATATGCTATCCAAAACAAAGGAAAATGTATTGGTCCAGAATTTCATACCTGATATGTATAGAATATAGAGCATATACCTAATGGGTCTTTTAAAGCATACATGGATAATTTAAGTTTGTAGGTGCTCTATTTAATTACCTCCATTTTGCCAAAAATGAAATTCTATCATTCCCAAGCTAATTCTGAAAACCTATTTTGTCATCAATTAAAGATACAGGTCTTGAAGTAAAATATAGTTATCTATGCGTAATGAATTATCGACAATTCTCTAGTTAATTAGCCACAAGAATAAGACACAATATGGACAGCTACAGCTTTAACATCATGCAATTCTGGCATGTCCATTTTAGGTAAATGTTGCTTTATCTAGAAATAAAGACTGAAACCACCTACACAGGTGCAGAGCTATCTGGTTTCTATGCTGAATTGGTAAAACCATATGTCAGACAATTCCTAGTGGGAATCTTGATCATCCAGTCATCAGCCAAATTAGAGCCATAGGGTTCTAAACTAAAATGCAATTATTGTATAGGCAGTTGTAGTAATAGACAACTTTTATGTGTATTCAATGAGGGAAAATAACATTGTCATATCCTATAATGAATTATGTTGTATACACAGACATGATTGATAGGTATCTACATAGATATATGTGCATATATAATATATTTATTATATGTGATATATAAAAAGAAATTATATAAGAATGGTTTATTTATAGTGTTATAGTACAATTAATACTATAATAATATATTTTAACTACGTATAGTTCTGATATATATATTTTATATAGATAGTAAAAGTAATATATTTTATATAGATAATATATAAAGAACACATTAATTGGACCTTTCCTCTTTCCTCTGCTATAGATGAGCGTAACATCACTGCACCATTTGTTCCACATTCCACAATACAAACAGAAGCCTGCTATATTGTACAGATATTTTCTGTTACTCAGAAAAATCTCTCTCCCATTCCTACCCTTCCCATTATATCACTATATATATCATTGAATACAGATGTGCTAATGCTGGCTAAGTCAAATAAGGGACCTCTCTGAAGGAAGCACTGCATACTGTAGGGCTGGCAGAATTGTGTTTGTAGCTTATAAAGCACAGAGACATTTCTAAAGATATCAAGCACAACTGTAATCATTGATCTGTGAACTAAATATTTTGCAGATAAAATACTACATTGAAAGTCTTCATTTACATTGCAAAGTCTAGCTCTTGGTAATTAGGGAAGAACTGAATCACAGTTTAATACCCAATTGATTATTTGAAGATCGCATTTTCCATAAACCCAAATTAGGCACTTCCAAAATGTTTATCCGGAAATAAACTTTGATTAGATACTGATTCTATATACTGGCTACACAGCAAATATTCAACTTTAATTAATAACCTTGTGTCTTTTGAAATCTTCATTGTTTTTAATAGCGTGCATTTTGTTTGTTTTATGGTACACCAAAGTAATTTCTAGTCAGTACTTCCTGTATCATGAGTCTTGTATTTACAGCACATGCCTCTAAATTTTGGCAATATTGAGTCATGGTAATAGAACTGTCTGTTCTCAGGTCTGGACTTTGGGTTGTTTTATTTCTTTCTCTGTTGAATATATCTAAAATTATTAAATAGTTATGATCTTCATCTTTGGATCCATTATTCCCGTTTTGTAATCATATTCGTAACTAAGTATTATTAAATATGTATCAATAATTGATAGAACTCTCTAAACATTTCTTCAGTAGAAAGCACATGAAATCAAATTCCTGCCAGTGACAGAGGCAAGTATGCATTTGTTGTGATATCTGGATTATCAGTTTTAGTATTTTTTAAACATCTAGTTACACGCCAAAGTGAAGTATCCCAAATGCACAATTTAATTCTCATTTTTGTATCTGGTTTCTTTCTCTTAACTAAGAGAAATTTATCTTGAGAATATTTCTACCTTGAAGTTATACTCTTATGCCAAAGCAAATAAGTAAACAAGAAAGCAAAAAAGCACCAAGAGTATTAAGGGTCAATCAAAGATCTGATGACTGTCAACAAATCACAAGTGGAACAACTGCTTACAGCTGCTCGAAAGTCAATTGTGAATTTCAATCTGATCATTTGGCACTGGGATACACTGCCTTGAGTATGTTCACATAAAATAATATTCCCTTTTCATTGATCAACCACTGCCAAATAAAGATTGTGTAAGTATACCAATTAATGTATACAGAATAAGGGATCATCTTAGCCAACAACTTTTCAAGGGCTGACAAGCTACCAGCCTGACTCATTTTCAACACCACCACAAAATCTTTATAAGACTTCTCAGGAAACTCATATTTGGAGGTATCAGCTTATTGTTACCGCAGTACTAAATTAACAAAGACATACTACAAAATTCTGGGGTACATATACGTTAGTTGACCCTGTGCGTTATTTCCTGTGGTGATGTGTTGAGACCCTACCATTAGAGCAAGGATAGCAAATTGCTGAAGAAAATCACCACCAAGAACCACTCTTGTAGTAGGAGCCCTTGAGAGCACAAGCATGGGATGACTACAGAAGCCGCAAGGGTGTAAATGTAAATCATTAATATTCAAATTATGGATTAATAAGGGAACACATCGTTGAGAGCAGGATAGAGATATTTTGGGGAGACAATAAAGAGAACAAAGAACATGTAGACAACATATGTAAAACAATCCATTTATACTAAAGATGCAAGGATGTAACAAGAATGGATAAAAGACAATCACAGTCCCTACAAACAAAGAGCAGAGTGAATTGCTCTAGCATTGTCATCCCCAGTTAAGATTCCTGCACCTGATCAATACAACTGCCTGTCTGAAGCAGGTCTTCTCTCCCTTGCAGAGAAAGAACACTGCCTTTTGATTTGCCACTCACCACATGTTGCTATTGCAGACTCAGCAATCTTAGTTAAATTACTATATTTAATATATCTTTGTAAAGCAATTTAGAATTCTAAAGAGCAGCGTGTGTTTTATGCTCCCTCCCCACATGCCAAGACAACTGCTAGCGCAGAACCAAAACAGAGTACACTTGAATGCAGTAATCCAGAAAATATCAAAGTGATAAAAAATGAGAGATTTTGAGCGCTCTTTCCTGAGTAATGACCCTGGATCTGTTAGGACCTTAGATTTCTCTTTGTGTCCTACAAAATGGTATTCTTGGACAAAAAGTAATACAAAGTATATGTGCAAGCCTGAATAGTCTTACAAAAATAATGAACCGAACTGACCAAATATTGTCTATCTTTTTCTCTACAATTTTGTGAGACACCCGCTTAAAATGATCTGGCTGACATCAGTCAGTGAGGATAATTATATTGAGTTTAGTGGAGTCACAGAATTAACATGAGTTTTATAACAGAACCAGTGCATTCTTTCATTTGTAACCTGTGACTCCATTTAACAACTTCAAAAATACCAGGAAGTAAGATCCATAATGAAGTTGTATATTGTGTATTTTCACAGTTCTGCAACTAGTTTTGAGGTTGGTCTTGTTGTTTATTTTTTAAACATATATGAAGCTCTATCCTTCTATATGCTTGCGTATGTGTGTATTAAAATGATGTGCTGGCATGACACAACTCTGCATACCAGGAATGCCAAACTTGGCAGAACCACAGACAAAAAATACACTTCTTGTAAAATAGAGATGTTCAGCACACTTAAAAAAAATGAGTATCAAGAGACATCAGAATCATACACAAATTTTGAGCAACAGACACAAAATTTCTACTACCCAGAGACTGAAAGCTATAGTCTTTGAAAAGGTATGGTCTACTCTTCAACAATGGCAGAGGTGGCAGATGCTACCTGCCTTTCTCTTTAAGACCAGCTCTGTGGCTGCCTGGGTATTATGAAGCAAAGAAGAGCTATCTTGTTCAGATAATTCTTTAAATTCTCTATCATCATCAGGCCCAAGTCTTCTAAAATCATACCTTTCTGGCCTGTCCTCTAACAAACATTATTTTTTACTTTCAAAATACTAGTCTTATACCTCCTTTGGACATTCATTAATTGAAATGCAACATAGCCAAAAAACAAGCTCTTTTTCCTCTTCCCAAGCCCTCCTTTCCCCATTTTTCTATACAGACACACTGTGGTGTCTCCCATCTTTTAAAGCCACAGTCTGAACTTCATCTCTGATTTAGCCCTGTTTTCATCCAAACAGCTTACCTGTCAATACCTTGTCACATCTCTTGACTCAGTATTTGTCATTACGCGGTATTCTTCCAGCCACCATTTTTGCCTTGTGCAAATGCAATCTTCACTGCTGCTTTCAGGGTCTTGCCAAATCCATTTATATGCTGCTATTTGGATAATTTCTTGATGCATCATTTTTTGTGGACTTTCATTCTGCCACCAAAAGAATGCCAGCTTTGTCTCATTAAATCCAACAGCCTTCACGTTCTTCTTTACTTGTACAATCCTCATATAAATTAATTAGCAGTTTTCTTTTTATTTTTCAGTATTTTCTATAAATCTTACCAGCCCCAGGAAGACTTTTCTTATTAGCACCCTTATATTTACTCCTAGTCCAGTCCTTCTATATGGGAGAACCTTTATTAAAGTCCTCAGATCAACATCACTATGCACCTCCAAACTTTAAATTCTTCGTCTGCTGCACCATCTTGAAAATTCTCCCAGCTTACAAGAAGCAAAATAATTCATCTAGAAAAGCTAGTTTATCAAAACTGAATCACTCCATTATTACAGATACCTTCTTCTGCATCCTCAGCTGCCCTTTCTCAACATTTTGTTTATAGACTCACTGGGTGGAAACTGTCATTTACTATAACTATATAGCATAGAGTCTTGATTAGCTTGAAGATCTCCGTGTGTCTCACCCATGGAACTAATAAATTTAGAAGAAATGAGACCTACCTGGGAGCACAATAACAGGTCACGTAGAAGCTTCCCTCCTGATGTCAGAGCAGTGCATGATCCCTTTAATACAGTCACCTGAAATGTAATAATTTGGAGTGAAATTCTGGCTCTACTGAAGTCCATGCTTTTTATGACTATCTTCTTTTGGTAATACTGTAACTTAAAGAATATCTGTGTATAAAATTAACTTTAGAAAATGGCACATGTTTTTGTTTTCCTCTGTTCTGCAATGAGTCTATTATTGTATTGACAGAATGTTTTGGTTTTCATCCCTGGTTTCATAAAAGAGCTATTTCTTTTTCTTTCAAGCTTATGAATCGGATAGCTGCGTGTCAATTTTGTAAACTTGATAGATGTGTTCAGTTAAAGGTGGAGATCAAAGGGAAAGCTGGTGGGCCTGAAAGTTTTGGCTGTGAGAGGGTGAACCCATCACAGAGGACTGTGCTGACAAGCATTGCTGCCAGGGAACAGCGAGAGCCAGCTGCTCCCCTAGGGACAGGGAGCCAGGAGCCAAGGGGGACCTCCGTGCCGGCTGTACCCTCACCAACGGGGCACCATCCCACAAGGTCTGAACGCGGCAGGCAGAGCACAGTGCTGGCATGAGGGCACATCAGCAGCCCCAGACACAGCAATGAACCAAGCCCAGGATCCACAGAGAGCCCTGTCAGAAGCAGTTGGTGATGGAGCCAGAGACAGGGCTACACCTTGTGTCCATAGTCCATCCTGTCAGTCCAAAGACTCCTGTCAGGGCCAGAGACAGGCTGACCTGGAGGCTGGCTGGCCCCACTGCAAAGTCCATGGTCCATCCAGTAGACAGGGCTGGAGACAGACACAGCTACAACGTGGCTGTCATGGTTTAACCCCAGCTGGCAACTAAGCACCACACAGCTGCTCACTCACTCTCCCCGGGTGGGATGGGGTAGAGAATCAGAAAAGTGAGAAAACTCGTGGGTTGAGATAAGGACAGTTTAACAGGTAGAGCAAAAGCCGCACAAACAAGCAAAGCAAAACAGAGAATTCATTCACTAGTTGCCATCAACAGGCAGGTATTCAGCTGTCTCCAGGAACGCAGGGCTCCATCACATGTAACAGGTACTTGGGAAGACAAACTCCGTCACTCTAACATCCTCCTCCTTCTGTCTTTTTCCTTCAGCTTTAGAATGCTGAGCATGACATCATATAATATGGAATATCTCTTTGGTCAGTCGGGGTCAGCTGTCCCAGCTGTGTCCCCTCCCAACTTTTTGTGCACCCCCAGCCTACTCCCTGGTGGGGTGGGAGCAGAAGCAGAAATGGCCTTGACTTTGTGTAAGCACTGCTCAGCAGTAACTGAAACATCCCTGTGTTATCAATACTGTTTTCAGCACAAACACAAAACATAGCCCCCTGCTAGCTACTATGAAGAAAATTAACTTTATCCTAGGCAAAACTAGCACAGTAGCTCAAGGCAGGTACTGAGAGGGGTCCCAGATGAGGTTGATCAATGAGTCCATTAAGGCATATTGGTGCAATCAGGCCACCCGAGAGCTGCTTGCTTGTAATTCTTTGCTTTAGTTTCTTTTTTCCTTCCTTTTCTACCAGCTACAGACCTAACAAGCTGAGTTATAGGTCGCCTCATTTCTTCTATGAATGGCATCCTGTATACACATCTATGAATAATACTTAAAAGGATAAAATGCTGAAAGCGTTCCTCATACTTAAGGGAAATACAATTATATGCTGTATTGGATATGCTGAGTTCCCAAACGGTCTCTTAAAGAACTTTTTCTTAAACAGAGCTCCATCCGCCTGAACCTACAAAATCAACACATACAAGACCCTTCTTACGTTAATATCTTTGGACTTTTATGCTTACAATTCTGAAATCAAAATGCTAATTTACTTGCACAGCTGCATATCACAGAGAAAAATTCTGGATACTACTGAAAACAGAAAGAGTTTTGTCCAGTGGAGCTGGGATTTCATCTTTAATTTTTCACTATTCTAGCAGGCTTATCCATGAATGTTGAGGATGTATTTGGAAAGAGAGATCAACACCTGCCTTGGGAGCTGAACTGAAAACAGAACAATAACAGAAACTTCTGCTTTCCAAAGGAGGCTCCTGAGAAAAAGTAGGCTAAAGAGAAGTGTAACAGTGACTCTTTCCTTATTCTTCTACTTAGCTTAATACTGAATCTTTTAAGATTCATTTCTCTCTTACTCATGCTCCATGTATTTGTCAGTCAAATTTTCTCAGTCATTAACCATTCATTTGCTATTCTGTAATTTATTATGTTATTCATTTTACAAGACAGTGTGCAAGGTTTCTTGCTTGTCTGTTCAAGTAAGGCATAATGCTGTATGCCAACCTTCTTCAGTGGCAGCTGAGCCTTGACTTTCACTTGCTGTTAGGAGCCTCCCTGAGAGGAGCATCTCTGTGCCAGAAACTGGCTGCATTAGTCCTTCAGGAAATGGCACTCTCTAAGGGCAATTTCATTTAGGAAAAAAAAAAAAAATAAAGTATTACATAAATAGTTAACTGCTTCACTTGTCTTTTAAAGCCGCACTCAGGGTTATTTGTCCTTCCCTTTCTTCTCCAATACTTGGCATGCCGCTTCTAGCTGGTCAGATTGATGCAAGTGATTTCTTGATTAAAATATAGGTTTTAATCTTAATAACAGCAATGCAGGTGGCTATAATCAGATGCCCAGCATCCCGCAGGAGAAGTACAGAGTGACCATGGCAACGAGGAAGGAGGTGAGGAAGCCCCCCAGGATGCCCAATACCAAGGGGGTGACCCAGCCTAGGAGGCTGCGGGTGTACGGGGGGGGCAACCGCCGCTCAAACCACAGGTCCCCCAGGTCCCCATCTGGGGCTCTTCTCCCTCGTGCCTGGCTGCGCCGCTTGCCCTCCAGTAGCAGGGAGTGGGTGAAGTGCTGCACGCTGCGTCTGTACTCCTCCAGGCTCCTCCGCAACTCCAGGCTCCTGTCCTGGTTCAGGTTTTTCCCCAGCTCCCGGGCGATGTCAGGGCGCCCAATTTGGCGGAGGCCATGGACCAGCCAGTCCCAGGACACCATCTCTCCTGCTGTCCTCAGCCAGCTGTGTAGGCCCTCCAAGCATCCCATGCGTCCACGTAGGTCCTGGCGGTGGCGGCTGGATTTATTCTCTTCTGAAAGTTGCTCCAGCCCCTGCTCCTCTAGTTCCTTGTTGGGCGTCAGCAGCCACTCCTGGAGTTGGTGGCACTCAGAGGGAGACAACAGCTTGGCAATGCGGCTCATGGTGTGACGGCCCACGTTGGCTGCCACTGCATCCTCGCACCGGCCACCCACCACCAGCAAGAACAGGATGAGTCCCACAGGTGCCAGCATCGCTTGATGCTCCTCTGCATCAGGATGGCCCAGGTACACAGACTCCCTGTCTGACCTCACAAACCAACATGTTCCAGGGACATGACCTCTCTTCCCCAGCACAGCGTCCCATGTCCTCCCCAAGGGCTGAGCTAGTCAGTCACCAAGGGGAGCTGCTCTGGAGCCAGTCCAGCCCACAGTGGAGCAGCTGATCTTGGTGTACAGCGAGTTTTCCTGAGGCAGGGAAACATCAGGCAGTGGAGAGACCCAGCAGGAACCAGCAGCTCCTGGGTATTGCCAGAGCAACTGCAACTGAACTCATAAAAAGCAGCCTGGGGAGCATTAGCGAGCAGAAGCACTGAGACCAGTGCAGACAAACAAGATGTGGCGTGCAGCGGGGCATGCAGGAAGGGCATCGTCATCCCACAGCTCAAGGGGGTGGTCAATTCAATTGGTGGTCATCACCCTCTCAGAAGGGTATGGTATCCATCCGCCGGAATGCACTCGGCAGAACGCATGCAGCAAGGCAGACAGAGCTCCCACAAAAACATGTAGCTGTCCAGGTCTTGGGCTGCAGACAGCACCAGAGCCGTTCACTGGTAACAGATGGCAGTAGTGAGAAAAGTTGTGTGAGGTGTGACCGGGTGGACGATCCGCACAGCCTGATCGCTTCCAACACAAACTATTCTATGATTCTACAACTCTAACCTTCACAAGTCACACTAAACTTGTCAGGAATATTTACCATCTGAGTTTAGGAGGTTACCTACACATTTTTCAGATTTTGATGTCATTCATTAGTTTTCTTTTTTATATTACCTATTTTTCACTATGTAGTGAATATGGGATTTGTGATCCATCCAGTTTACATTTCAGAGTTGAACAGGTCAAAATAAGATCAGTTGAAGCTGTTTATTCATTTTCATTGATTTATCCGTTCTAATGAAATCATACTGAGTGAAAAGTTTCCAAGAATGCCATGTAGTTCTAATGAAACAATCTTGCCTCACCCCATTATTGTTTCATTGGATTGAAGAGTGACACATATAAAATGTGTGGCACCGCTTAATTTTATCATCATGTTATTAAAAACTTCTTGAAAAGTAGGTACTTAGTTATTAAATTCATCGATTGGAAAATAGAAGTAAATATAATGTTCTTAGTCTGTGAAGCTGAAAAAAAGGATTTTGTTTTGTCTTACTAAAACCAATATATACCACTGAAGTTGGATTAAACCCAAAATGCGACACGCTGCTTTTCAGTGACATTTAAGAGCTTCTTGACTAAAAGAAAGCTTCTTCCCAAAGAAAACTGGGTACTTTGCCATATCTATCTCATTAACTTTCAATGGGTTTTTTGGAAAATTAGGTCACTAAAGTTATCGCTTTTATAAGCGGTATTAATGTAATACTTTCCAGCATTTTCATATATCTCAAGCCTGATACTTGACTGCCTAGATGCACATAAATAATACATTTCTAAGTTGATTTTTCATTCTGCTGTTTAATTGCAGCTCAGATTAACCTCAGGACTTCACAAAATGCAGCCTATTTTTATTTGGAAGTCCAAATCTCAAAAGGAAGCTTAAAAATAGGCATCCCAACTAGACAACACTGGTGTAACTTACATAATGTAACAGTTTGTCATCACCAAATATTATAACCATTTTCCTTTGATTTTGCCCTTGAATACCAGGTAATTCACACTAACTATTGAACAAAGTACTGGGAAGCAGAATGCGTAGGCTATACAAGATACAGTGGCATTTTGGATCCAGGTAGATTTTAGGCCAAAGGGAGGATACAAATATAATTGAAAACAAAAGGTGTTCATTTCTTTCCCTTCATTATGGACTCCTTCCCTTATTTACTCAGGTCAGTCAGTGCTATTTGTAAGAATCCTTCTGGTATACAGAAGTCTTACAAATGTATGTGGAAAACTATCCATTGAAATTATTCTATGGACACTGATAAAAAAGCTCATAACTTCATTATCCAAATGAGAGTCAAACAGATACAAATATTCACAAATACAATCTAAAATATTGTGAATACCCATAGAAAAGAAAACTTTTCCTGTTTATACAGCAAAGGCTTTGACAGAAATACTGAGCAACTTATGCTCAGCGAGAAAAGATCAAAGATCCTTGAGAGCCGCTACTTTTATTGAAGGAGTCATTCATACCAAGAAAATTTTCAACGCATTTTACTGCTATACTTGAAATAGTATTTGTAACTCTTCTCTTTAAAGTGTTTAAAACATAGTTTCGGTAATTTCATTTTTGCTTGCTGGGCAGTTCTTAAATGATTTATGGATGCTGACTCCCACAGTTTTGAAATCTGGAAGTACTGCCAAAAGTAGAACTGATCCTATTCTTCATTTCAATAGTTTGTTTGTTACAGACACTATGCAAAGCAACAAAAAAGCTCCACTGCAGATATAGCTAAAACTCAGCTTGTTATTCATGGTATTCTGTCTGGGAATATTCAAATATTATATGATGTAAAAAGTAACAGATGTGGAACTGTATTCTTTTTTCTTATTCTTGTAACTGAGAAAGAGGTCCTTAACATATTATGGGGGTCACAAATTACAGGAATCACAAGCAGGAAAATTTTCACTGTTTTCCCTGGAAAGGATGAAAATTTCTCTCATGACTTGAGTAAAGGTCTTTAGTATGTAACGAAGACACGGTTATAGAATAGAAAAAGAATACTTCCAGTGGAAGGGATGTACAACAATTATCTAGTCCGACTGTCTATGGTGGTCGGAAACCTCTTCCTTATTCTTTTCAAAGAGTAAAAAGATTCTTGTAATAATGTATAAACTAGTAAGAACCATGCAGAATTAGAAAATGTGCAGGACGACCAGTAAGAAATACATTTTTTCTCTAAAACCTACTGGTTGTAAGAAATCCTAATTACCATCAAAAGTACCTTCAAGGACTCTGTGTATCGTCACAGGACTTTGGGGAGCTGATGGAACCTTGCTCAAATCTAATGAGAAAGGGTGCTGAGGGTGGAGGTTGCAGGCTTGAAGGACTATGAATAATATTACTAGAATCATAGAATTGCCTAAATTGGAAGGGATCTTTCAGATTATCTAGTCCAGCCGTCAACCTAACACTGACAAAAACCATCACTAAACCATATCACTAAGCACCATGTCTACCCATCTTTTAAATTCCTCCAGGGATAGTGACTGAACCACTTTCCTGGGCAGCCTGTTCCAATGCTTGATAACCCTTACAATGTAAAATTTTTTCCTAATATCCAATCTAAACCTCCAATGTAAATTTTTTTCCTAATATCCAATCTAAACCTCCCCTGGTGCAACTTGAGGTAATTTCCTCTTGTCCTATTGCCTGTTACTTGGGAGAAGAGACCGACCCCCAACTCTCTACAACATCCCTTCAGGCAGCTGTAGAGAGCAATAAGGTCTCCCCTCAGTCTCCTTTTCTGCAGGCTAAATCCCAGTTCCCTCAGCCGCTCCTCATAAGGCTTGTTTCCCATAGCCCTCACCAGGGGTTGTTGCCCTTCTCTGGGCTCACTCCAGCACCTCAATGTCTTTCTCTAAGTGAGGGGCCCCAAAACTGGACACAGTACTCAAGGTGGGGCCTCATCAGTGCCAAATACAGGATCACTTCCCTGTTGCTAGACTTCAAACTCTTTCTGTTATATAAAGACATAGGGCATAGCAAGTAAATCAGCGCACCATATTTAAATGTATATATTATTTCAAAATTACTGCTTCTTGAGCCTCACGGGTAAAGGTTTAGTTATTAGAGTTCAAGCTCAGTTATCTGAGCCTCTGAATTTGAGGCCAAATACAATACCTGAGTGACAGCAGATGGAGCTGTCATCCTGAATAAATGAGGAGTTATCACTGCAAAGAGTGTAATAACTTCTAGTTCCAGTCTTTATTTTTAAATTAAGTATAATAGGCACTCTCCTCCAGAATCACAAAACCAAATTAAAAAATGCAGCCTAAATCCACTCAGAAATAGCTTTGCTAAACTGCTCATTATAACTCCGAATTCAGGGATCTAGACAAGAAGCACTACATTTTTGTCTGCGTGGGACCACTCAGGATAGTGTATACTGTACCTAGCAGTACAGGTTCCATACCTGCTAGTGTGATACAAAGCATTTCACCTATATTGAAGCTCCACTAAATCACACGAAGTTCAATTACATTTCTATTATGACTTATGCAATACCCATACACTATGCCAGACCTCTTCAAGGAGAATTTAAACCCATTTGTTAGAGTACTACATTATAAAACTGTTCTAACAGTGGAAGGCTTCATTCAGCTCTTCAGTTTAGGCCTTAATGCACAACATTTGTAACTGTTCGTATTTTTAGTGTACTCAATTACCAATTTTATTATATCAGTGCCCAGAAAACCCCAGTCATTAGTTTCAAAAAGCAGTCACATAACTGACTTTAGATGGGTCTAGATAAGAAATTAAAAATAATCATGAAGGGATTTAAATAAGTAATGTGTAGGCTGAACCTAATTCTGATTTCAATTTCAGTGACTGTATACTAATTTAACTACATAGACTTAATAGAGGTATTATGATTTACACCACTGCCACTGCCCCATATTTCAAACAAAGAACATAAATCCATACTTCATTGTTACCTAGTCTCTCAGGGCAACACTGAAAGACCTCTTTTTAAAAAAAAAAATGTGTGTGTATATATATAAAAAAAAATTTAAAAATATACTATAAAATATACGTCATCTGGACCTATAGAGAAAAAGATGTTTTTCTGCTGCTCAGGTATCACGTAGCTTGTCTATAAAACAGAATGGTTAGGATTGTAACTTTTTAGCATGTGAATTTGCCTGTTAT
Source organism: Tringa tobata (assembly GCA_033628505.1). Taxonomy (NCBI): domain Eukaryota; kingdom Metazoa; phylum Chordata; class Aves; order Charadriiformes; family Scolopacidae; genus Tringa; species Tringa tobata. Next base: position 6,979,332 of record JAHREE010000567.1, read on the forward strand.
GCGTAAAGAGGAGAAAAAAATCAAAAGTTAATTTAAAAAATAAAATCAGGCAAAAAAAGCACTTTATGGCTATACTTGCAGTGAGAGCAATTAAAACATAACTTGTAGAGTAAAAACATGAAAAAATATTTAAACAACATAAAAAATATTGTTCTTATAGCAAAAGACTCTAGCTTGTTTTCTTATTCCTCATATCAACATTATATTATGACACTTCCATTGAGGATACTTCCATTTCCCACAGAAATGTCTGCTTTTTAGATAGAATTTACATTTTTTGCTACATTCAATGAAAATAAATTTCGAAAAGGAAAGCTTCCCCATGTAAAATTTCAACTACATCTACTTCGAGGTCACTACTAACAGTGAAACAGACAAGATAAAGAGATCCCCTATGTAAAAGCGTAGCCTAAGAATGAATGAATAAAAAAATTTAAATGAGATTTTAGGCTTGTGATTTCATCAGTTCTACCTGGATACTTCATAATACTGCACCACTTTTCAACGTCACAAATTTTTCATGTAATAAAACTCCACAACCACAGAAGCAAATATATAGATATTAACTAAAATATCTTAGTTTGTGGTATTTACTACTGACCTGACTATTTTAACTTCATAACCCAGGTTATCCACTTCTGATTTTTTTTCCCAATGCAAAGATCTTCAGACAGTGACAGAAGCATGCATTGCAACAAATATTGGAACCTTCTTCAAATGGAATCCCAGAACTCTGCTGCAGCAGTTCAGTCTCATTATTTTAATCACTGTGCAGCATTTACAGTTGTCAGGAAAAGGGTTGTTTCCATTGGCTCCATCTGGCAAGCTGTTTGTCAGTTTAATGGACATGCATTCCAAGTCTTCTTATGCCTGCAGCCATGCTTGAATTCATCTGCCTCAGTGGAAAATCTAACAAGAGCAATTTTAAAAAAGACATAGTTTAATGAACTATAAAGCTTGATCTTCAGGGTTAATAGCTATTTACCTAATTAAAATGCTTAAAAGACTTTTTTTTTCAGGTTTTCTATGGGTATTAGCTTTTTGCTTTGATTCTTTTCCCTTTTTTCCTTCCATTAGTCATTTTTCTACGTTCCAGAATGATTCTTGTTTTACAATAATGACAGGAGTAATTTAGGGTGTGGACGTAATTAGCATCCTCTTAAGATTTATGAATGGACACAGCCCTAGAATGGGGATCTTCCACATCGAGTTACAGCAAAGTTAAACCCCATGAGCTCAGTGGTACTGCATGCCATTTTGGGAACTGCAACATCCCTCAGAACTTGCTCAAAACATAACAGAATTCAATTTATGTTTTTCTGGATTTAGAAGGGGGATTTGTGACTAAAACACTTTTACCTCTTCAAACAAGAACTTTGGCACTTGTTGCAATTAAAGTTGTGTTATCCGTGTACAGGCGAGTAAATTATGCATACTTCAAATATATGCATGCCTAATAATTTTAGGAGATTCAGAGATTATGAGATGAGTACACAGAAAAGCCCAGCCTAAATATCACTGATTTAAAGGACAGAAAATAATGTACTAGAAAGAAAAAAAGAAAAAAAAAAAAAACAAAGAACAGCAAAAAGACACAAAAAAAGTAAAACACACTGTTGTAATGACCTATTTTCATAAAGCATGCAATTTGAAAGGGAAGTGATACTGAACAGTAATTATTTTTATAGTATCTAATGGTAGGCAGCTGATCTATGCAACTGTGAATAAGACTGCATTCATTAATCACATTCCAGTTTGCAGCTACAAGTAAATCAGATATCTTACAAATATTTAAGTCTCATATTTTTGTTTTACACATGTACATGCCCACATATCAGTTTTAGCTTCAGTAAATCATTTGCAAATGAATTTTAGGTTAAAAATGGAGCTCCATAAAACAAATATTTGCACTAATTGAAATTACGTTAATGTATTTTTATTGATCCTATTTGCCATTACTTCTGTTTTACAAATTTTCTCTGTGCATTAGCATACCTAATATTAATAAAATTAATATTTTTTTTAAAACTGCAGTATCCCTGTAATTACCTCAAATGTGAATGGCACACATTTCATTGCCTTCATTAAGCCTGTAGCCATATGTGGCACAGAGGATTAGTAACTAGGCAGTTAATAGATAGTTTACTGTATTTTTCAGTCTGCCTTCCAAATTTTTTGCCATCCACTCATAGCTTCTTAAAGTAGTTGTAGCCTTTGCATGCTGACATATCCCTTCTTCCCTGGCTGAAGGAATCACCTGCATGCAGTTTCAGAAAACCCACAATCGTATAAATCACCACTGAATTGCACAGAAACTAGTTTACTTTGTTCAAAAGCTTTCTTTCTAGTTAAATGCTGCTGCATGTAGTAACAAAAACTGTGAACCTGTAAATCATAATTTGGCTATTAACAATTAACGAGGTACAAGAACAGTTTTATTCCCTACAGCATTAACATAAAAGGGTATGTGGATTAAGTAAATACCCAGTCTAGACTCCTCGCAGATAGCCCACAAGCTCTTGCGTTTAACAGTGGTTTTGAGAAAGGTATGTCACATATTTGTAGGAAGCCAGAAACAGGCAAGACAGCAAATTGTAAATTCCATTTTTGCTCTTCCCTCAAACCAGGGAGCCACAACCTGCCGGAGCTTTAGCTTTTCATTGCTGAGTGCTGTGTGTGTGGACAGCCAATGCTACAAACATGGCAGCAACGTCCCTGCTTCTGTTGCCTCAGAAGTGACAGCAGCTCCACGGAGGCTTTTTGTTGTTATTTAAGAGCACTGTCTCTCTTGCTGTGGTCTGCAGCATCACCTACAGAGCTAGTAATAAGAGATATTTTATACCTTTACTATCCTAACCAGGAAAAAAGTACTTTGCATTTCTTTGAAATGCAACTCCAAAAACCTAACTCAGTCCTGTTTCAAATTTGCCTATATACCATTCCAGTCTTTTAGCAGGGAAAACACTAAAATTGCGTATTACTCCAGTAGATCATACAACATAATGAGATTCAGATAGATGGCAGGTTTCTACTTCACACTCTGATGAAAAGCCAGATTTTTGCTACTCAGTTCAAAGCTTCTTTTGAAGACAATTAAAACTGGAATTTATTGAAAAGGACATATAAAGTAAAAATCTCTCCAAAGCATAGTAAGACATAAGACAAATGCTGGTTCGGTTATGGGAAATCTACCCATACATCCAGCACATTCAATGTGTTTTCTGGCCCAACAAACCAACAAAAAAGCAAGTCAGGATAAAATAAAAAAAAACCAAACATGTCAGAACAGAGTAAAAGGAGCGTGTCTATTGTACAGTAATTCAGAAAGTAAAGCAAAGTTTGGAGTTTTTGAAGTCTCTGGTTATATTTAATGAAATATATTATAAACATCTGTAAAAATCCATATATAGGTGTCATTGTATGTGGCCATAAAAAGTCCATTAGATATATTAGATTAAATTGTTTGTAGGAGTAGATAATCTGGTGTATACAGGACATGGAAATAATTTATAACAAATGACCTCTGACCTGTTACAATGTTGAAACATTTGCTCTTCTCAGAGCGAGCTTCAGTTTGTTGCTTTTTCAGCCATTCTGAGGGTCCCCTCCTTAAATATGATGCCAATGAACTCTTGAATGAAGAAACTAGCTGCTGCAGAACTGAATACTGATGAAGTTAGAAGAGGCCATTTACTTCTTAAAAGTATCGGGTTTAAAGCATTGAGCTGAAACCCAGGCCAGAGTTGAAGCAATCAACAGCTACCAGAACACAACCACAGTACCAGGATGGTCTTGGTCCCTCTGACACATCCTGCTCAGCCATCAGAAGAAAGATAACCTACAGAACAAAGCCAGCACCAATAAAACAGACATATTGCTGTCTTCAGTTGCATCTTTAGCAAATAAATTCCACATCAATTTACTTTGTCAGTCCTATAGTTTATCCTATCCTACTAGCTTGAAACCAAAGGACATGAAACAATGCAAGAAGAGGGTCCTCATCGTTTGAATGCTGGATTTGTGCAGGGACTGGGTCAGATAGGCCTCCAGCCTCATTCTACTATTTTCAGGTGTGTGTACACAAGAGAAAGGGAGAAGAATGGGGCAGGAACAGGGCAGGTCTTTTTGCTCACAATTGATTATTAGATTTCCAATCTCATCAGATATTTTCTCTCTACATCTCCTCTGAGAATGATTAGGTTCATAAAACATGCTAAGTTACTGTGACTATCCTGCAAAATCATGTTCTTTTGGTCTCCTGTTAGCTATCAGTTAACTATGCTCTACTTACAGCACTGACAGATCAATAAAGGATACCAAGAGCCAAGCTTTTGAAAGATGTTAGGTTTTCCTTTTGTTTTGGCAGATCCAAACCAGCTAAAGCCATTGATGCTTTAGAATTTTATCGAATGCAAATTGTCAGCTTTGGTAAACAGAAGGTTAACACTGTACTTCTTAGCCCTGGAGTGATGTATGAAAATATACAATCAGTGATTTCAGGAAACCCATCTAAGCCCTGCATGTACATTTTTCACTTCACCAACTACTCTGGTGGTAGCCAGTAGATCTAATTTCAGCAAGTTTGTGTTCCTGACAGCAGTCACATCAAATTACAGAATCTTCCAGACTTAGCTGGCACCTTCATCTCAACCTTTCTATCAAATAATATGCCTGTTGCCTTCATCATGCAATCCTTAATTATCTGAAAATCAGCAGACTGCTGCTTGTGCCAGCAAAGGAAATGAGGACAGAACAGTGTTCTTTCCAATGCACATGCCTGGACACCCTTCAGAGACATCCGATTTGATTGCCAGTAACAATATTCCATTGATGTTCTTTTTTACATCTATGGCTTAAGGCCCTTTTCCTAAAGAATTAACTTATGCATGAACATATTAAAACCTGCATGATTTTTTTTCTTGGTGACAGAGATGCTGCGAATTTTAGCTCTGATTTTCCAACAGATGCTGCTTAGTGGATAAGTATGATGTGTCCCTAGGGCGACTATATTGTGGTGAAAAAAGAAGATTAGGAGGATGGGTGAAGATTGTTTACCACAGAAGAATGCCATGCATAAATCTCATGGGAGGCAGACTCACAAAATATCTTATCCTAGTCCCAGACAAAGGTGTTCTAATTTCTTGGAATCAGATACAAACCCCAAAGGGGATCAAGGTCAACACAGCAAACTAGGTGATCCATCAGCAACCTAATTACATTCTATTGACCCAGAAGAAATTCCAGAAACAAGACAGATATCTCTGGATGCTGGAACAGTATCTATCAATTTCTGGCCTCTGGGTCTTGTCATTACCTGACATCTCCACTGCTAAAACCACTCCTTACGAATCTTCTCCTCATTTCTGTAACCTGATTATTTAGACTGGATGCCAGTACCTAACAAACTGCTGCAGGCTAAATTCTAGCAGGCTGTATTATATAATAGATTTTGTTCCTTGTAATATCCTGCCTTTCATTAGCAATGTAAAATATTTTAAAATAGGCTTCTTTGGAAACCACACACTGAAATTTGCCTACATGTTGCCATATATTTCAGGAAACCTGGCCAGAGGGAAGGTCTCAGGACTCTTGTCTGCCTTAGCTATAAAAGAACCAAACCTTCCTAACCTAACAAATAAGGGAGGATAATAATTAAATATTAAAAAAAAATCACCAATCAAACAAAGATGAACTCACAAAAAAACCCCAACTTTAAAAAACTATGCATGGATAAATTAACCAGTCTAGATCTTCCTCTCTTATTTTTTTTTTAACTGGCATGTTAATAATTTAGGCTATTATCTCTTTGGGACGGGGATCTGATCTGTGTGCCGATTTGTCCACAGACAACTATCCCACTTTTGTGCACACAGTCAATTACAAAAAAGGAATCAAACTCATGCATGAGAAACATGCTTTACAAGTGTTTCTTGCTGGTGGCTCAGCAGAGCTGCTCTTTTCAAGGATGTCCACCAGTACATTGAAGACAGCTGAAAAAGGAAACAAGGAAACTGCACTGGAAAGATAAAAAGAAATGGAGTATAGTCTTTCTCTCACAGTCTGATGACTTTTCAGGGTGATGGAAGTAGACAGTACTATTGGCAAGAAATGAATATTAAAATATAAAATAAAAGGTATGGTAGGTCAAGTCCCAGGTCTGTGAAGCACTGCAAGTGTGAACTGTAAAAAGCACTCAATTGTTACAACTGTATTGAACTGTACAGTATGCATTTCTTTTTGTTCATTGCCTCATGCCACAAATATTCCCTAATTCCAAATCTCAGCCACATGCAGGAAAATATATTTGTGCTGCAATCTAAATGGACTAATAAAAACAACATTCAACCATTTGGAACTGAAATATTCATGAGATACTCAGGGAACAATGAAACCGAATTGCTTCAGCTATCCTAAAGGAACAAGAGTCAAGAAAACACAGGAGTAACTAGAAATTGTTCTACTGTGCCTTCAAAACTTTGTTCTTTATTTTTTTTTGCCTTGTGCTCCTCTTACAACAAATCAAGCAGCTTCATTCCCATTTAGTAGATACTACACCTGGCTACCCAGGTGGCTCACGTCCATTTATTTAAATTTTAGCCTGTAGAGTTAAATTACTATGAAAGCCAAACAGGACACTGCTCTACCTACCTGAGTGAACTACATTTGCCACAGTATACTCATATGGCTAGATGACATATCTACATGACTGTGTGCACCTTCATGAGAGCCCAAATAAATACTGAAATTAATTTTAAAAGTTTCATAAAACGTAATGCAAACAATATTTAAAGTACGTATAGTTTATGTGAACTATGCAGAAACTGACCAATCAGAAATTATTTAAGAAGGCACAAATAAATAAGGGAAAATTAAAAACTAAGTATAGCACTTTAAACAACTTGGATAATAGTTTTATTACCCTTTAATTTTCTGTTCTGAAATTTCATTTTTTAATTCATAATTTTGGCTGGAGAGCTGCTCATAGCACTGGATTTCAAGATATCTCAAGTGATTCTATGTTTTGTAAGCCAAACATGTTCAATGAATAAACCTCCTAATATGAAGAAATTAATGACAAATTAGGTTCTGGCTCTCCCCTTTGGATAACTTTGCTGTTCAGAAGTTCCTAGTAAACAGTGGCTATATTAATCCTTTATCTATTGAGTTACTGGAGCTTTAGATTTGAATCTGTGCTACAGATTATACCTTTGTCTTTTAAGGTATCTTTCACTATTTTCCTAAAAAGACAAAGTCAGTTCTTCACAGCGCATCTGGAATAGTAAGATACCTGTGTTGCATGGAAGATGTTCTTTCTCTGCCTCATATCAGTAAATCAACTCAATTAAACTATGATTAATGTTTGGCTCAGTGTCACATAAATTTGTCTAACAGCTGATACTACATAAATCAAGATGGCTGGGTGCCAACTCTTAAAACACTGCACTCAGTGCACCCCACGCTTCCCATTCCAAACACAGGTTTGATTCCTCTCACTGTAGAAAATTGCTAACATGTAGAATTATGAACTAAAACCGCCCATCCTATCTATTCTGTCTGCTATCAAACATGTCTAAAAATGCAACCAGAAATATGGTTACAAATTATAAGTTATGTGAATACACTTTACAATTTACACTCCATTTCCTACTCCTTTTACTTGCATGATAACATGAAGAACGCTAAACAAGCTAGAATATTGATAAAGCTGTCATGTTCTTCCAAAAATATGAATTCTAGATACCTCTCAGAAACTCTGACTAAAATTTCCTTAATTTTGAGTCATTCAGATCTCTTATTTGACTTAAGTCACCAATCAAGTCATATATCTGTATATTCAGGCAAGGAATGGCTAATGCTGTGGTAATCTCCACAGCAGTTTCTTTTCAAAAAAGTAATAAACTGACCTCTGAGTATTTGGCAAAGCATACCAGGAAGGCTGAAATCATTTAAATTGGCCTTTCTAACTAATTTGTATATGCAGGGGGAGCCAGCGTTTCAAGAATGCACAAAAATATAGTAAAATACACTACTCAACAACTTATGTGTTACGAATTCAATTGCCCCCTTGCTAATGCTGTGCAAAGTATTCCTTTTTAACATGTGAAGAATGGACAAGGTATATATGATATTTTTAAATGTACAGCTTCAATCTTCTGATCACAACAAACTGGGAGTACCATCTCAATTTAACAATGGTTGCTGAAATATAAACAAAAGTTCACTGATCTAGAAAAAAAACAATTCTAGAATTATGAAGTCAATGAAAAGCAAGTGAAAATAACAAGCAAGAAATACATAGGCAATTTATGATGTAAAAAAATTTTGCTAATTGACAGGGAGTAGCTAGTATAACTTTTGATATATTTAATCAATATTCATTATACAGTTTAAAAATACTCACTGTGATCAATAGTTCCATACTGCATTCTATGGATATAATTCCATGCTGTATGAAACACAGTACTCAATGTAAAGTGAAGTATTTGGTATTTATGGTAAAGCCATTCTGTGTCATCTCTGTCATGTAGCTTTGTGTAAGATCCAGCTACAGACAAATGCACCCTGTAATTAGACTAGCGTGTCAAGCTCACACTTGCAATATGGCAGATATCTACAAATTGGCTCAATTATTTCAGGTGACTTTTCTCAAAATATCTAAGAACGTTTACCAATGTCCACGTTTAGGTTTGAATTAGATATGCATTAGATAATTAGACATTTGAAATAGCTGTTAGAATTGTTAGCTGGCTCCCTCTTCTCAAAAGGCCAAAGTAGCTGACAATGGCTAATAACTAAATATTTCATGTGAAAAAGGATATGTGGACATAATTACTGCTGCAACCTCATCAGACCAGCCAAGTCTAATTAAGTGTCAAGCTAGAGTTACAAAAGGGTTATGAGATTTGCCTTAAAAATGACAACTCAGCTATGGTGACACAAAGACAATAAAACTACCTCAGCAGCAAGAGGAACATGACTTTTATGTAGGTCTGTGAGTAATGTTATGAAAAAGACCCTGTTCTTTCACATTATTCAAAATAGATTATTGAAATTAAAGCACAATTGAAATATTCAACCTGCAGCCAAGAAAGAAAACTTTGTGGAATGTTTTCTCCTTCATTAACATGTCCTTAATGCAGTTAATAACCCTTTTAATTGTTTTTCCCTCCAAATCAAACGTAGGAGGCTCTCATGAGCCTTACCTCTTTCTATTTGTAATTATTTACACTTCTAATTACTAGTAGATCCTATTACTGAGTGTCTCAATTATTATTAAATTGATCATTAAAAAATGAATCTTCTGTATTCTGTTTATAGGCATGAACAAACTATACAGATAAATGAAAAAGAATAGCATGGAAGATATTCAGAAATAAAGATGGATAGGAAATAATATTATTGGGCCATTAACGTTCTAGATTTCAAACAGCTTTCTTCATTCCACATTGCACCGAGATGGAGCTTTCAACTTTTCATAAAAGTCTTGCCAGAGTAAAATGTCTGGGTTTTATCTAGCCTTAGTGTGAACTATGTAAGAGACTGTATATATCTCAGAGATGACGTCAGACTCTCAGATATCAGCATGTAGTAAAACAAAAGTCTGATTCTTAAGAATAACAGACATAAAGGTGACACACACATTTTCTATTCTGTTTATCACCCTGCAAGTATACATTGACTTTGTTCATAATTTCTTCTATAACGCAACAATGACTTTTCCTCGTTTGAGAAACAACTCTCAAAAATAAAAAGCAATCCGTGCAGCATTATTACATCCCATTATTTCTAGAAGTGGCTGCCCATCTTAAGTTAGAACAAGGATTCTTCTTTCACTTCTTCTGCATACCTCTGTCATTTTCTATATATTTGTGTTGAATAATATTGAGACTTTTACATTTAAAAACGTATGGTGTTTCAACTCGATTCCTGACACATTACTTGCTATGTAGAGCAACAGAGCTATGCTAATGCTTGCTGTGGTAACAATGCAGAATTTGCTCAGATTTTACTATTAGGAGACACTAAACTCATCAAGCATGGCATGCTAATCATGTTCTAATTCTTCATCCATCTCTTTTGAACCTTCCTCCATTCCTCCCCCTAAATCTGCTGACAATCCCATGCCACTGAATATTATTACAGTTCGTAGGACTATTCAGGATATATTTTATCTTGCTCAGGGAGTCCTCCTAATAATATGAATATGTACATGGAATATCTTGAACTGATTGGCAGCCAGTCACCTTTTCCTCAGTGAAGACAGCTGTTTAGTATTTTAATATCTTCTCTTAAAAATGCAAGAAAGAACGCAGAAGTTTAACACTGCCTTTAACCCAATCACAGTTCTGGTTTTCCTTCCTACTCAAACAGTGGTGTCTGTGCTATGTCCCCATTCAGCGAAGGGGATGAAATCCTAGGCTTAATTAAAGAAATAACATATAAAGCTTCTGTTTGTTTCAGTAAGATTTTTTTCATTGTCATTTTGGATTAGTTTTCTGATATTTTTCTTTGTCATGCCATCAGTTTCAATGGGAAGAAATGACAGAATCACTGGCATAATGCAGCACACTCCTACTGATGTTTTTAATGAAGGTATTCAGATTTGAACTTTCACATAATGACAACTTTGCTGCCCTGGTAGAATACCCTTTACCTTCAAAAGCATGTAGGCTGTGAAGCTAGCATTTTTTTCCTTTAAAAAAAATTACAGGAGAATCACTTTGTTTGACTTTCTAGTATTACAGCTGTGTTCCAAATACAGTCAGTGCTGCACAGTATTGAAAACAACCCTTCATCTCATAGTCTGAACTAAGGATCAATGTGTGCATCCTACAGTACCCCCATTATCAGCTGCGGTAAGATAAGGGTGCGCATCACCTCATCCTCTCCACTCCTACTGAAAAGGGCATCGGTGTGCTTGAGCTGGACTGCTAACCAGGGCAATCACAGACCTGAGCTGAATGGCACCCCATAATAATCCAATATCACCAAAGAGTGAAGGATTTAAAAACAGAGAAGTGCAAGTGGAAGTAATATGTAGCATTTGTGTGTTTACCTTGAATACATTTATTTGCTTTCCTAAAACTTTTTTATTTCCAAAAAGTGAGCATGATCAGATTTTGAGAATCATTTAGGAGAGGGTGGGCAACTTCTGATTTGATGGGGGCTGTAATCTATATTACATCTCAGAAAAAGGCATTTTAGTTACCACTGAAATTAAACAGTATCTAATAAAAGCCAAAGAAAACCTAGCTCTAAGTGTAAGTTGTGTGAATGACAAGATCCTTTTTACATGTTGTATTATGGCTTCTCTATTACTGCATGCAAGTTTCATTTTACTATCGATATCATTTGTTTTTAAGTTTGGGGTATCATTCACACAAGTAGATTAAATTCTAGGAACTCTGAATAATGGTTTTCACCCACATATATAAGAAGATAACTTCTCTGTAAAATCACAATACTTCAGAAAAAAAAAAATTTGCTGTCTAAATGACTTTCCAGGTTTTTGTTTCAATGGAACTTTGTCTATTCAAACAAGCCTACATTCTGGCCACAGTAACACAGGTAGCATGGTGAAATAGAAATAAATCAGAAAGAAGATAAGCTATTGAAGTGACATTCATATTTCAAAAGCATTGCCCCGAGGATGACAATTAATTTTGAGAATCACAGAATTCTAGGAGTTAGAAGGGACCTTCGGAGTTCATCTAGTTCAACCTCACTGCCAAAGCAGTTTCACCGGTAGCAGGCTGGACAGGAATATATCCAGGCAGGTTTTGAATGTCTCCAGAGAAAGAGACTCCAGCACCTTTCTGGAAAGCCTGTTCCAGTGGTCTGGCAACCTCAAAGTAAAGAAGCTTTTCCTCATGTTGAGATGGAATTTCCTGTGTTCCAGCTTGTTACTGTTGCCCCCTATCCTGTGACCGGGCACCACTGAGAAGAGCCTGACCCCATCCTCTTGACAGATGCCCTTTAGATATTTATAAGCATTGATAAAATCCCCTCTAAGTCTTCTCCAGGCTAAACAGACCCAGGTCTGTTTCCTCGTTAGAGAGGTGCTCCATTCCCTTAATCATCTTCGTAATCCTCTGCTGGACTCTCTCCAGTCCTTCCTGTCCTCCTTAAACTAGGGGGCTCAGAACTGGACACAATACTCCAGATATGACCTCAACAGGGCAGAGCAGAGGGGGAGGATGACCTCTCTTGACCTGCACCCCAGGAGACCATCAGCCTTCTTGGCCACAAGGGCACATTGCTGGCTCATAGACAACTTGTTGACCAAAATTTTCCAGTCATTTTAAAAACTCATTTAAAAAAAAATATTCTAGATAATTATTTCTCTCATGTATCATAATAATCAAACTATAAATTTCCAGTAATGATTATCATAATAAAATGTTTTCAGAACCACACAGGCAACATATGAAATTAACTTACAGAAGGTGCTTCTAAAAGACTGACACCTTAAAAAAAAATAACGTTTCCCATTGTTTCTTTACATATGACAAATTGACTATATTGTAGTAAAAGTCTTGCTGGAGTGAAATTTTACTATTTTCAAATCTTTATAACTGTTCCTTATTTTGGTGCAACACTCAGCATCCTTGCTGTCACCTGCACAGATAATTATGAAAAACAAAATCTAAACCAATATCCATGAAGAATATTTTTCACATTATAGAAGCAACTCTTATAAAAAGCAGCCAAACTCCAGTTTTAAATTCGCATTTTGTTTTTTAAGTAAAAAAATACAAAACTCTGGACACTTACCTTATAAAAACCTATGAAAGCTGAATGGCATAAATGCTCAAATAAAAAAGTATTTTGAATAATGTATACATCCACATCATGCACCAATAAAAATCCCTAGAGTAAAAATCTCATAAGAAAATAAAAAAAAAAACCAGTCTGAAAAGTTGGAGAAAATGCATCAAACCTTGATTATAGAAATATAACAAGTTTGTTGCAACACCAAAAGTCATCTTACATAAATGCTATTTTGAGCAATACATATCAGAATTGATTTAAATACTAACACGCTACTAGTCTCCCAGAGTCAAAATAAGCATTCTGTAATGATTTGTAAGCAATATGAGCACTTTAAGTATCTGAATTAACTAAGCTACAGCCAGAAGATGGCCCTTTCAAATTATTTTGTTAAAGCATGTATAGAAAGACTACAATGAATAATAGAAAAAGAGATATTGAATGTCAACACTTTGTATTACACGGTCAGCAGATATTCATTACATCTGTAAACATCGATAGCATTTACTATGCTATGGGAAGCAGGTGGCCTTGAAGACACTTGTGCCTCTCATGTGCCACACTGGTTTTCCATCCACATTTTTTAACACCTAGCCCTTACTTCAAAATCCCATGACACCTTTTAAGAAAAAGCATGGTTTTTATAAATTTAAGCACTTGTTATGGCTGTCAAATGCTATCAATCAAATTTGACACATAGAGCACTAAACAGGCTTGGCCTGCTAGTTATACAAATTTGGATCATAAATTTAAAACCTGCCTTGTCCCTATTACCTTTTTACAGTAGACATAGATCTCACTACAAAAGAGAGTAATAATTTTGGGGGTTAGCAGATGTGATTATGTGTCATATTATAGATACAATATTTATTTTAAACAATTTAACAATTATTCAGAAGCTCTGTAAAAGTATTAACAGTTTTGCTCCACTAATTTCATTTTTCTTCATCGTCAGTCTTACACCTGTAGAGAAATGTCTCCAAGGTCATAAGCAATAAACAAAAATTTGCTTTAATTAACTTATTCTTAAGGGTTCAGTGATATCCATCCCCACTGGTTTAGAGTATCTCTTTCACAAAGAGGCTTGCTTAATTTTTATCTCACCTGAACACAGATATAAGGGAAAGGCAATTGTTCACGAGGAAATATCAAAGTCACTAATAAACTTATCTTTGTTACAAAGAAAATAAAATAAGATCAAAGTCTATGCTTCTAATAAAAAACAAGTTTGCTAGATGTACTTTATCAAAAATTTGATTTTTTAAAAATAGATAGTGGTTTACCAATTTTTGAAATTATGCCCAGATGCACTCAGATTACTAAAAAAAAAAAAAAAAAAAAAAGAGAAAAGATAATGTCTCTTCTTGTTTGGTAATAGCTGGTGACATAGCAATTCAGCAATGAATTTATACATCTGAGTAGTTTGGGGTTGGGAAAATGGAGGGGATTTAAAGTGAATTATTAAAAGCTGCAATATTTATAATACTGTGAAGAAATTTAATTCAGTTTTTGTAGGAATTTCAGTATTTGGCCAAAATCAGACCCTGAAACAGAGCAATATATTCTCTGCTGTCATTCACTACCTCTCCAATTAACAAGCTTCAATCCACTTCTCAGAGGAGTAAGAAACATGAAAGACAGCTCAGTGAATGACTGATTAACATGGAAAAGATCATTTCATGAAGATTATATCGTATTCCTAACAAGATCAAAAGTGTGCACTAAATTATTGTTATGATAATTACCTTTGGCAAAATTTGTCTTATTGTTAAAAAGCAATAATAAGGTACCTTAAGAGGCAGAATAATTACACTTAACTGCTGTAATTAATAAGTTAATTCTCAGGCAAAAGTGATTCATATCATAGGAATTATGTAACTGCTGCCATTTAAATTCATATTGCAATACCTTAATATAATTTAAATCAAGCATTGTTAATATTTCTAAACCTTTACTTCAATAAGGTAAGAGAACAAATTCAGTTCAGGAAGAAGATAATTTCATTTCTGCATCGTTGGACTGGGTTGTCTGAAACTGAATATCAGAATATGCACATGTAATCCCAATGAGGAGAAGAGAGTAGAGGTTAATATTTGTACACACAGCTTTTGTGACATCAGTTTGTTTCTTTTTTTCAGCACGTGTGATTCCAAAAGTCTTTCTTCACTATCAAAGATGATTTGCTATCAAACATTAATTCCTGTATTTCACTGCACAATCAAAAAAACTTCACAGAGGGATTTAATCCTCTATTCTTCCCTTAAAGAATTCGTGCCAGAATTTGTAATTTGCAATTTGTTATAATTTTAAAAAATAATTTCATTAATTGCCTTAAAATCTATTTGTCTGATGACCTACATTGCTATTTTGGAGGGATCTTCATAAAGCCGAAAGATGTCAGAGTGATTCCAGTCATTTTTTTTAATAAATGGTTCATTAGAGTGCTATGAGTATAAAACAACTCCTCAAGTACCTGCATTTTACTACCAATAGTTCTGGATGATTTCTAAATGACACAGCACACCTCTCAGTGTCCTTACTACATAGGAAGTCATATAGGTCATCATTTTTCCAAAGATGATACACATAAATAGTTTTTAGGATGTCACAGCATGATTTATAAAAGACATACTTCAGATAAAAAGCAATCAGCTTGTTGACATCCCTGATCCTTCATGATTGGGGGATTCACTGACTTCAAAAATGGCTTCCTCAAAAACTGAATGCAAAACACTTCTTTGTTAGTCCTTCAGAAAGAAGAGGAATCCCACCTTTTCAATGTGAGAACAAGTGCATTTTCTACTGTGTTTTTAATAGCTAAGTAAATTCCTTCCCAAACACTCTGCAGTAAACTTTCAACTGAATTGATAATTTTTTGAAAAATTCACTCTTTGGCTATAGGAAACCAATACTATAAGAATACAATATTTCTTGAATATATGCAGTGCTAATTAAATAATCAGAAATCATTCTAGAGAAGTAAATACATAAATCATTCCACACCTGGAATTGCAGGCAACTTGTATCTCTAGGTTCCATTTAAGAACTCAAAAATTGCAAGTGAGGGCTACATCTCTTGTCTCTATTTGCAAAGGTGTTGAAAATTGCAATAGAAGTCGCAGTCAAACATAAGTGGATTCAGCTTTGTTTCAGTTTATTATTGTTGCGAGTTAACCTCAGTTAAATAGGGTTAGCTTCTGTTGGGCTAAGCCCCACGGGCCTGCTCACTCACACCCCCATGGGCTGGGGGAGAGAACACCAAGAGTGATTACAACAAGATTCTTTCACTGCTTCCCATCAGCAGGCAGATGTTTAGCCACTTCCAGGAAAGAAGGGCTCCATCACATATAATGGCTACATGGGAAGACAAATACTGTAACCCTGAATGCTCCTTTCCATCAGCTTTTATTGCTGATCATGACATCATATGGTATGGAATATCTCTTTGGTTAGTTGGGGTCAGCTGGGACAGTTGTGTTCCCTCACAGCCTCTTGTGTCCCCCCGGCCTACTCAATATAGGTGGGGTTTTTTTGTGTAAACTTGTCTAGTTAATAATATTGGTCTCAATTTGATTTGATGGGATGTGGGCTTGGGAATGGTAGGTCTATTTCCAGTGGCACACATATTTACCTTCAGTGCCACATGCCCAACAGACCTTTAGGACTCTCAAGAGCAGACATAACAATTTAGCACCCACCGGACAGGGTCACATTTATGGATTTATGATGGTAGGCATAAAATCACAGGAAAAATAATGTCCTCTATCAAATGAAAAAAACTACGATTCTTTCTGGAAAGAGAAGACAGTGTATAAATTCTAATATATTTGGAAATTTTGTTGTGATTTTATTGTCTCTTTTTTTAAAAAAATGCTTGCTCAAAGATGAGCAATATAAGTATGACACAGTGACAGTGAGCAAAATGTGGTAATTCTTTCAAATATTCTACTGAGTTTCTTTGATACACCGCTAAATAAGTATAACAGTTATCCATGGCCATTATACTCCCTGCAATTAGATGTTGGCTAAATATAGGATTTTAAAATATTCTTTTTAGTTAAAGTGAGAAGAGAGTACTCTGGTGATGAAAGAAAATATGCCACTATTTAATGCTTTTCTTTTTTTTTTAATTAGACTACCAGTGTCAATTCACCTAACTTATATACAAAATCTGTTAGGTCCCTTTCTTGAAAATTTCTCTACAAATAACTCCAATTTGTCTACACAAAATTTCTCTACAAATAAGTCCTGTGATTTTTATACTTGGAGGCAAGGCCACAATTTTTTTTTCACAATATCCAGACTTCTTAAGATTTAAAATAAATGACCACTCCATCATATACATGTGTTAAAAGATTGTTATTCTTATACTGTAGATGGACAAATAACTAAAGAAAAATAAGCATTATTAGTGTTCTTTGGGTCTTTGTTATTCATATATTGCAGCATTGTTACTATACCTTAGAGAGGGGAAAATATCTGAAAAAATAGGGATGAGTACAATCCATTAGAGTAAAAACATTTCAAACAAGTACAATATAAAATACTATCTGTAATTGAAACTACTAAGGCAGTGATACAGTATTACAAACTTCAGTCGATCACTTATGCAGAAGACAACAGCATACTTAATGTATAAAGCATATATATAAAGTCACATTAGGTTTATCAGTAGAGATAGAGACAGCAAGTATGTGAAATATATTTCTTCCTTATAAGTTTCAAAGACCTGTTTCTTTGAAAGGGTTTTCCTTCTACAATAAACCAATTACACTAATCAATGTTTTTCATTATTAATTTAGGCCATAATTATTTTAAGTGATAAAAAGTTCATAAAGTGCATAATTTTCCTAACTTTACTTTTTTGCAGACAGTTACAAAAACCTGTGGCTCATTATGCTGTACGGATTGATTTGAAACTGAAGCAGCAATTAATTCTATAATAAAAAAAAAGGAGTATTAATTATCTGCAAGAGTCTAAACTCTGCTAAATAATTATTTCCACCATAGTTATCAGGGTATACAGGCCACTGATTATCATCAAAAGCAATTAAGAACATCCCAAGACACCACAGAATCAAGGGATCACGATAAATCTTTCAGATCACTTTTACAAGGCTGTGACCTACCCAAGGGCCTACTAGAATTACAGTGAAGAGATACAGAGGGTGTCATACCTGAGCTTAAACTCATATTTGAGAACGCAGAACAGCTCATGCTCTAAAACTGAAACACTCCGAGTTCAGATTGTAAAATTAATTTTGGTATTCAAGAACATAAGGGAAAATGAAAGCAGTTTTCATGTTTCAAAAAATTCTTTCAGAAAAGAAAAATACAATAACTCTTCTCTTATTTGAGAGAAAGAGTTTTGTTTGAACAGTTTTCAGCACTTACTACACAATTTAACACATGCAGCGTAGCTGGATCTTCTATAATCAAGGGCTTTGGAAACTGCTTTTAGAATGAACGCACCACTCAGTTGGATAAAGAACATATCAAACTATTTTATCTAGTAGATATACATAAACAAACAAAAAAAAATTCAAAACAATGAAAGTCCTAGAAACACTTCTCACCATGATATCATGGAGAAATGAGCCCTGAAACAAATTACATGAAATCCACATGAAAGTCAAAATTATATCATTCACTGTTATGCTTCCTATAAGTCTCCTTGTTAGTTTTACAATACTGAATCTCCACTCCAGTCCTCCAAACTACCCAACCAGGTCTCCCTGCAGCTAACATACAGATCCCATCTTTGCTTTGCCCAACTTCAGAGCAGCTCAGTTACCTGAACCCTGACCCAGCTGCTACAGATGTCACTGGTTAACCTTCCACTTGGGATAATCAAAGATATCTTTTTCACTTCAAGAAGTGCAAGTGAAGCCACATGGAATACCATTTTTAAGGAACAAGTGCCTCAAAATATAACAAGACTGCCTCGAAAAAAAATAGGAAATATTTCATCCCTTCATATGTACATTAGAAACCCACTTCATTCATTTATGCTTCCTGTCTGAAAAGGAGCTGCAAGCAATTATTCTTGTGAAAAGACTAGAACCTTTCTAAGCTGATTTGACCATCCATTAATGGAAAGGTGAATAACTAATGAACATACGTTTTTGATTAAGAACTTCAGCCCGTCAGAGAGAAGTCCATATTCCAGGATGTAATATCATCTCTCCCTCTACAAAGCATACTCAATACTCAGCTTTTGTTGTCAAGTCACCCCTACAACTGGAAATAGGTGGTTTTCAGAAGAAATATAAAAATACCTATGAGCCATGAGTACAGAATTTAGTTCATGGAAATGAGATTACATTTTCCTGAAACATTTTCTGTGTGTAAACATAGGACAATATTCATCTGCACTCACTTTGGTATTCTAACATTATTGTCTTCATTATAACATTAGCACTTACCCTAACATGTTTCATCTAAGATATTTATGTACAGGTTTGCTAAAAACTTACATTACTGGGAATCAGCCATACAGAGAAGAAAAAGACAGTATCATGCAGATAGATGACAGAAGAGTTGAAGATATGTCTCCTGTTCCCCTCCGCCTCAGCTGGAAGGCCAATTTTCTCAATGTCTTGATGTTCCCCTTCCTAAGATTCATCATCAGTCTTTGGTATTCTACAATCCAATTATGTTATTTCTATAACTGGACCCACCAGTTAAAGCTCTGACCCTCTGACAAAATCTCTACATGTACACTAGTAAATGAGTACTTCATTCAGTTTCTACTGACATGAGCAGACAAGGAGGTTCCACATAATGTCTCAGCACTCCCTCCGGGTTCAAGAGCAACATTTAAATTCTCAGTGTTAAACCCCAAAAAATCTAGCTTCCAGATCTGGTGACCGTACCTAAATCCATCACCAATAAGCAGCATTGCTGATATGATAATTTCTTTCATTTAAATATTAGGTTTTCGTCATTAAAAATCCCTAGAATCAATAAATAGTTTGGAGATAAAATAAACCAACTGTTACATGACAAATGAAGCAGGTTCTTAGAAATATGATAAAAGTTTAAAAATCATAAAGGGTTCTCTACAGGTGCTAATTTTACTACTTGAATGAAATTAATAAGACTCTCCATAAAACAGCAGGAGACCCTTAGATTACATGAGTAATCAGCAAGAAAATTTATTGTAGATTCACGAAGCACAAAATGTTTGTGTAATGTATGCAAAAGTGGCACTTTATTCTCTGCAGTGAACAATTCTGAGTCCTTATAATAGAAAAATATTTAATGGTTTGAAAACTCTTGAGGCACAGTTTTTAAAAGTTGCTCAACTGTGATTAATTCAACTCATGACAAACTAGTAATGAAAGAAGGATCACCTTTTTTAATATTCAGCAGGACCCATTATTAAAATAACTATATAAGGTTAAACAGTAGATGTAGGGACAACTGAAAATCCAACTTGATGTCTAGGGAAGTAAGATTTAGGAGAATGAAATTCAAAAATTGGGTAGTACATTAATCTGAAAAGCTAAACTACTTTTCATAATCTGATATTCTGAAACAGCATACAAGCAAGTGATAAATTTAACAGTTGAATACAAAAAATATTAAAAGACATTTTCTATCACTTGTAATTGCAGCCATTCTGATTCTTTAAGGAATGCTTTCTTTTAGAGTACTGTGCAATTAGAACATGCTGCTTGCATAGCATATTTAGCTCAATAGCTCTCAACGGACTTTTACCTGACACCATTTCTTGGCTGCTGTATGTATAATGTATTTATTTACATGACTACTTATTCCTGTAAACCTCATGTATGTTTTATGAACTGTTCCAGATGTAGAAGTTCTAGCAATAGTCCAAAAGAGGAAATTCTTTCCCATTTGTGTTATTAAATTCTAAGCAAATTATGCCCTCAGAAAAAGCGTGTATAGCCCAGCTTTTATCTATTTTTTTAAAAATCTTTTATTACAATGTACCATGGAATCATGAGTTTGTGTTCAATACTTTGCATTTAATATTTATTGATTGCTGCAATTAATTGCTTTTGTTTTGTACTTTTGGGTTTAATTAAGTGGACTAAAAGTGTCAATATACTGTGGCTGTTCAACTGACTCACAAATGAAATAATACTTTACCATGACTAGTTATTAATGTTCTGTCAATGACACAAGCAAGGGGACTGCATGGATGGCAGAATTAGTAATAATCTCAACACAGATCAACAATACCTAAAATGACTGTAATCTAGGGATGCTAATTTACTTACGTTGTATGTGTTATGTGAAATGAGATCACTGATAACAGTTTAGTTTCTGGCATCTACACCTTGGAAAGCCATCACCTAGTGGCATCCTTTGCTAAGTACACTTACACTCTACAATGTTTAAGGATATCATCTGCTTCTGCTCCTGTCCTAAACAGAGGTGAGCAAACTCTTCAGAACTGACTGAAAGCCACATGGTTGGATCAGTACAGTGCTGAACCAAATCAAACACATCCTACAAATAGGCCACAGGTATCAGCTGGAGCTTGCGAGCATGAAAATATGTTCACGAGGCTTTTGAGTTGAATCTGTGTCATATTCTGCAGACCTAGTGTGGATAATGACAACATAGTGTAGATATATCCATTGACAGCTCAGTAAAGAGTCCTTCTATCAAATAATTTGGGGTCTGATCTGCACTATAACCCAGTCATGTAAATAGATTCATTGCTGCAGAACATGTTGCACTTGTTAAACAAAAAAAAGGAAGACCTTTATTTACAGAGCTTTGGTATTTCTCAAGAATTTTATATTAAAGCATATGCATAGAAAGAGGCCCTGTTTGTTGAGGTAAATTGGTACATTTTCTTAGACAGTAACATAAATTGGACCACTCAGTGGATAAGTAACTGGCTGGATGGCCCCATGCAAAGGGTTGTGGTCAACAGCTTGATGTCCAAGTGGCAACCAGCAACAAGTGATGTTCCTCAGGGGTTGGTATTGGGACCAGTGCTGTTTAACAACTTTGCCAGAGACATGGACAGTGGGATTGAGTCCACCCTCAGCAAGTTTGCTGACGACACCAAGCTGTGTGGTGCGGTAGACACACTGGAGAGAAGGGATGCCATCCAGAGGAACCTGGAGAGGCTTGAGAGGTGGGCCCATGACAATATCATGAAGTTCAAAAAGGCCAAGCGCAAAGTCCTGCACCTGAGTCAGGACAATATGAAGCACAAATACAGGTTGGGTGGAGAATGGAGTGAGATCAGCCCTGAGAAGGAGGACTTGGGGGTGTTGGTTGATGAGAAGGTCAACATGAGCCGACAATGTGTGCTCATACCCTGGAAAGCCAAGCACATACTGGGCCGCATCAAAAGACGTGTGGCCAGCAGGTCAATGGAGGTGACTCTTCCCCTCTATTCTGCTCTCATGAGACCCCACCTGGAGTAGTGTACCCATCTCTGAAGCCCCCAACATAAGAAGGACATGGACCTGTTGGAGTGAGTCCAGAGGAGGGCCATGAATATAATCAGAGGGATGGAACACCTCACCTATGAAGACAGGCTGAGAGAGTTGGGGTTGTTCAGCCTGCAGAAAAGAAGGCTCCAAGGAGACCTTATAGCAGCCTTCCAGTACCTGAAGAGAACCTACAGGAGAGATGAGGAGGGACTCTTTATCAGGGAGTGGAGCGATAGGATGAGGGGTAACGGTTTTAAACTTAAAGAGGGGAGATTTTGATTAGATATTAGGAAGCAATTCCTTACTATGAGGGTGGTGAGGCACTGGAACAGGTTGCCCAGAGAAGCTGCGGATGCTCCATCCCTGGAAGTGTTCAAGGCCAGATTGGATGGGGCTTTGAGCAACCTGGTCTAGTGGAAGGTGTTCCTGTCCATGGCAGAGGGATTGGAACTAGATGATTTTTGAGCTCCCTACCAACACAAACCATTCTATGATTCTGTGATTTTATGCAGGTTCTTCTAGAGTCATAATTTCAAAATCACCTAGACACACATTGTTTCTAATACCCCATTAGTTAATTTACACTAAACCATGGATGCTCACAAATTGTTCATCACCAATCAGAAAGCTTAAAGTGAAACTTGATTTATCAGTATTGCAGGTTACCTGTGAAGTTGCCATAAACCTCTTTTGGGCACCAATATGCGCGCAGACCATAATTTCTCAGGCTTTCAATGTTTTCCCTTTCCTAAATGCAAGGCAATTTATCATTTATCAGCTTCCTTTCAAACTTCCAAGCCTCTCCCCTTCAAAAGACAGCATTCAGCTAGAAATGTTCATAAGCCACTTAATTTTGAAAAAGCTGGCTCACCTGGCTCTCAAAGTAGCACAATTTTCTCAGAATTTTTGAAATCTTCCTTTTTACCAAGAATTAGTGTTTTCATGCCTCTTCTCTCCAAATACCTTATCACACTGAATCTCCTTTTAAAATTACTTCAGCCTTTTATCCCACTCCCCTCCCATACACGTACGTATGTATACCTGTATTCATACATATATAGGTTTACTGGGCCTTATCTGATGCAGATTTCCTGTAATGCCTTCAGCCATTTTCTCCCCGACTAGAGGCAAATCAGTCTCACTCATATTTCAGTTTACTATTTAAGGACACATACTAATCTTGTGTTCTGGTCAAATAAAATTGGACCACCTTCAATAATAAAGTACCATGTTTGCAATATATAACATCTATGAATAGACGGGTTACACAGAAAGACGATTCAATAATTTGTAAAAGATGTATATTTTGGAATGATATTTATGCTTTTCATATTCTCTGTTTCTGAGGCTAGATCAGATGGAACATTTCATCAGAATCCTTGAAATCATGCAAACAACGAGCATGAGCATCTGCATTTTAAGTATTAACTGCAAAAGCACCGTGAAAACGTCAGCACTGGCAGATTTGCTCTGACTCCTCTGCCAAAGGGTGGGCTTCATACTATTTATCCTGAAAGCATTCCACACAAGAGAAGAATGTGAAATTTAGCTTTCATAGCTGAGACACATATCCCGAAAAGCCTTACCGTCATTAAATTTAATCCTGGTAAAGAACACGGTAATTTCTATGCTACATTATTTATATATGAATTAAAGAGAATATTCAGTAGCCCAAAATGCAAATAATTATATTCAGTCTTTCAAACAGATATCTTTAAATCCTATTAATGTTATTTCGGCATCTGCAGAAGTGATGTTACCTACAAACATACTCACAAACTCTGTACCACGATGGGTTAGTTCCATCCTTAAACGGCCTGTTGCTCTGTGACTGATCTTTATCATTTAACTTCTTTGGCCACATCTTTATCCAGACATTTAGAAAAACAACCAGGCTATTCCTTAATAAATAATCCCATTTAATGACAAAGTCTAAAATATGTATGTTAAAAGCATGGGCAGCTGTCTACCTTTATCTATTTCATAGTCTACTCTCAAGTTTTCAGCAATGTCTACATGGGATAATGTAGAACGATCACAAGGATTTCTGTGTTTGAGTTCCGCCAGGCTGGTAAATCTGGAAATTATATTCACACAGTGCTGTGCCCAAAGCTCGCTCTCCGAAAAAATGCCAGGGAAAATGACAAAAAGAGACAGCCAAATGGTGTGTACAGTGCCCCTGAGAAAGATCAAGGCTTTAAAAGCACCAATAACCACAGAAGTATGCAGACAAAACCTGAACCGTGCACATAAGATAAGAATTGGAGTATAATTTATACCTTGGTAGAGTTGCAACTTCAGTTTCTCCCTTTGCTGCCCCTTCTACCATGTATCAAGACTTTTGTGTGTATGATGTGGTCAAATTAAAGGCTGTACAAGCCCATTCTAGAAAAGAAAATAGGTCTAAGGACTGATGATTTTATAAGCAGCCTGAGATCCCAGTATCTAAAATCCCCAGGGCCACTTTGAAAATCTCAACCTAAACGTTTAGCTGAGTTACTATCTGCTTTTCTTTCAAACTGCAAATCCCAGTTGTTCTCAGAATTTCTTAATGCATAACATGCTTATCCATGAAACATAAGCTGTGGTTAGGATGAAACCTTTGCCCTGCATTCTCTCCATAGATACAAACTGTCTGTCAAATACTGTAGTACTGCTACCATTCAGCTCACATAGCACTTAGGAACCTCTGTACTTTAGGATTTAGGAGGCTTCAGAAACCAGCTTTTTAAAACATTTTCTGCAAACTCTAATGTAAAAAGCATTGTTTGTCTATTTCAAGTTTTTTAATATGATGTAAAAGAATGTGAGGTAGTTAAAAATACAAAGCACTGTGGAAAGGAAGCAGGCATTCTAGATAAAAGTACTTAAGATTAATTTAACATGCACAGGATTTCCCAATTAAAACTTTCACATTAGCACTGCATTTTAAACAGTTAATCTCTTAATGAGACATCCCCAGCAATGAGAAGTGAATTGCAGGACTGAATATGGCCCTGAGGCCTGCATCTGGAAAAGGCTGTACTTTCTAAATACTGGATTTATGCTGCTCGCTCATATTCTGCAAAGAAAGAGCTGCACTGCCACCTACTGTCAAGATGTCTTTTCCCATCAGGAGCTGCCACTGAAATCGAGAAATCTTTCGTGCTCCCTCACAAAATGTTGAACGCTGTTAACCAAAGCACATGCAAACGAAAATGGTGTAACTTAATTCTTCAAGCATATAAATTTTAGATAATTTTTTTTTTTTTTTTCACTCTGGTAGCTGAAAAGGCCGATTGTTTCTTTTTGTCTTTTTTTTTCCCCTCATAAAACAATAAAAGCAAAAGAATGCTGTATTGAACAGTGTGGGAGAGCCTATGCAAAAGTCTGGATTTTCTCTTTTTCTTATTCCCAGATCTCCACTATCATACCTTTGAATCCTGGCCGACCTGCAGTCATCTCAGCTAACGATACTCCGACTGACTCATCCAAAAGAGGTATGTTGTGGTTGACTTATTCCTTTCCCTTAGGGGCCAAAGGCATTACCTCTGTGGTGTGCCTGATCTCCAAGAGTCTAGACGTGAAGGAGTCTTGCACAGCAGCCCACAGGAATACTGTGGAGATACTAGCTTAATTGAAAACAAAGTTTTACTGCAGTTTCCTCTCAGGGTCTTTTTTTGACAGCTAAATTTGCAAATCAATTAACATATTGAGAACAGCTACTCCCTTTCCTAGCAGACATACTCACTACCAATTGCTCATGAAATAAATTTTCATAAGTAGCAGAAAACAAAGAGAATTAATATTTCAGAATGCAAAGAAAGAAACTTACCTAATAGAGAAACAGGTAAGACAGAACATCAGGGTAAATGAATATGTGTCAGCTATGCTCTCTGTATAGCCAACCTGAACAATTTATCTAGGATTTAACAAACAGTACCAGATAAATGGGTGTTTTTTTCTGCTCTTTACCTTAGTTGTATATACAAATAACATTATTGATATATAGGTGAGAGAATCCCAATCCTCACATTTATAGTTTGGTAACATTAAAGCACAGACCAATTTGAGCTGCTGCCAGGATAATCACAGTGTTACGTATCATATGCAGGCACCCTGAGGGGAAAAATATCTCCAATTCAGTGTGTGTCAAAGGTGTCTCAGAAGACTGAAGTTGTGAGCACACGCTCAAAGAAACATATGCCTTTCCTGCATGACCATCAAATTTAGTCCAAAACAAGCAAGAGATCTTAATTGCATTTCCTATAGACCAGACTTGTGTGTGTGTTTGCAATAAACACAAGCTCCTCCAACTACAGAAGTGGTGAGATTCATTTCTTTAATAACCGGGAAAAAATTCCAGACATCCTGACACTATCTCTCTTCTCCTCTGCCTTCAGGCCTAGCAGTATTCCACATTTCAAGTACAAGACAAGACAGCTACTAAATTTCTGTGTCTCCATTCTCTGTCTTTTTAGATACATAATATGGTCATGGCACCAAAGGGTTTATGTGTTTGGGCCCTAGAAGAGAGCTGTTTCTATTTAAAAGCATAAATATAGTTCAATAATCCTTGAGAAAACATAAATTTCCATACATTTGCACATGAAAAGTCTCCTTTCACTTTTCATTTATCAAGAGAATAGTTCTGAAGAATTAATTCTGTCGGAAATTCTATTCTGTTGCCCTAAAATTAAAATCTTATATTTATCTGTTCATCGTCTTACGTGCTGTAGGGCTTTTACTGCAAATAAATTCAGAATTTTTGTCTCCATTACAGAACAGTGGCAACAGAGGTAATAAAACACAAACATTTTTTTTTGTTCCGTCTGTAAAAATGCTACCTTTTCTTCCCACTGGAAATTCTTAAAACATCTTCCTTCCAGCAACCAACCCACACAATAAGTTTCATATGGCATACAATGTAGCATTAACAAAAGAAAGTTGTACTTTGCCTATTCCTTATATCCACTGCATTTAAATTCATCTAATTGAGCTGTTTCCATCAGGAATAGTAGATTTTTAAGCCATCTCTACAAACGCCCTCCAGGCAACAAAGTGAGTCTAATTAATTATATGTTTTCATCTTGTCTGTACACAAAATCATCTGACAAAACAAATATATAGCAAGAGATAACCAGAAACAAATTTTAGGAAGACTAACCTGCCCCTCTACACTTTCTGTAGCTGCTGTGTTGGGTTTCATCCTTGGCTATACCATCACCATACTTGGCCAAATTCAGTTGTGACTTTTACTTATGTTAGCAAAAGCTTTGCCTGGGAGACACATCTGAGCAGAAGTGTAAAAGCTTGATGTTCTGTAACACAAGTATTTAAGCAGTCCTTAATCCAAAAGCATTTTGGATTGCTACTTAGAACTAAAAATATCGTATTTCTTTCTGCATTTAGTTTCATAGCACTGTTTCTTTTTTTCTGCTCTTTGCTATTTCCTCTCCCCCAAAACTGACTGTCTTGATATCCCTTCTCTTTACACAAAAAACATTCAACAGTATTTGAGCTGAACCTTCAACTTTACAGTGTTCATCTGCATCCATGGTAGGAAAAATAGACTGTCCATTTAAAAAAAAAAAACCAAAAAACCAAAAAACAAAAAACCACAGTGAATATGAGAATCATTGGAGGGCTGAAAAAAAATCTATGGGAAAATCATGAAGATTGTTTTGTCAAATGAACAATTTCTAACAAAAACAGATACATATTCCTTTTTATCATTATTGTTTGTAAAGGACCTGTCCTGTAATAAATCCTATTTTGCAAGTTACAGTTTTTAGTACCAGAAAAGCAAAGACAAAGGCCAGAACCTCAGATGCTGTAAACGTTGTGACTTGATGGCACCTAATAGCACTGTTCTAATAGCAAGCAAGAATAAGCAAAATTCTTATGTACTTCAATGAAAAAACAGGACTTCTACTGTTTGCAGTGAACTTGAGAATTCACTTAATGAGCAAGCTTCATTAACATAAAGCAGATTTGTTATACAGGCCAACAGAATACACCTCTGGCTCCCAAGTAGAGATGCAACCTTCCAGAGCTCCAGTGCCACTTTCTGACAGAGACTGAGTGAAGTACTGCCCAGCTTCCTGCTGATGAATGACAGGATGTCCAAAAGACAACATGGCAACTTAACTAAGCAAAATAAAGACACAACTCCCTGAATGACAATGGTTAACCACATACACAGAAACATCCAGGCTAACAAGAATGCCATGTTACAAGGATTTAGCTGTAATTTTTCCCAATATTTGTTCACCATTAATATCCTGATCCCTGCTACAGTAGTTGATGCTATTGTCAACTGTTATGACTGAATATGCTGGATATCCAGCAAAGCTCTTTCATGTCTTTCTCTGCTCACAAAATGTATGATTGGTGCTCTAAGACAAAAGCTGGAGAAATATCTGCAAGTTCTGCATACATGGTTAGATCTCTGCTAAGAATTTAAAGTTCTCTTTATTAAATACCTAGTAGCAATCTCAGGTCATTTAAAGGCATATCTTCCTGGAAGAAGCAGCATAGCCAGCCAAAGTATGGAAAGAACTGAAAACTGTTCAACTATTATACAGCATCTCTCAGTTTTCTTGGAGATTCAGGCTGGTGTGACACAGGTAGGCTTTTACAGATGCTCCGGCTCTTCCCACCTCTAAGGCAACTATCTCACCTCCAGCTTAGTCCTGTGGATGCAAGAAGGATTGCAGTAGGATTGCCTACTCAGGAGCTGATATCTGTTCAGGAATTTAATTTTAATGTTCTCTGGTTATTTGGGCTTCAGCTGATTAAATAAATTAGATAGACTAATATGTTAGAAACTAGTGGTAGATTTAGTACAGAGTGCTATTCTTCATTTTCTACCAGATGTTTTTTCTATTTTGATAATGATCCTTAAGGAAAAAAAAAAGAAAAAAGAGTATGCTTTCAACTTTAACTATCAGTTTAAAAATGCAGTTCTGTATCCAGAATGCTTTACAAAAAGACCTCATTGGTTTCTGATCTCTGTGATGGTTAGGAAAAAAATAAATACGTTCAGGAGCTGTCAAATGTTTCTGATACACAATCTATTTTCAAAAGGAAGAGCCTGGCTCAAGCCTAGACATAAAAATAGTCTTGCTAAAGTAATATCTTTAAGTAAAGGTGGTTAAGCTTAAACCATCACAGTTTAAGTAAAACACTTTTTCTTCTTTTTTCCTGTACTATACACAGGGAGTTGCAAAGGTACCAATGAATTGGTTTTGTCCTTTAAGGAAAGATGATCAGTAAAATTTTCTTCATGTTTTCCAGATGTTGGCAATATTAGTGCAAAGCAATACGCTGTACATGTTAATGTCGTCTTTGTGAATACCTGACAAATGTGCAGCGTACCTGAAATGAAGACAGACTCTGCCCCAGAATTCTTACTATCACAAAGAAAATAGAAGTTGAGACACATAAACAAAAATTCAAACTGAAACCCTACGAGGTGGAGAGATAGGATACTGCTGAGCTGAATAATACCTTTGAAGTGCAACAAAGTTAAATTGGTATTACTTATCCATATGCAATAATTTTATATACTAATTATGCCTTCAAAGTACTTGGACCTTTCAGCAGAGGTTCTTACACAATCACCTATGAAGCACTGTTGCTGAATTTAAGCGACCCTCAGAGATCCATCTAATCCTCAATTACATGAAAGAACATGTTAGATTTGAGTTTAATAAATCCTCATTATTGTACATGGTCAACAGAAAGACTTTGTTTTAAGATTTACACCTATATTTATATGTCACAAAGTTTATTAGCCTCTTACTTGGGTAAGCATTGGTGAAGGGTGTGCTGGTTAGGCACAGAACACTCATTTGTTTCTGAGTTAAATAATTTCAGATTTGATATCAAGTGAGCCACTTCATTTCTGAGTTGGTTTCTCCCACAGCTCTATGAAGCTGCATGTGACAATTAGGCTGGCATTCTGTTAAGGCTTTGCAATTGATGGCACAGGACTCTATAGCTACAGCAGAATGCTTTACCAAGCATTTTCTCCATGAAGGGAATCTATGACTCTGTTTACTTGCCAGTTGAATTATTAAGCTCCTGGCTGATGTTTCAGTCAAGTGAAGAGGAATTTTAAGAATGATACAAACTGAAAGAGCTCTCAGGCTAAAAAATAAAAATGAAAAATGCAAGAAAAACAAGAAAAGGAAGAGAATCATAAGCTCTGAAGAGATCTTTCTCACCTGTAAAACAAAACTAAATATTTCAGAACCCACAGCACAATGAGGTTAAATAAGGTGGGAGCCCTCCTCCTTGTGCTTGAGAAACATGCATGTTAAGGTTATTTCTCTTTAATGAAGCAGCCTAGGATGACCCATCTTCCATCTTAAGTGGATTAATGCAATCCCCTCTACCCTAGGAACTACATGTGGGGTACAAGGCATCAGTACTTTTGGAAAAGAGATGAATGATGGTCAGGACTGGCAGAGTACCTGAGACTGTAGGCTAACCTCTTTGTCTTATTCCTCCGTGTTAAAAATATTCTACCATTCTTGAAGGAATAAGGTGAATGTCAAGAAAGGTTGCCAGAATTTCTTCTAGATAGATCAGTCAATTTCTTTGATGTTATGGCCAGGAAGACCACAGATATTTTGTGCTGTGCCATATCTATGAATAAAGGTTAAAGGTGCCAAGCCACATTTGCAGATTACCCAAAGCATATGCTTTGCAAGAGTTCCAAGTGTTGTGTTCTGGCTCTAATACACAACAGGAAATTAAAACACCCACCAAAAATAAGACAGTATTAAGAAATGTACTATCACTTACAAGACAAATAACCTTGAAACATGCACCTGTCTTTTTGTACTTGATAATGGCAAACCAAGAACTCAAAGTGAGGTGAAAAGCCTCATATTGACAAAAAACATCTCCCCTTCAGCCTTTGCATTAAAATGCTCTTAGGTTTTTACTCAACTAAACAAAATTGAGAAAACAGTACATTATTCCAATAGCATCACTCTTCTGAGAAGCTGCTGCAGTGGGCAGAGTGAACCTAAAGGGTTTATATGCCAGAGGGCACAGCAGCAGCCAGAGAAATTCAGTGGTACTGGGGCAGAAAGGAACAATATATGTTGGAGAACACATGGACACATAGACAACTTGCTTCTAGAGAGTCTGGGTACAAATGAATCTTCCTGGTCTGCTGGCAGGAACTCCTGTAACAGGCAGACAGCTGTCGCATAGCCCTCTGCTGGGGTGAACTCCATCCTGCAGCCCATGGAGGACCTCAGTCAGGCACCCTACACTGGCCCTTGCACCTCACTTTCTAATTTAACTGATCGTTTTCAGAATCTTCATACACAAAGAATTTCTTTTACTGTTTGCTCGCTGTTTACAAATTATAATTATTTTTATAGGTGCATATGCATGTCCAGGTTAGCAGCTATTACAAGCAAGAGAACATATTCTGTGCTGAAAGAGCAATGGAGTGTTTGTCCTCCAGCAAGACAAATAGACAGACTCTGCTCTAAATAATCCAAGTGTCCATCAAACTATTATATGAGCACAGTTTCTAAGTAATCATATAGAAAAATTGTTAGGCATAATCAAATATAATTTTAATCCCATCACGTCTTCATATAATTCTCTTTAGGATTAGTTTTGGTTTTGTTAAAACATTAGATTAAGCACAGTTAGTAAAAAAGCATTAATTAGCTCCCTTTGTTCATTTTATGAAGCACTACAATGCAGCATTTTGCAAAAATGAGATACAATGAAGGATGCTGAAGTGCATGAATTGGTATATTAAAAATATTACCATTGCTACCAACACACTTTTAATCAAAACCCACTGCAATCCTAAACCAGAAGTAGCTATCAGGAAAGAAAGTTCAGTGACACTTTACCAAACTCCTCATGTAAATTTTTGTTCTTTTCCTTCTTCCTTCTCTCACACACACTTATTTATTTACCTTCCAAAATATCTTAGGGTAAGTCAGATAGATTTAAGAAGTACTAAGAATTACTTAAGATCTGTCCCAAATTTGCGGGTTCAAAAAGTTCAGTAACAATCTGGACATCTAAATCCTATGGTAAGTATTGTATTAACTTTATTAATTCTTAATATTACATATGGATTTGTTGTTAATGTGGTATTCCTGTTTCACATACGAGAACAGGCACTATAGCTCTGAGGTCTGCTTTCCACCAACAGGGTTTGCCAACAGCAGTACGTCAACAAACATGCCTAGTAGAGATACAGTATTTTCTATCAAACTAGCCAATCCGCTCCTGTGGCTTTTAAAAAGTACCTAATATTTACAGACACAGCTATGTCAGACGGCAGAAAGTAAAATGTGATCTCTTTGTAATAGCGTGCAAGAAAAAGCCAGCAGTGGATAGAGAGTTGCACTGTATACCTGCATCAACAAAGGGGCTTTGGCTGGTCTAGCCTATGTGAGTCTCCAGAACGTAGGGAACTTCACAGGGAATTAGAGGAGATGGGAAACAATCTGTTATTAGGATACGGTAGGAGCACACAGGCTTTTAGTGGGAAGTAGCTGACAAACGGAATTTGATACCTTGTCCCACTATATTATATACAGAATAAATAAAATTCTAAATAAAATTCTATGATTCTAAATTGTTTTCATATCTTGATCTTAAGTTTTCTTTTGGAAGGGACAAAGTCTGTTCTCAGAATAATGTATGCACAGAGCAATATGAGAAAAGAAAACCATAACGCTCTGCACCAAACATAATTAATGCACACTTAATATGGACGTTATTATGTAGTGACAATCAATTATTAAAAACACACATTAATTTCTGTCCCTTTCCACATGCTAATTAAATAACATCCTTTCAGAATTTGTGTTTCTATTAATGCTTCTCAGTTTGAAAAACAGAACCATTCTTGCGAACATGTTAACCTCTGCAATGGTTTTCAGATGGTCATCTCCTGAGAGCTAAGAGATGACAGATACTAATGCACAGTCCTGTTGTGTCTTAACTTATTCACTTGCATGCATTTGCGTGTCCTGAATCATCATGTAGTGGCATTACAGTTTGAAAGGACTAAGATTCCGTTCCCATTAATTAGTTTCCTTTTTCATACGATTTCAATGTTAACTTTGCAGAAGGCTCTAAAATATAATAGTCTTATTTGTTTCTATAGAGTTGAGAAAAATAATTTATAGAAACACACTATCATTTTCTTGTACATTGCAGCAATATTAAAAGTGTACGTAGAAAACGTTTCTTAATATAGGATCACAAATTAAACTACACAAGTACCAATAAGGAGTAGCAAAAGCATTTGCAACTATGCATTCAGTTATAGATGCACCATGATGCATTTGTGACTTATTTCAGTCACTTTCCATACACATTCAAATGAACACATTTATCTTTACACAAATATGTATTAAAAAAACCCTCAAAGAGTGATGTGAGTAATGATATGGCCATGCAGCTGCATAAGTCCTTATGTTAGATATGTTTGTGTATATTTTGGAAGCTTTTTGGGGGGTTATGGTTCATTCGATCGCAGTGGAGATAAAAATAGTATGTAACTTGCTATTCAATATACTATTGAAATTCAGACAGCCCAAAGATAATTGATTTGCTTTAAAGCCAATACAACACAAAAGAGTAGATTGAAAGTGGTAGTAGAAAGGTACTCTATTACTCAAATTCAGTTGCAGTGGAGAGTTTAGATAGGCAAACTATAATTTGCAAAGTCAATTTGCATTGTGATCAGGATACTAGTGTAATGCAGCTAATAATGACTTCTAACATTTCTTTCAATAATGCCTATCTCATCTACAAGCTTATCTTTTTATCTCATACTGTACACGTGTTTCAGATATGATCATTCTATTTAAAATGGCTTAATAAAAATATTTAATATATTTTATAGAAATTACGGCCATGTATTAGCTGTTAATATTGCTTTAAAATGTCTATACTTCTAATATTTTCAGGTTGATAAATTTAAAATTTACGAGACACACTTTTCCCATCAAAACTATTCAACAACAATTTTATGAGTTGTGCAGATTAATTTATCCTGTTAAACCTTTCATTAATAGTGTAGCAAATGTGTGCTGTATAATGGATGCATTTAATTTAATTCCAGTTTGCTCTGTTTTTTTAAACTAATCTAGTATCACCTAACACGAAGCTGACAATATTTTTGTCCAATAATTACTATCAAATGAAAATCAAATAAGATGCAAGCTTAGACCTTCATGCAGCAAAATACATCAACACACATTTGAATTTAAGCATGCATTTTTTTTTCTGTAAAGTAATTATGGATACTCACATGATTAAATCTAAGCAGGCCACCAAGTGGCATGCTGGATCGGGGCCCAAAGATTTAAAGGAAAGATCAATCCTTCGAAAGCCACCAAGAAATACAAGTAGGGGAAGACAGGGCTTTCACTTACCAAGATTTAGGAGCACAGTCAAAAGTTATTAACTGGAATCAATTTGCACACATTGTATGCACCGTATTTAGATCACACAAATTACTTCATATTAGCAAATCGATACTTACATTCATTGCAAGCTCTAAGACTGATTATCCCTTGCATCTCTGAAAAGACTATGGAGCATTAATAATTTATATAAGGATAAAGGCCTTCTCTAGGCATTTAGATTAAAACAGATACTTATAAACGTACCTTTGATTAATATAAAAACTAAACTAAAGAGCATTCACTGACATGTTATGCAAACAGCCAAAGAAAAATCGTGGGATTGTATTTGCAGAATCCTATTCTTCTACTGAGCAGTATGTTGTATAGTACCTTTCCCCATAACAATCCAATTCCATTGTAAAAAATGATGGCTATAAATGGACTAGATGAGCAATATTTGTTCATTTGAAAATAACCACCTGATCCACATCAAATATTTTAAAACAAACAGACCTGGTTTTTAGGCAAATATCCAGTTGAAATAAATTGGCAACAATATCTGACATACAAATCCATCCAAATAGGGTGTGTAATATAGTGACAAGTTGGCTGGAATGAGAATTGCAAAATACACGTTCTAAACCGGGTGCCATCAGTGAGAATATGGCCATTAGTAATAAAATAGATAGGTGCAAACTCATTCTGTTTGCTGGCAGAATCATCCTCAGCTGAAAACTGTGAGATTGTATTACCAGAGAGCTGAGCTAACAAGCCCACTGAGAGCTAAAGAAAATTCCTGCACATTCAGGTCTTTGCTTATGTGGTTATTCAGCTTTCTGACCAGACCCCTCTCATCACTCATCTCCTAAGTGAATTGGTTCTCAGTTTTGGGCAAGTCACTTAATCTTTTTGTTTCCTCTCTCACTTTCCGTATCTTACACACTCAGAGTAAAAGCTCTGCAGAGCAATGCAGGCATGATCTCAGTTAGGACTTCTAGATGCTTCTGTAATATGAACTCTAGCAATAAATCAGGAGAGGATAATGGAAGTGTCAACTGAGTCCTCAGTGTAGCAGCAGAGCTGTAATGTACTGTACTATACCCTACATGTAACACTATTCTTCAAGAAGGTTTTGCACAGCATGGTTTATTCCACTACAATAATAAATGTATTCATGATGCATCTCCAAGTATTACCCAGCACTAAAAATGAATCACAGTAATGTTACCTTCACTTCTCTCCAACAAGAAGATAATACTTGTTGGATGTGATGCCATTCTGTATAGTTTTCGACAAACTGGAAATACTTTAATGAAGTACTAAGACTGTACCAGGAGCATATGACTTATATTGAGGCATTAATATATAAAAGGAGAGAGCTGGAATAAGTGAGGCAATTCAATTTATATCTGTTTAGCTGTGCTTTTTTATATTATTATTATTAATTGTTCTAGATTCCAGCAGATACTTCCTTTGCAGCTCCTCCCATTTACCATGATCAGTAGTTTCTAAGAGGTTTGTGAAATGCTACAATTTATGCAGGAAATGTCAGCAAGT
The DNA here is from genome assembly GCA_033628505.1 of Tringa tobata. Taxonomy (NCBI): domain Eukaryota; kingdom Metazoa; phylum Chordata; class Aves; order Charadriiformes; family Scolopacidae; genus Tringa; species Tringa tobata. The sequence continues at coordinate 7,015,477 of JAHREE010000567.1, forward strand.
GTATGTATCACTAGCACAGAGACAGATCAGATAGCAAACAATGCCTAATTTTTAATCTTCCATTAAGACAACAGTGCTTTTTCAAAATCTGAGATATTGCCGCTGATTCTCTATCATTTCTCTCACGAAACAGTAAACACGGTTACTCGTAATCCCATTAATGTAATTGTGAAGAGCATAAGTGAATCATTAGCATTTTCTATTCATGCTGTTCTTTACTTCTGGATGCTTGCTCAGCCCTCACTACTCTTCATTCCATTCCAACAGGTTTGGCTGACAATGTTTCATTATTTTGAAAATCCATGTAAGTATCAAATGTTTTCCTAAAACCTGAGATAAATTCTGCCATGTAGCTGTTTCACTGTTATCTACTAACTTAGTAATGTTGAAATGGAACACATTTTTCAGTCTCAGCATTCATTCTTTATGAATTAATGCCAACAGACCTATCAAGTGAATTACGTGTTTTAGCTGAATATCCTGTAGTTTTGCCAGTATTTTCTATATCTTCCCAAGAAAATTTAGCGCATTCCCTTAGTTCCCACTACTCTACAAAAACATCTTTCTCTCCCCTACTACTGATCACATCTATTAGTCCTCTTGGCAGAAGACCTTCCTTTTTCTATTGCTAATAATTTTTGAATCCTAATATATGACTCTTCTGAGCCTGATTCTTTGTCAGCTTTTGATCGTTCTAATTGCCTTATTATCATCTGCTCTCATACAGTGATAAAGACACTTAATGTTTCATGTGCTAGGAACGAAAAGGAAAAAACGTGAGCGAAACCTCTCTTTGTTCCTGGAATATTACCACCTCCACAGTTCATAATCATTAGGGTGAAGAATTCATTTTGGCCGTCTGTTATGTCAAAGTTTCATCCTTTCAGTGGTCCTGCTGTCTCTTTGCTATTTTGTTCGCTTCAGCTTCAAAATGAATTGATCATTGCTGCTCCTTTCGCCACCTACTATTTCATGTGCTACTTTAACATCCCAGAATAATGATTTGTACTCACTTCTTTAATTTTTCTATGAATTGTATGCCTCATGCATTTTTTAAATATAGTTTCTTGTATCTATATATAATAAAAAAAGCGTATCATCATTACATTTGCCTAGGGCCTGAATTTTATAATCTCAGTTTTAACCTCCTTTTCTTCATTACAAGAGCACACTTTGTAAAGTGGAGACTTAAAAACATGACTGAACTTCTGCAGATTTGCCCACCATTTTGAGCTATGTCCTTTGAGAAATTAGAAATGGCTGCAAATAATAGTCTCTACCACCCTCCAAGATACACTGCCTTTGAGTTTCAGAATTCAGAAGCATCTCCTAAGTACTACCAAAACCCAATTAAAAAACTTTCCAGATTATCCTCCTATGATTTTGTAGCCCAGTTAATTCAAAAGCAAATAAATTGAGCCTTGGAAAATGAGAATTTTTTTTTTTTTCAGTTAGCCAAGACTGCTCATGGAAACAGATTGGCTTCAACAAATATTTTCTCCAGAAGCACTCCTCAGGTCCACAGTGGAATTCGTGCTCAAAACAAAAAACCAAAATCAGAAAGAATAGGGAGAAAGAAACACTTCTGATCAGGTATAGTCCAAATCCATCCATCCCCAGGAGACAGTACTGCAGCAAGAGCATTCATTGCTTGGCAGGAAAACCGGGTTCCAGTTATCCTTTGTGTGTGCAGTCTAGAGCACAACTTAGATCGTTCTTCACAATTGAGATCGTTCTTCCTCATTGTTTACTGTTGAAGTTTTACAAGTCTGAAGAAGGTACATGACTCCAAGTCTTTCACATCCCAGGATATGGAAGATATCTTCTAGATATCAGCCTCTGTCACCCCTTTGTCAAGCTCCCATTTTGGATATTGTTGTACTATGTAGAAGTAAATGTGTCATTTGGACAAGAGAGACCCAAATGCTACAATAGGCTGGTGGCTATTGGAATACACCTAGACCTGCATTCAAGTATCTGTTTCAGAAAAAAGAGCAAGCAGGAATGATTTGAAACCTTTCTTCTATATTTCTGGTGGAGCAACTGTCTTAGAGAATTAGCAAGCAACAGAGTACAACAGCATAACAAAGCTCTGATTTACTGGCGGCGGGGAATGGTGGGAGGGGGGAAGATTTCTAATACACACTCATACAAGTAATGGAATAGATGTGAATTCTAAAATTCTTTGTGGTATGGGTAAAATATTTTCTACCCACACTCTAGTTATCTCTAGTTAGCTATATTAACAAGGTCTACTTCCAATCTACTTCCAATTCCAGACAATCTTGCATTTTTTCCTGTAGAACAAAACTGATACACACACTTAAAATTAAAAGATTGGTTTTTTTAATTCCTACTGATTTTTCAGTCACATAATTATACTCAGCCTAAAAATTATAGTGCATTTTGAGATTTTCTTGACATTATATTCCTTTTTTTATTTCCCTTTTTTTCCACCATGTAAAACAAACAGCTTTCCTTACATTTAATTGCCTAGGTGCCTATTTAGTATAAAAGCTATAACTTGAACTCTTTGTGTTCAAAACCAGCTACTATTCTATTCCCTCCAAAAAGTGAAGAGTCAGTGAAATGCAAAACACTTGTTAGAGGGCTGTCTATTACGAAAGTGGAATTTCTACAGGTACTGTTATTTACATAGCAGCAAACTGTGACTATTTGTTTCCAATTAAGAACAAACTATTCCTTCACCAATGAGAAATTACCTGAGAGATAATGATTATACCATCCAATGCCTCCAACACTAGCCTCTGAAATGTCATTGCTATACAACTTCATGCGAATGAATTAGGTAATTGCTGTTGATATAATGTGAATGGTCTATCCATTTGGAAAACATACAAAAAAACTGCATAATTCACAAAGCTTGCATACTCTTTTCCCTCATTTTTCTACCCAGAAAATTTTACAGTTCACAGCCCTGATTCTCAAAAGAGACCTACAACTCACATTCAAAGAGAAGTCTTAAAACTAAAATTCATGACCCAACAGGACATTTGATACCAGAAACTGAATCCGGATACAGAATTCCCTTGCTTTTTCATCTGCAAGCACATCCCTTTCAATGACAGCTTCCCCACGTGTCTGGGAGTAAACTCTGGGTGAGACCACTATGAAGAATGGATTTCAAGGGATAACAAGTACACAGCACAGACTTGACTTGCATGCCAGCCTCTGACATTTGTGTTAGAAAGGGACCCACTGCACTAAATTACTCTCATCAAGAGAGATTCCAAGCAACTACTTACCAAGGTGGAAAACTAAGCCAGAAGCACCAATTCCTGTGGATGGCCTGAAAGATAATTTAGTGGATGCAACCTTGAACAATAAAGAAGGAATTTGTTGCTGTGGATTGAGGAAGAAAAGGTGTGGCTTTAAAGTATGCAGCCTACACTCTTTGCTGTACATGTGTGTTTCTCTTGGTTACCTACTGTGATTTAGAGTCAAACTATCAGGTAATGGAGATTTAAGACTGCTCACTTTATGATCCTGTTATGTTAGTCTGACCACTAGGAAACATTTAGGTTGTTGGGGCAGTGTTTTTAATGGACACTGCAAACGATCGATGGTATCACTTGCACCCCAAAACACTTACAGATTAGTAGCAAAAAGGTTAAACATTAGAACTTGTTCAGGCAACAGAGGGTAAGACAATGAACATCTTCAAATTTGTCACATTACAATGATGAAAATATATTTGATGTTAAAAGCCAAAAGAAAGTAAACACACATGAAACTTGACAGTTACTTTCAGCAAGGCCAAACAAAAAAATTGCACTGTTCTCACTATTTTGCAGGTCCATTTAATTAAATTGTTCAGACCCACGTGAACATTCTTAAACTGGTCTGCAACAGGTTTCTTATGATTTAGCTTAAGTCTGTAAGAAATCTACTTAAGGTAAATCAATGTAAGCCTTTTGTAAAACAATTTAGGAGTAGCTATATGTCGGCTTCAGGATTGTAACTAAATTGATTTATTTAAACACGAGTTCAATTAAACAGGTGCAGCTTTTGTCTGTGGACAAGTCCTAAAGGTGTGACATATTGTCTTGTCTGCACTGACTCCATACCTACTTTTAATGTTTATTAGGTCTTTAATCTTGTTAATGTTATGGCTTTCTTCCAAAAAGGCAAAATGCCAACCTTATTTACACATACTGTGATCTATCCCTTGCTCAAGAAACTATTACCTGTTGGTAATCTCTTAAACACCTCCCATCAAATCCCAAAACCAAATTTACTGATTAAGGTGGCAACAAAACTGCTTAGTCCTCTTACCTGTTAGGATGAGCAGCGTATTACTCAAGGGGTAGATTTCTTCTAGACTACAAGCAGTAAATAAAAAGCCTGACTACTATTAGCAGGCCTACTGACAGTTCTGAATACCACTAGTCACGATGAGGCATTCACTGGTGTGAACGAGCAGAGCTGAGATGGGATTACAAACCAGAAGCTATTCACTCTTACGGAGAATCGCACCTGTTGGATTCTGCAGGACACAGTATGAAAACTAACATGCAAATGATATTATTTAAATATATTGGGGTATAATCACAATGGTAGTGGACCTTAGGTGGTCCAAACAATTTTCTCCCAGAATGCAACAATGTGTAATATACTGCTTAATACATCTAATTACACTTTCTATTAGTGTTCAGTGCCTCCTCAAAACCAGGGAAGAGTGTGTTGTGACCTAACTACTAATTACTAGAAGCATGATGTTCTTCTGGTGACAAAGACTCTGGATTCTGGCCCACAGACATAGTTACCTCTAATTTTCCTTACTGGATTTTTCCCTAGCTAACTGCTTCCTAACACAAAGGGAAATCACTCTTTTGTAATGTCACAAGATGTAAGGTATCACTCTAAATATTTAAAAACCAGCAATCTCTGAGAAGAAAGGTTAGCTACTATTACATGCTGTCAAGTTTCCTGCCCTCAGTTCTCATGAATACATGGAGGATTTTAGCACTTACTCTAAAAGTAATGCAAAATCAGAATGACTTGGAAAGAGTACTGCATTTTACTTTGTCCCTCTTAAAAGACAGATTTTGATCATGAAACTGTGGCCTTCAAAACCCCCAGTCCTCAATTCTGTGCAACTGTCTCTAACAAATTTTAACCAAAACAAACTGAACGCTACCAGGCAAATTTGCCTGAAATTAAATTATAATGTCTTGGCATACCAGCAGATTTATTGAAAGATTGCTGTTCAATTTCCAGGTACACCATGATCATAATCATCAACATATTATTCTATGCAACAGCATAGAAATAAGCATTCTTCTAACACTAGGTTAAATTCAGAGGATAAATATACACATATATTTCTACTAGGGCGGCTGTGGTTTTGTAAGAAAACTAAAATGTTCCTCTCTTACATCTTTAATAATAGATAGCCATGGAGCCAGTTATGCAGCTGGGGAGGGGGGAGGGGGGGAAGATGGTAACAATTAATTCATAGCTATTCCATATATTGTAAATTATCAAGTATCATCATATTTTAAGGAATATATTCTAAGTAATAACCATTTATGCATTGCTTTAAATGTATGCAATACATTACAAAAATCTCAAGCATGTTCCTTTGTCTGGATTGCTTACAACCTACCAGTTATAAATATTCCAATCAGGCTTTTATACCTCTCCTGTCAGTGTGGTACCGGAGTGCCTTTCTATTAGTACATTAAGCTACATGACTAGCATTTTTCTGTCTTTCTGTTCCCAGGTGGAAAATTGCATGTATTTAAAAATAATTAATATTTTATTTTTTATCTATGATGTGCATGCACTTTCACTAGCAAATGCATACAGAACAATATATATCACAACATACTGTATTGAATTTAAAGTACTAGACAAGACCGTTGTATTAAAATAAGTATATTTATATGCTAAACTGGTGGAGAACAACAGCTAGAAATGTCTTGAGGAATATGTTTTATACCGCTAGCAGCAAATATTTTTCATTATCTACATTCCAGAGTAACCACTGATGAACACTTTGGATGATCCAAAGATATGCTCAGTATTGGTCTAACTTTTCTTCAACTGGAAGTTTTATCATGTAGCATAATAAGAGAAGAGTTGGGCCACTGCTTAGTTCATCTGCAAATTCCAGACTCTGAAGACAGTGTGAGAGCACAAGGACACCAGAAAGCTCAGGAGTCCCTGAATGGCTGCTCAGGGATCTAATTAATCTGCCCCAGTTCACTTCCAATCCGATGCAGTTCTTTGTTCACCTCCGTATGTATGAATTGCAAACTTTCTTCCTGCTACCTCAACTGTAGTCACCCATAAAAGTTTGTTGTTTCTCATAGACCGTTACAGTTAACTTACCACAGTAATCCTTACCACTTTCCAGTTTACAACAAGATGGAAAAGAGACCATTTCAAATACTAAAATATTATATTGAAATCTTCAGTTTTGAAGAGGAAAAAATTTACATCACCTCCCACCCAAGGTCACACCAGAATTACATCAGTGACATACCCCAAAAATTCTGTGTCTGTATTTTATTGTACTATTCTGTGTATTACACTGACTATTCATGCCACTACTTTTTTATTACAATTGCCTATTTTTATTACAACCCCTTACCTCCCCCCTCCATGGGAAGGGGTTGGAACTCGACGATCTTCAAGGTCCCTTTTAACCCGAACCATTTTATGATTCTATGATTCTCCTTCCTTTTCCAAGACATAACCATCCAGAGATCTCACATCTCAGTCAATTGTAGAATATATATTTTAAACAGGTTTAATAGGAAAATGCACCAAAAAGCTTTTTCTGCTGGGGACATGACATAAAGGCATTTTACGAAAGATGTCAGTAACTTAAATTTTGAATAAATCTGTAGAACTATTTTGGCATTGAAAGGAAAACATGGAAATGCATATCCAGTTTTGAAAGATAAAAGTCAGATCGTCAAAAACAATGGTCCTTCCACTTATACAGTATGTTCCTAGCATTTGCTTGGGAACTGGACTCCCAAGAACAGACTATGCTTACTTAGAGGTCAGGGAGATATACTATCACATATGAAAAAAGTTCTACTCAGCTATCCTACTCAGATTTCAATAAACGGTAAATACAAAATTTATTTCTGCATAATTTTTTATACAGACATCTCCTTTTTCTATTTACAAAAAAAAAAAAGCATTATAGCAAAAAAGCTTTATAGCTGCGGGGGAAAGATATGAAGAGCTTTTTAAAGAGTAGTCTGAATTATGCAGCAGCCTGAAGTTCAGAGTGCATTACTGTACTGACATACACCTTCTCACACCTCCCCCCTTCCTCCCCAAAACCCAGCGGTCACTTCAAAATAACTTCACTTGAAGCTAACTTCACTATTTTTATTTCTATAGCCTAAAATGACAAAGTTTTGAACCACATTCCTCCTCCACATACCAAAACCTGCTCACGGAAATATAATTTAAATTTGCACTACAAAGAAGTATGTCATTATCATTCAAAAAGTTTTACTGTTACAATACGAACATGATTAGCATTTACAGAGAACTTGGAAAGATTGATGAGACAGAATTTCTTACATATGTGTATTTCTTATTCCCCTATATCTATACCATCATAAGGTCATCTCCTGTCTCATTTCTTCCCTTTCCCCACTGTGCTCCATACCATCTTTCTAAGCACCCCTCTGACTTTTCCACTGGCCAATAGATAGCATATGTAATGGCCAGAAAGTTATTTTCCTTCTGACTGACCAAATAAAGTATATAACAGCTGAGTTGTTCCTGCCTTTCCCTCAAAGCACAGTGAGGAGAAACATTTAGTTTTCTCTCTTCTGCCTACCTTGAGATTTTCATAAAACTTACAACTTCAAGACTCCTGCCTTCCTACAAATTTAGATGAAGCTGAACAGTTGGTTCAAAAGCTACTGGGGAGGGATTAGCAGACAAGCAGATAAGTAATCAGACATCTTTCACCCCTGCCTTCAAAAAAGAAGAAATATCAGGGCTGTTCAAAAATTCACCAGCAAGTAAAGGCAGTGATCATGTAGCACCTTTCTGGCAGAGGAAACCAGAAGAATTTCACAGTTATCCTCAATGAGGCCAGAACTTTTTCAGAGTAACATAAGTATACTCAGAATTACCTCTTTCAAAGATCAGACATCACTCAAGTCCCGTCATTTTCCCAATACTTAACATTGCAAATACTTAACAGCAGAAAACTAGACAGCACGCTCTTCAGTGCTAAAATAGTACCTTTTGGAACCAGCTATAGTCGTAAGCTTTAAATCTGCATGTGTTAAACATGGATCACATTCTGTTAGGACATCTATTCTTGATTTCAAAGTAATCAAGAAGTGAAAGGGCATATCCAAACACAGTCCTATGCTTTATTTCTAATCTTGGAGATGGATTTTAGTCTAAACATGTCTTGTTTATGTGTTCAACTGAGCCAGCCAGCATATGAAAAAAATGACATAGCTAATAGCAAGATTAAGTGCAGACTAACAGTGGGAATGACATGGCAGCTAAGGGGTTTGACCTAGGATGCAGGGATAGCCAAGTTCAGCTAAGGGTTTTCTGCAAATTTCTCACTGCCTGAAGGTAAATCACTGTGGCACAGGGCCACCGAGCTATTCACATTTGTAAACTCTGTTCACTTAAGAAAGCTTGAGAGATAAACAGTACTTAAATAAAAGTACACTCTAAATGTCTGTGTTGATTCAGCCTTTAAACATTTTGTGCCTCCTGAAAACGTAGAAAATAGTTTGCTTGCCATGCAGAATTTTTGAGAAGAAAAGTAGATCCAGAGAAATCTATATATGCAAAGCTCAATCATATTTGGCAGTAAGAGTAAAATTAATGAACTCCTCAAGAGCGTATTTTAGGTTGCTTATAGGGTACAAAGATCTTCTAACCATGTTAACATCACTGGACCTCATCTAAATCCTGATGAAGGAAAAAAAGACGTTTTTAACTGACCTTAAGTAAATTTGAACCTGACTGATCTTCAGTGTTGGCTGGTTAACTGTGTCTATCTCTAGTCCTGCTGCTTTAACAGGGGTGTACAGATCAACTTTGTACTGAATGCATGAACAAGCCCACGCGCGGAGCTCCTTAGTGCAAGGGAGCTGTTCCAACTGGAAGCTTAGGACCAATGCCCTGCAAGTCTGTGCTCTCTGCTCTAGCTGGTATTCACTGAACTGCCTGTAAAGTATTATTAATCATCTTACATTTGACAGTTTACTATCAAAGGCTGTTGTAGAAAAAAAAATATCTTAGAGAATCTGTAGTATATATTACCTAGGAGTCCTGGTGGACAACAGAATGACCATGGGCCAGTAATTTGCCCTTGTGGACAAAAAGGCCAATGGCATCCTGGGGTGCATCAGGAAGAGTGTGGCCAGCAGGATGAGGGAGGTTATCCTGCCCCTCTACTCTGCCCTGGTAAGGCCACATCTGAAGTACCGTGTCCAGTTCTGGACTCCCCAGTTCAAGAAGGACAGGGAACTGCTGGAGAAGGTACAGCAGAGGGCTACCAAGATGACTAGGGGACTAGAACACCTCTCTTATGAGGAAAGGCTGGGGAATTGGGTCTTTCTAGTCTGGAGAAGACCAAGGGGGGATCTGAACAATGCCTATAAATACTTAAAGGGTGGGTGTCAAGAGGAAGGGGCCAGTCTTTTTTCAGTGGTGCCCAGTGACAGGAGATGAGGTAACGGGCACAAACTTGAACATAAGAAGTTCCATCTAAAGATTAGGAGGAACTTCTTCACTTTGAGGGTGGCAGAGCACTGGAACAGGCTGCCCAGAGAGGTGGTGGCATCCCCAGCTCTGGAGACACTCAAAACCCACCTGGACACATTCCTGGGCAACCTGCTCTAGGTGGACCTGCTTCAGCACGGGGTTGGACTAGATGATCTCCAGAGGTCCCTTCCAACCCCATATCATTCTATGATTATTTTACAGATATATATAAACCAATTTTAAAATAAAATAAACCAATGTTGTTTAATCACCTTCGTATTCAACTTAAATATTATGTTCTTTCTTATTTTGGCCATACTCAATTAAAAGAGAAACCTGTGCAAATACTTCAACCATACAACATTAACAAATTAAATTGACCTTTGGCTAAAGATATGTTTTAATTTCAAAGTTATTTTAAATCTGGTGACAAATTAAGATGATATTCTAGAAACTAAATAGTCATACAAATGTATGAAGACAATACCTTTGATTGTACTTCAGAGAAAATATTTAATATGGGATTTTAGATTTTTACTTATATTCACTAACCCACTAAATACAAAACAAAGAAGTAGCAAGAAAAAAAATTTCTTCAATGGCTACAATAAAACTCCTTCGGTGATCAGTTTGATGATCAAGTAACTACAATACTGAAAATATTTTTCCTATGTTGCCAATGTGATCTAAATACAAATACAAAGATAGTTAAGAAATTTTAAAATACACATTAATATGGAGTGTTATGCACTCTTATTCAATAAGCAGTTCCTACTACACTTTTAAATACATTAGATTATTTAACGCATGTTTGGCTAGAATACTTATTTTTTAAAAAATAAAGCAAATTTTTCAACCTCCATTCAATTCATTAGTGTAGTTTTGGAATTAGACTCCAAAAGCTATGATAATTAAAACCATATGTAGAGCAGAAATGTCTCATTTTTTATGTTATATTACTTCTTCAGCATTATTATAAGCTCAGCCTGCCTGATGTGAGTCTAATTTTCTACTCAATCTTAGGCTGAGTCCCACTGGGAAAGTGAGATATTGTGATTATTAAGAAAAGCAGAGAAAGAAGAGATTAAAGACTCCCTGCTAATGAGTAGAAGAGAAAAGAAAGAGATGTGCCAATCTACAGTGTAGTACCTCTAAATTGAACTGCCAAACAATAAAGAACAATAGGAAATAAACAATTCTTCATTACAGAGACATTTTTAGATGTTCTAGATAGTAAGTGCAGAATGAACAAAAATACCAATAAAAAGAGAAAACACCAAAACAGCCTTATATAAATTGGAATTTATAAAGTTTGACTGCTTCCCTTACAGTCTTTCACAAAACAAACATACTACAGACATCCAGTGTATTTATTAAATATTTGAAAAGATAGATGAATAATAAAGGTCCAGTAAGATACTGCTAGTTTTATTAATTTCATGCCTACTTATCTTAGCTGATTAAAACGTGGAACAGAATTCAGCTTCACAGACAAGGAATGCAGCTTTGCCGTTGAGTGGTACCCAATAAGAAAAGCATTGAACTAATCAAAGAGATAAGCAAATATGCAGACAAAATATTTAGAAATGACAGTTCTCCAAAGTTGTTTGATGTACTCATTGGGGTTTTTAACCTCCAGGAGCTGTCACTTACATCCCCTCTACTCCCAGAATCCTAATTCAACATAATCTAGAAAAAGCACTATTATTACAAAGAAAAACATCTTTGAAGGTTGTTCTACGATGCAAAATCTTTAAAGACTGATACTACACTATCAGGTAAAATATTTCTTTTTGCAATATTGTTGAACAGAGACCATCTTCACATCAGGAGATCTGAACATATTTTACAAAGGAGGAAATTTTTTAGATGGAGAAAATGAGGGAGAAAAAAAATCAAATGAAATGCCAAAAATTACCCAGTACATTAATACCGCAGAGGTACAAGTAATAAATGTTTTTTCTAATTCACATTTTTACAAAGCAATATTTGTAAATTACCAAGAGGAACTTGATGCTACTTGACAGAATTAGCACAAAGATTGGTGAAACTGTAGACCTACCCACATCTATTAGATGACTGCAAAATATCCTTAAATTACTAATGAGAATGTGAAAAAGAAAGAGCATTCTGGCCTTGCCTCACACAAACAGAATTATCTGTGATTCAAGGAAGGTGGAATAAGCAAAAAAGTACGAATTCTCCTCTGTGCAAACTGAAGCTAGTATAGGATGACAACAGCTGCTCATGTAAAATTAGTCAGAGCAAGTGCATCAGTCTTCTATTATCTCTTAGTAGCCTTGAGGCTTGTTCCAACTTTCAAGTAAGTAGCACAATTAAGCAAGCAAAACTTGACTCTTAGGATTGAAACAATAGAAACAAGAATACCCATGTTTAATACTAATAATACCAGATTTTAAGAGGAAAGGAAATCTTTGTGGACCTAGAAACACCTACCAAGATAAAAGCTGATGTTCTCCTCCCACCCAGTGTTCCTTTTTTAAGACCATTAAGCACTATACAAAGTACATTTGTACTTTGTGAAGTCTGTTGTGCTATAAGCATTCCCCCATGTCTTTGTTCCCTATCCAAATGTAATTTTCTTACTTACATTCTGTTTACCAACAATCTGTATTTCTCCGAGCATCAGTGACCTAAGCTCTTTATGTTTAGATCTCTCAAGTCTTTGCATCATCTGCATGTTATGTCACTAATGATGTTGTTTGTTCCAAGCCACTGACAAGTGCTTAAACACTGTGGCTATCCCCGATTAAGACCACAAGACCTGTGCTTGCTTGATGATTACTCACCACTCATTTAGTCACTCTTCATTCATGTGGTGTGTACTGGGACAGCTTTGTACTCTTCTAGCTGCTTAATCAAAATTCTTTGCCCTCCCAAGTCCCCCTTTGCCATAAAAAAGCCTCCCTACATCAACAGCTCTCTTATATCTATCAACGCAAACTTACATTATCAAAAGGATGTCATATCAGGTTTACAATATCTGTGTTCCACAAGCCTAACAATTCTTATTACCCTTATTCTGTTCCTTACAATTGAGTTCTATATCAGCCATGCCATTATTTTGCCTAAGATGAATGTCAGTCTGACAGGCCTATAATTACCATTATAACCTCTTTCACCCTTTCAAAATATTGGCTCGACAATAGATTTCTTCTCATCTTCTAGAATTTTCCAGTTTCAGCTTTATTGAAAAGCAATAGCAATGATCCACTGAGGTACTCAGACAGTTTTTCTATAACATTTGGACACCTACAGTAAAGAAATCCTGATTTTAAAAGGTGCAAGGTTAGTGGCCTGTACCCATTTTCATCCTTATTAATCGTTGAAAGCTTCAGCATCATCATATGGCTATAAAGCTGTTTCTTTTCCACAGAGAACCAGAAGGAACATTCTGGATCACCATTAACTTTGAATTTTACACATTAACCTGTAACAAGACCCACTTGGGAATGGCAGCAAGTCAGACAAGGGAGAAATGGATGGTACTCTTTCTCATGGAATGAAAAGAGTTGCAAGGGGTGATTATAGGTCCTGGGGAAACCAGAAATGGCAAAGAAGTTTGCTTCCCAGGGAGAAGACTACTAAAGAACCCTAGGGATTTGAAGGGACAGTGGCCGTTAGGCAGCTTAAGGGGAAAAGTCTGTAGGAACAAAAGAAAATCTGTTCAAAATGAATCCCTGCAAATCCAAAATCTTCATCTAATTAATTTTTTTTTCTCATCTCAGTTCTAATTATTTAACACCTTACAATTCATCTGCTGCTGCTAACCCCTACCTACTTCTGCTTAATCAACAATTTCCCCGGTTGCACTCCTGTGCCTCCTAAATCCACCCAGATGAGATCACTGAATACCCTTTAGCTGGGAAACTAGTTGTCTTAGCTAAAAATGGTGGAGAGGTTAGCACAGAGTTCAGAAAAATAGTTGGGTAAATACGTAACAAAAATGTTCATTGATTACCTCTGACTTTCCTGCATTATTACACACATTTCTGCCTTTCCCACATATTAACAAGCTAATGCCATCACTAGGATTTTTCCCTCTTTAAAGAACTTTTTAAAGTCCTTAATTCCAATGGCCATAGTTTTTTCCTTCTGTCCTTCTGTTGCCTTTAGAAATGTCTTCAATTCCTAACTTCTCATTTATATTCATTTATTCATTGCTATCAACTTCCCTTTTTTTTCCATTTGTTTCATTGCATATTACAGCTGCTTTCTCTTCCCCTGTAAGCCAGGCTAGTTTTTTAATGTTGGAAAATTTTCATTAAAAAATGCCAATGAACTGACCCTGAAACATTTCACTCAAGACATCCTTAGTTTGATAAAACTTTTGTCAAAACCCGCAGAGGACTCAGAAAAAGCTTAGATAGGATGCCTTGGGACTGCCACAAGACAACACACCCTCTCTGAGTTCCTGGCTCTGGGGAAGATCCACCAAGTGCAACATCAAACCTTCAAGGTTTCTAGTTACCAAACCAGAAAAATAAAAACAAGAAAAAAAACTAACAACGAAACAGACCAAACCACGCCACACTTTAAAAACACACACAATGCTTAAAAACAAAGGAATGTAACTCTCAAACTCTTTCAAAACAGAGACATCTGAACAGGGACTGCAAAAATATAAAAATCTCAGTACAAGTAGTCTAGGTCTTAATATGTTTGTCTGCATTACCACTGCTTGCTTAGTTTATCCGTGGCTCGCTCGAGTCCAACATTTTGTATTTTTAAATTTGTTCATCTAACTCATCCAATGTCTCAGGAAGTGACGGGTGTCTCTCTGGGTGAGAGTGACTGACAGGTGCTGTGCAGGCACGTGTGTAATGAATGTCACAGACAACACGGAGGCCTCCTTGGAGAACGCCACCGGGAGAGACAGCTTGTCTTCTGGCAGTTTGTAAATAGAAATCCAGTGGGAGTTAGATGGATTTGAGTTACCAGTCACTTTATTCCTGCCTGTTCTCTACGGGAATCAGGAGAATAAACAAGTACTTTTCATCACAGCACTTCCCGTCCACAGTGGAAGACAGTGCCTATTCAGAACAGACCGTTACAAAGGATAATCTGTTGTTTTATCAAGATCCCAATCGTGTCATTAGAACTGCAGTTATGACCAAATAGTTATCACAGACATAGATTTCCACAAAATGCATTTTTATGATGTGCCTATTCTGTCCTCTTTCAAACAGAGCACACATGCCATGCACAAATGGTGGATAGGATCCTGAAAGCAAAGTCCTTTAGAGAAGCAATAATAAGCATGATTTTTTCTGCTTACTTTACTCCGTGACACCTGGACCCTGAGCAGATAGTTTGCCAAGAGCTCTCTCACACACGAGGAGGAGCACGCTTTCCCTCACATGCAGGGGGCATGCTTTCAATATAAACTGTTCCTATTCAGAATAATGAACTTCATTGTATATTTGTCATGATCCTTTTGATTCTCTTTTTTTGTTTGTTTGTTTCTCGTACTGCACCTTTCTATCAAGAGAATAGAAGAGCAAAGATGAGTCACAATGCCTAGTTTTATTCAGTGAAACGTGGATACCAGGAAAGCTTTGGAACGGGTACACAGGTGTTGTCTTTTGGCCTGCATCTCCCTAAGACAGCTGACAGGCATGAGAGAATCGTATTCTCTAAGGCTATATTCCGGAACTGGCACCTGACACAACAGTACATACACCTTCAGAAAAACGTCTGCTTATCTTTGACTGGCCGAGAGGCAAAAAGCCAGCAGGTGGCACTCAAAAACACGTACTTGTGCCTGGATGAGAGCACAATCTTGTGCACTACACGTGGCAGTTCTTTCTCAACGGAATCTTGTCTACATAACCGGACAGAAGCAAACAAACACGAAAAATAAATCCCTGTTAAACAGAGAATCTGATTTTTAACCAAATTTCAGACAAACATCTATGAACTCTTAGTCTCAGATGAAATACTGTGTCAGTGACATCTCAAAACTCACGTTCACATAACCCAACTAGGAAAATACATACACATACTCCATTTGATTTTCTTTACACCAGCGTGATATGCCTGTGCAAAGGAGATTTCCATGTGTGATTACATTTCTCAGGTCTCTAGAGGGAGCAAACTTTATCAGTCTTCTGTGATTGAACCTGCTGTTATGAGATTGGTAGCTTTTTCTACTGCCTTCAGAGTTCAGTGGTGAAATACCTGAACACCTGCAGGCAATTGTCTGTACCTATTCAATGAAGATGATGGCTAGTTTTCTAATATTTTTGCTGCTTTTTTCTCCCTCTTTCTTTCCATAAATAGCCATTTACTCAAATTAGCATGTGTCCAAGCTCAAAACTAAAGCTATCATCTTGCACTGGGAGACATTTAGCACTGCTTTATTAATGATAGAACCAAGGTTGCTTCAGTTTGTGAAAAGGCATCACTAATGGTCAGTCAGCCTCCTCTGTCAATAAATAACAAGAAGTCAGTGCTGCCTGTCATTCCTTGAAAGCCACTGAATCCAAGTCTGCCACTTTAAGCACAGCTCTCATTATTTATTCTCTTTCTTCTACACAACCCGTTATCAAAACAGACTTCCTTTCATATTTCACAGTTTTTAAAAGTTTAAAACTCGACATTTACAGGTTGGGGCTTCTTTTTCCTTAATTACACTTCCTGAAAAAAAAAAAAATCTAAAAAAATTTGCAAGGTTGGATCATATCACTAAAATTTTAGTTCTTACATCTTTAACAGTTCCATCCCAAGGCTATATCCTACAATTTAGAGAGGACCTTATATATGGGTCATTAAGAACAAAGCCCCTACTTAATACTCTTTCTAAAAGGCTAGCCCTATGAATGATTCCTAGATCAAGCAAAGTCTCTGAAGTGGTGAGATGGACAAGACATTCAGAGAAGCCATAACAGGGATAAAGCAAAAAAAAATGCTTACAACTCTTTTTTCTTTCTTTTTTTTTCCCTCTTCTTTTTAACATGAGCCGACTTGTTCATCCCGCATCAGGGCACACTCAGCACAAAAAGCACAAAATAAGGATAACCCTTTCCACCACCAAGAAATCCAATAAGAACAAAACTCTTCATTCAGATATACACAGTACATAGCTTGTGAAATAAAACTATAAGCTCAGAAGTACTTCAAGACATGATAAAAATTCATGCAGCACTTCATGACCCTTCATAGTCCAGCAACAGAGTCAGTGTTGCTCAATATGTCTCCTGATAAGAAGGGGAAATGCTACATGCTCAGATTTAATTTTTTAAGTGATACAAACCTGTATTTTGTTCCCTCTAAATGACAACACGGTTTATTTCAGAGGTATTTTTTCTTTTCCTCGCCACAAGAAGGATAAATATAGCATACAGTGCTAAATCGGTTCTTTGCTGTTGCTTTTATTAAAATAATTACACTGTGTATCTATCCAGATAGGCCTAGGGGATTGTTTTTATTTTTATTATTAATTCCAGTTAAACACTTAAATGAATAAGTAAATAAATCTAATTCTAGTTAAGAAATCTGTTAGCTGGCTTTACAAAGTACAGACTATTTTTGGGTAAGCTAGTCCCAAATTTTACAGTCCTGATTAAATTACTCTCAACCGTGAGGAGATCATTTTCTTCATCATTGAGTCAGAGTTCTGGCATAACAGTCGGATTTCAAAGGCAATGCTCAGAAATTGTCAGCCTGCATGGAATTCTCATTTATTTCAGACTTTATGTTTTACAAGTTTCGACTTAAAGAATATTACTGCCCCAATTACTCTCCTGCTCATCTCACATAAAATTTCAATTTAGTTAAAGGTGAAACAAATAAGATATTGAAATATTTATATTTATTATAAAAGAGAACAAAGCAACCTTTATGCTTGTATTTCCTCTTTCCCATAATTTTAAGAAGGCAGATTCTTTCATGGAGAAACCATTCATGTTACTGTTAGATTACATACTTTGCTTATAGCTATAAATTAAATATCAAGTACAAGTGAACTGCATTTTAAACATTAATTAGAAATTACATACCTACTGTACAGTGGATGGCAGGAAGGCTCTACGTTGATCTGACTGTTTTAATTCATTCTGGCTGGTTTAATTTCACAACGTAATTTTTTTTTTTTCCTTTTTTGCAAGTAGATGGTCAATCTTCAAAAATTTTGCCTGTTTCATGAGATTAAAAAACATCACTATACATTAGTGAATTCAGAACAGCACAGTATTACTGATTCACAGAGAACACATTGTAGCTAGTTAATACCTTATCCGCTGGTGATAAGGCCATTTCTATGCAAAAAAAACCCAAGTCCCAGAATCAATTTCATTGTCCTTTTCTGGATTCCTGCATTTAAAGAAAATGCAGATTTCAAAAATCTTCCTATTTAAGGCCATTTAAAATACAAACTTACAGAATGACTAATATACCTATCTATATATTTATATGTACATTAAACACATGCGTACATGAAAATAAAGTTATCTGTTTGCACCCATCCTGGTGGGAATATCCACATCCCGTTCCTCACTGTCCTACTGAGTTAAGTGTCCAGGATTTACCCATGTGTCCACAAAGAAAAAGACCTTTGAACACTTACTTGGGTATGTGGATATTTTCAGACTTTGATATGCAACAGGTTTTTACTACTGTCAGTGATAGTAGCTTGAAGTCTGGCTCCCTCTTTATCCTGATGATAATTGCTAGCTAGAGCTGAAGGTATCACAGTTTTTATGATAACTCTCTTGATTTGAGAAGTAGAAAGCCAGCATAATCAAAACATTACCATACTAAATTTTATTAGAAGATGCATAATGAGGGAGTTTATTTTTTTTCCATTCGGGAATGGTTACAAGTGCATGACACATAGGTTTATAGAATTCGCAAATGGAAAGCATTTTTAGAAGTTATAGATTGTTTCTCTTAGACTTTTTTGTATTTTTTTTTCTACAGAAAGGTTTGAGAGCCTTACAGACTCAGTAAATGACATGACTGTCAGAATATTTTTGCACAGGCTGTAACTGTACATAAAATGTTGACATTTGGAAAAATATTGTTTCTTTTAATCAGATTTTTATCAAAGAAGTGGAGTCCTTCATTCTAAGATGAGTGACTATAATTAGATGGTTCCCTAACCAAAACCTCCTACTCTCCCAGCTTTTGATACAAGTATGAGTTATTTACTCATAGAATAAGCCCTGCCACCAACTTAATGAGATGCACAATAAATGCATCATTAATTTATGCTAGATACTATTCTGTTGCCTTCATATCTATTGTCATTATCCTCCCACAGCACTCAAGCTAATTCTAATTGATGGTTTCCATCAGCAAATTAAAAAACAATATACTCCAGACTATAGTGATGAAAAACATACAGCGTAAAACAATATGTTCTAAGAGAACACCACATTTTGTTATCTTTATGGTGCAGAATGAAAGACAAATTAGTTAAAGAATGCTGTGCAAGTCTTTTTATTGCTTTTATGATAATAAGAAGATAGTCCTTATTTGTTTTGATTGGATGGCACAAATTCATTGTCCTGTTACAAATTATTGATTTGGTTGAAAATCAGTAGTTGCCTGATTTAATACTTACAGGTGTTTCCTTCTGATAGTTTACATTTGCAATTTAAATTGCATTCAGAAAGCTTAAATGACTAATCCTCAACTTGTAGGCACACTCCTCTTCGGAAAACACAAATCCAGTGTCAAACATCTTTTTTTTGTTAAATACATTATTGGTGAAAAAATTCATTACTTGGCCTGCTAAATGGAGAGAGAATCACAAAGTTTTAGTAGGGGCAGTGGGGGCGCATTGTGGTGGTGCATTGTGGTGGTATTTATAAGTTGCTTTAGTAGGTGTTTGACAGCAGCCCCAAACTTACTGCATTTTGTTTGGTCTACATACAGAAGTATTTTAATGCTCTCACAAGAAGGATAGGAAAGGAGCTGCAGTTTATTTTGGGCTAATCTGTGGTGCTGCAAGCCATCCGGGGACAGAGTGAGCCTGGACTCAGTGGTACTCGCACCAGGGCTGATATTTGCCATCAGGAAACATTTATGCTCTTACAAAGAGAGAGTGAGCCTTCTCATCACTAAAGAGCAGAAGTAACTGGGGACAATAGCGCAAGGGGCCAACAAAGCCACAAGAAGGTCTCTTGAACCCAGGACCTGCTCTGCTTCCTTCCCTCCCCACCATCCAACATGGCCTCCGGCTCTCACCTGTACCCATGGTCTCTCCTACCTGCTCCCTTCCCCACCATAAGGACAAAAGCAGAGGGACCTGTGCCCCTACGCAGGTCCACACGGCCACCTGGGTTGCTGTGGGCACCAACAGACCTTTCACAGTGGGCCTCAGCCACCTCACCTGGGACCTCCCCTCCACCCCTGCTCTCTGGGCGCCATTTTACCTCAGCGCAGGGCCTTCAGGCCTGCCTGGCCGCAGGGCTCCCCTGGCTGCCGGGAGGGCCTTGCCTATAACAGTATACCACATATATAATGGTATAATTACCAATTACTCAGAGAATTTGGGTTTATTTTGACTTCTATTGAAAAAGCTTTCAAAGAAAAATCTTTTAGGGGAAGGGATTTACCACCTCTCTGCATAAAAGCTATTGCTTCAGCAAACGTTTCCCAGCTCTAGGGAAAGATTTATAAAATTTTTCACAGGAGCCTTTCTGTCCTTCCATTTCTGCCACCCACCCGCTCCCTATTGCTCAGAAACTAGCCTACAACAACAGCTCAAAATCATCTTCCCTCTCTCACAAACAACTTTCCAGATGCCTCCTTCAGATGACACAGCTCCCTGTGCTGAGGCTTTCTTCGTTCTACTCAAGCCCCTCTCTAAACCACCAAAGCAGGCACTCTGGATGGTTGGCACCACTCAGCACACATAGCAGTATGTTAACTGCTCTTAGATAGCTGTTTGCCCTCTCTATCGCTCAATTTAATCTTAAAACTATAACAGCAGTAGTACTACTTCTATACAATGATTTGAGGGCTAATGCTAGAAAACACCACATAGTCCAGGCGACTATCATTATTTTTAACTCTTTCTCAGGTGACAAAGAGAAGACTAACTATATTAATGGCTTTTATTTTGGGGTTTTTTGTGGGGTTTTCTTTTGAGTTATTTCTCCACATTTCTCCATGGACAGGTATTATTTTCACCCCTATCTAAGCAGCAACCCAGTTTGTAAGTATTTTATTTTTTTTCACTTTTCATTTAATGGTCTTTCATTTAATTTTCTCCTACAGACTATACACTTACAAGACAATTTTAAAATTCTTCCTCCTGTTCTGTCATGCCTTGCCAGTAGTAACCAGTCCTCTTACTTAGGTTTCCATTTCACATCTATGTTTGTGAAAATTCCCCAACCGAAGGCACAGCCAGTAGTAGATGAACATGTAGCTTTCCGATTAACATGATACTTTGCTAAATTTTTTCTAATTAAGCAGTCCACAAATAAACAACATAAATATGGTTTTCACACTTGATGATAGCATTTTGATATTTTCTCATAACTGTTCTTCAATTATTACCATTATCAGCCCTGTCTCTGAGCAACAAAAGAAGCTACACTGCCACATGAACTTATGCAAATCTGGTGGTCTAACTGCACAAGTAAACAGGCTTCAATGAGAACAACACAGACATAATCTAATTATTTTAGGGCAAACACCTTTCCATTAATGTCTGTTAAGTCCCGCAACTTTTGTAAATTAAAGGAATCTATTCTTTCCTTGAATATATAGTAAGCAAAAAAACCCCAAACCTCTTGTTTTGAGGTGTGTATTACATTCCATTCAAATTATTTTCCTGTAGTTAGCTTTTAAAAAGTAGTCCAAAACACAATTCAAGAAATGCCAATTCTCTGTACAAGATACAACTCTTTACTTGAAGTCTTGCATGAGGGATGATTTAAGGATTTGATTTATACACTATGAAGTGTATTAATTTTCAGTTTTAACACAAAGCATTATTTAAAAATCTCCTCCCCAATTACACTGTAGCTTCAAGAAATAAAATACCTGTCTTCTAACTCCTGGATCTGAAACTCTCCCTCCTGCAGTCCCAAACAATTGCCACATGGTGTACAGGGAAAGAATTGATGTTTCATTATGCCTGCTTTCTTTGCCCTTGAGTTTTGCAACTTTATTTTGAGCACAATTTATCCCGTGCCTTGTACACCCAGAAAATCTTCTGGATAGGAAGCAGTTATTTTGCCTTCCCAGGTGGGTCTGTCACCACATTTTACCTCTCAGCAGAATTGTGGATGGAGCATTCAACTTTGAGGGAGCCATGAAAGAGATGAAGCCAGTTACGAGTCCCGTTAGCATACAGCTCTGTGACGCATGCGAACCCGATCTCTTGACTTTTTTCAAATATGAATTCAACACCACATGGGTATAACCTGCTGAGTGACATTACAACCTGACTCCATTGCTCCATTCAAGCAAGTGTGACCCTAAGAGCTGCAGGTGAAAGAAAAGGGAGCAAAAGCACAGTTGTTACCAACCTGAGCCTCCAAACCAACAGGAGAGCTCTACGCTTACAGAACAACCAGCAGCCAGCCAAGAGGCTTGAGCAAACACCAGCAGGATGCCATTCAGAGGAACAAATGCCATTTCTTAAAAAATAGATCACAGACAGATGGGGAGTCTACAGCTAGCAAGCCACACTGTGAGCGGCCACAGGCGTTGATTCCTCTGTCAAAGTGTATCAAAGGAAAAGAACTGCAAAGGGGAATAGCACTCTAAAGGCTTGCAGAGACAGAAGGTGGCCATTTCAGGTTAATGCTATTGAGAGGAAGTATTGTGCATGTGTCATTCACTTTTAGCACCTAATTAATATTTTAAAGACATTCTCAAGCACTTCTTATAATTTTATTATTTTTCACTTCTACTGTTTTAATGCCCTCTGAGAACCTTGAAAAGCCAATGTCTTTCCCTATTAATTTTGTCCTTTTCTATTTGACACACTCATTTATCTGAGTTTCTTTAGCAAGGCTCAAATTAACGTCTTCTTCTTTTCCTCTCCCTTCCTTGTTTGGAAAGTGTGGCTTGCTTCACATGCAGAAGATAAAATATCTTAAAGCAAACAGCACAGCACACAATAAAGAACTCCACAATTTCATCTCTTGACTTCCCAGGGCATGATCAGGAGCTGAAGGATCTGTCCCACAATAAGATAGGTCTGTAACAGCAGCCATGAAACAATGGGTAAGGAAATAAACAGATATTTACTGGTTTCAGGTATCTTGGGTCCAGGCATCCTAGCATTAAAAGTTAGATTGCAGAATTAAAACATCAGAGCACAAAAAGTCAGCTGGGGCAGCCTAGGGCTCCCACTACAGAGTTAAGACAGAAATACCAAACCCAAGTCTACAGTCCTGAAAGCCCTAACTCGGCACCTGCCTAACTTGAAGGTATTTAAAGCCTGGGTATATTCCATGCTGGATTTCCAAGCTATGTTCTTTTACAAATTGCTACTGTTTCCTAATCTGAGTGATGCCTTCTATGTCCAGAATTGCCTCACTTAAGAGGAACAGACACTTTTAAGGCAAACCAGTATACAGGCAATCCCACATCTATGCCTATGAGGGGCCAAATCCAAGACAGTGTTTCACTGTAGAACAGTGTACAGTTAAAACACACCAGTTTGGATATTTGGTGAGGGGGTCTGTACATACCTACTTCTGCAAACAAATTATGTGGCAAACCTCCCCTAGCAGTCAACGAAAAAAGCAATCCAAAGCAAAAAGCACACAGGCTCTGAATTGTATTCAGGATGAGACTGTCTGCTGACAACTGCAGAAGCCTAGCTAGATAATTTTGCTGGCTAAATTAAATGCCTATAGTAAAGTGCTAATGTCAAGTGGTATGAACAGTTCCCCTTTATCCTAAAATGCAAAGAGATGGTGAAAGTAACATGCAGTAACCCTTCATTCAATAACTCAGGCCCTCTTCCCTGGGCTGTTTATGTCTTGTAGCAACTGACTGCTGAATGTCAATTGCACAAATGCTGCTGTAAGCAGAGAGTAGATGCTAATATTCCTCCTTCTGCAGGCATGCTTAGCTATGTGAGTCATGGTCTCACTTGTGCTATCCCTTCTGACTATTGAATCCTTTTCTACACAGTGGATCAGCTTCAAGGGCAAAGTTAAGATTGCTGTTGAGATTGCAGCCCCACTCAGATTAGTTTATGATTCACATCACTTTCCTGACGCTAAAGAAAATATGTATGAAGCAAAACAACAGCTCTACAACTGTCACTCCTGCCCAGCTCTGCTTTAGAAATAGACAGACACATGCTCACTTCTTAGACAACCTGGTTAGAAGTACTTCACATTAGGAAATATTTCTTTAAAGCAGAGGTGGTGCAAATGGAGATGCCTGCTTACAGGTCTGAGTAGCATAGTAAAGACTATGAGGGTGGGACTTCATGCACATAATCTATTCGGTATTTCCTACTTATTAGTTAAGCACTTTGCTATGGTCACCATGTGATTTTGGATGACTTTTGAGCAATTTAACTAGCCACAAACAATGCACGGGATCATAGGTTTGTTACCCAAGGATCTGTTTGCAGCACGTACCTTGCAGATATTTACATTCTTCATCAGACTATCCACAGTGGAAGCAGTCACTGCAAGCAATCATGTTATCAAGAACAGATCACTATAAGAGAGCTAATATGTGGATAAGCATGAGAAAGCTGGTTTGCAGAACAATGAAGGCAAGAAAGGGGTTGTTAAGGATTGCTGGGTTGCCTTTGCAACAGCAAATTGCCTGCCTTTGCAGGCAAATATGTTCACCCAAAGAGGATGTGGATTTTTTAATCCCAGGTGGTCAAAAGAAACAACAGAATTGTTTTCATTCATTTAATATGGCATCAATATCATGCATTCCCTAGCCCAGTATATGATAAAATAACCAAACACTGATAGAGAGATCCACAAAAGGGATTAAATTAAATGATTTAATCTAATGATTAAATTTAGAAGGTTGTTTATGTTTGTTACCCTTTCCCCTGGAACATGAGGTCTGAGTAAACTATAAAACTTCAAATTCTATAAACACTTGGGAAAGCATGTGGCTTCCCAGCATTCAGATAAAGGCCATCTTCCATGTAACCTTAGATGTCCTCTAGATCCCAGCATACAAGAACAGCAATCCTGGTATCATATAAAAAGACTTGGTTTACAGCTTGACATACCTTCAAGGATATGGCAGAAGTATGCCTTATCCTCCAGTGTAGTGAGGAAAGAATCATTCACACTTCTATTTTGTTTAACTTTCCTATTTTAATGGAAAAAACACTGTCTCCTTATGCTTCATGATTCAGGTAGGATATCACCAAATGTCATACACTCTTACCCTAGTAAAACTGCTTCACTATCATTCAAAAGTCAAACTCACAAATAAAGCAAATGTTCCCCATTACTGTATTTGTTAAATCATTAAAGAAGGTGTTGATATTATCAACTAATATTCTTTTTCCTACCTGCATCAGAGAAGGATTTGAAGATTTGCCATCACTTTAAATGTAACCCAGCAATAACGATTTTAAACATCTTTACTATAATAGACTTTGGTCCTGAAAATTAATCTTTTAGGAATAAAACTCCTACAAAACCCTGCTATTACTGTTTCTTTTCTGAATATATTTCTGAGTAGTTAACATTTCTCTATGTTCCTTATGTATCACCTAGTTTTAAAAAGCCAATATAAACTTGTAAATGTTTTTAAAATAGTTGTCTCATTTTTTCATAGCTTTTCCTTATGTAATATGTTTTCTTTCTGTGCAGAAAATGAACCCGCTGCTGTTGTTGGGAAGGGTCTGTATGAACTGTGTTATACAGGACTTCATTATTGCCCTTCTACTTATAATTACGAAACTGATGCTGAAGAAATGTGTTGGTCTTTGGGAATAAACCACTCTTGCAAAAAGTGAAGATTGGATTGATGCTTTCCTACAAATTTAAGACAGCAGAATTCAAATAGAAAGGTAAAGGGAGAAAAGCCAGAAGTGACTGTGTTTCACAAGCACATAAACTGAATTTCAGCCTCTGCCCTTCACTCCCCACTGCTCTCTTTCTTTGCAGAGGGCTCATATTTTTCAGATGATGGTTATCCGATCTTAAATGGATTATTTCAAAAATTCTGCTTCAAGTGACAATTTGTTCTATGTGAATAAATACACAGGTTAGTTTCTATCTTTCTTTTCCCTTCTTGAATAGAACTGAAAAGTCATTTTTTCTAACTTCATTAACAGTATTCCAGAAGCACAAAAAGGTACAGATGCCTCCTGGAAATATTCTATGTTAAAGCATAGTGTGAGAAGTGGAGTAGTAAAGGATAAGCATCAGCAGGGAGGATATATCCAGACATGTGAGTGCTATCTCACAGGTATCCTGTATTTCTCTAGAGTCATATTCCATTGGCCAACATAACTTCACCCACCTTACTTGAAATCACAACTGGGAGAGTAATGATGTTAGTAGGAGTTAGTTTTTATCATGAAACACGCAATAGAATGAGATTTTTCTTTGTTCCTGTGTTCAAATGGACACTTGAGAATATTGAATTTCATTTAAAAACAAAACAAAGCTAACAGAACCTCCATCAACTGTGGAACTAATGAAGTCTAGTCTGATACAGCCTAATGTCCTCAGGGCCTTCTCAGAACACCACAATAAATCGTCGCTCTTAAAATCATCACACATAAAACCACACATAAGACAGCAAGCTGGCTGCTGCCACACAGGATGTTTAACACATCAGCGCTACCAGGCTTTCCTTTGCTGGAGATGGTAACATTTTTCTCTTTGCATTCCATTTGCCAATTCCAGGGAGAAAAAAAAAGAAAAAGAAAAGTTAAAAATGTTGAGGGCTCAATCCTCCTTTCTCATGTGATTGAAACAGGCTGGCTAGGTTCAAAAATTATTGGAGAGAGTAATGCAGAGACAGAGAAGTCTTAAAACATCATTTTCTTAAGAAATTCGGTACAAAAAATTTTATAGATATAAAGAAAAAAGTTTGAAATGTGACTACATGCACACTGAGACCTTAAAAGAGAGAGACAACTCAAGTCTTTTGAAGCTGTTATATATTTGAATTCCGTATTTAGGCAAGAGAAGGCCTATTAAAAATATTTTAGGAATGGCAATGCTAAATATAATACAAGAACATCTTTGTAAAGTCCAGCTGCCCATCTTGCCTCACAAGATGCTTCACCACGCTCAGAGAGGAAGTATTCCAAAGCAGCTGTTGCTTATAGTGGCTAGGTATTGAGAAGGTGTCTCATAAATCTAGCCCATGCCTTCTTGCTCAGGAAGGAGCTTACATTTCTAGTGCAGTCAGTATCCTCCTACATTATGATGCCCTTTCAGTATAAAAGAGTACAAAATCCAGACTGTAAAGGCTTTAAGATTCACTATGCTTACTTTTCTTCTTAACTAGTACCTTGTTTATAAAGATCCAATTAGCCTAGTGGTCTTGGTTTGCAGACATTAAGTCAACAAATAGCAGGACAGATACATTTTCATGTGACTTGGATAACCAACATGAATACCTCATTCTGCAAATTATACTCAGAGAAGCACTTGCAAAATTCTACAAGCCTGATGTGATTGTAAGATTATTTGATGAACTACATAAAACACACACATTCATATAAAAAAATCATTAGCAGGTCATGGATAATTCACAGATAGAAAAACTGATTAAATCCCAAAGCAGTTATATACAATGTATGGCTTGACCTGCTCTATTCAGTACATGCATATTGCAGAAGTCAAGCATATTGGCTCTTTCCTGACACCTCATAGATCTTTGCATATATTATTCCAACTATTCCATAGATTAAAGTAAGAAAAAGATGTTAACAAGCTGCTTCTGAAAAATCCAGCAATTACAGTGATTCATAAGCCAAAATCTGAAGATCTTTCACCAGTTCCATTAAAATTTACTTTAAATCCATTCTTGGATAAGCTAGGGAATACAAAACCAATGGTCTTCTACATTTTTATTGGAAAAATGCCTTCACCCTTTCAGAATAACAGTTTACAGGTGCTCATTTGAATCTCTAGCCAAATAAATTATTATAGGGTTATTTTAGAGTCCTGTTCCAGTAGAGTTATGCCATGTGCAAATGCCTATTGATTTCAGTGGAACTTCTATTACACTTTCCGCTATGAAGTCTTATTTCTTTCACATTTAAAATCCTCACTTCTGTTTGCTCATTTCATTTTATTATTGGTTCAAACCGCTGTGATATTAGAGCTAACATATCCAGAGTAAATCTATGAAATGAGAGAGACTACAAATCAGAGCACTAACAATAAAGATGGTCACTCACAAAGAGAAGGCTTACTTATTTTCTTTGAAGACAGCTAGGTATAAAGAAACTTAATCAGTAAATGACACTTAATCTTTCTCAACTGTAATATGCCATATAATCTTATTTGTATCCATTGTTTTTACAGAAACCTCCTTGAAATATAAGCTTAACTCCATTTAATAATTAAAATTACTTAAAAGCAAAATTGACTACTTACAGGTACAAGCACTGATTATGTTAATTTAAATTATAAATGCTTTTTCTTCAGTGTGATCATGTATTTTTAAGTCTTTTAAACAATCACGCTTCAAGCTCATTTGGTATGGAGTATATGAACTGATAACTTTCATATGGTAATAAGTTTCCAGTTTCATGTAAACCTTTTTTTCTTTTTTTCTTAACTGAAAGCATTTATCTTTTATTCATTACATAATCCTCTTTACATATAATGGCTATACAAAATATCAGCAATAATCTGTTTCATCCTCTTGATTGTTTGAGAATTTTATGCATAACAAAATTTGATTTTCATGTTTTCTGGCTGCAAGGCTTTCCATATTTTGCTTGGTTCATTTGCTGCTCACACCCAAATTGGGAAACTGATGTGAGCACATGCAGGTCCTGATCCAGTAAAAGCACTTAAATCATCTGTATTTAAGGCTGTCTGTGGCATAAATTTGCCTACTTGAGTGCTAAAAGCTAGGCAAGGGCTTATGTGCTTTGCTGTATCTTAAAGAAACTTCAAGGCATTATAGCCAGCCATATGACTATGCTCTGAGATGATACCATGTTAATCATCAGCCAGGTTCCACGTATATGAAAAGAGTTCACTGAAGAATCAGCTCTTTACATATAATCTATGGGCTATTTACAATCAAATTCGTAAATTTTTTTTAACCTTTCATACAGTAAAAATAAGAGCATCACTAGTTACTGCCTCAGAATAATCCTTGGTACGTGCTGGACTCTGGGATGCTTGAAAGTTCAAACAGATCCTTGAGGATCTGTGGAGCCTCAGTAAAAACAGAAAAAAGATTTACCTCATCTCACTGTAGACATATCTAGACATATCTAAGCCAGCCAACTATTTCTTCTTTGTAGTTACTGGAGAAATATGTGTTTCTACAGAATTATTTATATCATCAAAATGCTGATATGTACCACAGACCCCCTAAACCATGTGTTGGCTTCTCTCTACTGACCACAGCAAGAGTCTCCATGGCTGCGCTAGTTAAGGCCATGTCACTGCAGACGGCTCCCATCCCACTGTGAGACTCTCAACCCTCTCAAGTTTTTTCCTTAAAGTATGTTTAAATTTTTTTTTCCATCACTTCAAAGCACTGATGTTCTGACGGAGGAGGATCCATTAAAATGGGTGGCACCTGAAGTGATAATTTGCAGTAGTTTCTCTGTGAGCATTAGGCCCTAACAGATAGTGCTACCTGAGGCACAGCACACTAGTCTTTTGTGGGTTACTGCATGCCCTGGAAGTGCCTGCACACAGGAATCCCCTCAGCGGGTCACTGATCAGGCTGACTAGAAGTGTTTGGAGCAGAAAGAGCCACAGGGACATCCTGAGACACAGCACCAGCTGCTCTGCAGGGTAAAGTGGTTGCTAATCATGAGAATTGCTCATTCACCAATTAAGCAGGGAAACAAAGACATTCAGATTTCCAGTTGCCAAAGATTTACTACCTCTACAGCTGAAGAAGAGAAAGCTGCCAAGTATTTGCTCTTTCTTTAAGGTTACCTAATATATTACACTTATTAAACTTTTCCCATAGAGATGATCAACTATGAAGTACCACATAAAGTTGTATTTGATACAGCTTTAACATTTTGCTTATCCTGCTGTTTGTGGAGGACAGATGCCACTATGCTTTCACATGTTGCTCCTTACCTTATTCCAGTGTGTGACCCGACTGAAATAAACACAGGCTATGATTACAAAGGAAAAAGTATCGTACTTTGGACTTTGCAACACTACACCTTACAAAAAAGCCAAATGAACTGAATGGTAAACAGAAAACTCTAATAGGAATGAAAAGGGAAGAAAACAGGTGAGTATTACCTTTAAGAAGTTTCAGTTCTTTGCAACGTTTCCGTAATTCTGTATTTTCTGGTAGAAAATTTCTAACTTGAAAGGGAGGTTGCATCTGGGAACATAACAGAGTAAATACACTGCTTACCTTTTTTAAAAGAGCAAGTGCATTAAATAAGAAAAATGGAGAATTACAAGACCGAAAAAAACCCACAAACAAACAACCCCAAAATACAGTCTTTTGGCCAAGCATTCACAAAGCAGAAAAACAGATAAAAAAGAACAATAATCCAAATAAATGAGCCCAAGAACACTACTAGAGTATAGTGACGTGTGATGCAAATTCAGAAAGTTTTCCTTCTAGGGACAAGTCCATTAGTCCAAAACATTATGAGAGTTCTTGAACATGCCAAAACCTCCAGTGCTGAGGGAAAAAGCATAATCTACAATCCCGATAAAATGGTCAAACTGTTATCCCTAGTCCAAATACTGGAACCCTATCCTGTTCATCATCCAGTAGTCTATTACCAGTTCTCCTTCAGAAAAGACTCCAAATAACGTCCTTTAACATTTGGCTAAAAAAAATAACAGAATTGTACTGCGTACCAAGTAGGTTCCCTAGATGCTAGATAGGCATACAAACATGTCAGAGGTTTCCTAAGTGCTTGCTAGGTGGATGGCAATTTGTCCAACAGTCAGTTCTAATGGAATGAGAACAGTTTCTGCACTCCATTTTCAGGCAGACACAGTTCACAAAGATAAGGTCACTCTCCGAGAACTGAAATGTCAGACAAATCACCATCCAACTTGCAAACTGTGCCTCTAAGGAAGCCTGGTGTGATTTGTGACTTTGGGGTTTTTTTTTTTATTGTTCATATTCCTGAGAAAATCACTGCGGAGCTCATTTGTTCCAGATCCTGCACAGCCAGAATTCCACCACAAGGAACTCACAGAAGGCATGACCACCGAACACGCTACCCTAGTTCACAGAATAGCACCTTCCAGAGGTCAAAGGAAAATAAGCCTGATAAGCTGATGCCAAGTCATACTTGACTGCAGAGATGGCTGACTGAAAGGGGCAAAGTCAAAAACCTGTTTGAAGCTTGGATCATCCAGTACATCCTCCACAGCCAATTTCTCAAATACAATACGGGAAGAGAAAAACCTCAGTGCCTGCAAGCAGCTTAAGAGACTGAAAGGAAATCTAGGGCTGTTTATTTACAATAAGAATGCTTAGATGAATGTTCAGTCATTGGGGGTTTTTTGTGTTGTTTTTTTTTTAAAGATGCAAACCCAATTTTTTATCACCTTCTTTTGAAATTAAAATGATTACCAATACGGCTATTTAAAGTTGTTTTTTTTTTAAATAAGTTATTATGCATCCTCTGTCACATATTAAAGATTCCTATGAAACTGGATTAAAGTCTAAACTTTTATAGGAATTTAGGTGGTATTAAACCAGCTGTCCTGCTATTTAATTCCCTTTTGCCTATAGGAATAAGGTTCGGGTTAGGGAGTGTGAGTTCTGCACATATATCATTACAAAGCTTACCTGCATAAGAAGTCAGCAGGAGACAGCATGGAAAGTTACCTACATGAGCAAAGAAGAAAATACAGCTAAATATTCATCATCAACTATGTCTCTTCTGCAGTTCACTGCGTAACCCTGATTTTCCTACATCTGAAAAGCAAAACAGAGAAAGAGCCTCCACAGATATTTTTGCAAACTTGTGGACACCCAAGTTCGACACCCCGCGCTGCCTCATTTTGCATGTCTTCAGTAAGTGGTTTAGGTGCTAGCCTCACCTACGTTAGGGGATGCAGAGATGGAGTGCATATCTCAAAATATTCCTGTGTAGGATCTTCTGTTCAAGTTACCAATGACAAAAATCTACGTTGAAATCAAAAGGAGGCACAATGCTTAAAATTCCACCTGTGCAGCTTTGGCCAAAGTTGGGCTTCAGCCAGATCATTAGCAGTGAAACATTATCACCACATCTGACTTAAGAGCATGCCCACAGGCAGAAACTGCGGGGCTCAGAAGCTGCAGAGCAGGGGCTTAGTGGCTCTCAGCAGTGTCTATTGCTGCTCCCAAGCACATTTATGGTTGGTATTCATGCGAGTGAAGAAAGAAAAAAAAGAAAAAAAAAAAAAAAAAAAATCATTCTCGTTCTTTCTAGCGTTTAGAAAAATTATAGAATAAACCACATACAGTAGGAAATATTTCTTACCTGAATCTGGCCTAATTCTGTCTATTCAACAGACAGATCAAAAAAAGGCTAGTTGTGCCTTTAAAGCTGGTACTGACGTTTACGTCCAGCGTTCACTTAATTGGCTCACACGCAGCTGTACTGACTGACAAAGATAACTTGGTTACACAGAGATTGTTCTGATTTGCCCCTATTGTACTTGAAGTGAATATTCTTGTAAGGCCACTATTTCATTGCATGATTATTTGGTGCATCGTTACTTCCTTTAAGTGATGTGACTAACATGATGTGGTGGATTCTTTCTCAAATTGCCTGAATTTAATATCTGTCCATGGGGGTAGAAACCAGACACTCCACCACAATATCTGAATCTGTTGCAACTATGAACCGCTCTTTTGACTTATAAAGCTCTGGGATGGAAATATATTTTTTACGTTACAGATGAAGAACAAGGGCACAGGCAAATGGAGATGACCCCACGCCACAAAGGATAGATGTGCCTTAACTGAAAACTGACCCTGAGGTTTTTATGTCCAAGCCAAGTATCATAGCCTCTAGACCATCCTCTCCAGTGCAAAGATAACTGCGTATTACTCAAATAAAAACAATTATATGTGCAAGTCTTTCTTATGCATCACTGAGATTAGTGAGTTTAAAATATTGCATGTTACTAATCTTCAGAGAAAATTGATTTAAATATATTACCTCATCACAGCCACAACTTTTCCATTATCATTTTAGGGGGCTTCAACAGATGGATGATAAGTGGGAAAAAGTGTGTGTTAACATTAAAAATGCTTTTTTGAGGGTTTAGAAAAATTTGCCAAGGATCTGTTTTCAATACATTCAGTATTGATGTGCTATTAAAGAAGGTTTTTCTCCCTTCTTTTATACTTTGGTACTTGCAGCTATCAATAAATTAGCACTTTTCAATTCCAATAAAGTTATGCCATGTATTCTGAAGTAATTTAATTATTTCCAAAGTGAGTTAAATAGAGCTCTTTAAAAAAGTGGGTATTTTTGGTTCAACTATACCCTGGCAAAATCAAACAGAAGTAGTCTCTCAATACTGAATAAAAATTTGAAGCCATCTGAATTATTAAAAAACACACAAATCCAACCTAAATTTTGTGTAAATCCTAATAATTCTAAACAATTCAAATCATGTTTATTGAAGTATTTCACTGACAGAAAATTAACATTCCAGCATAGGATTAAAAATGTTAAAGATGGATGTTTCAGCAAAATTCTGTTTTGATGGTTTAGAGGTGAGAAAATTTTGAAAATTTGTCTCCTAAAACTTCATTCTTGACTATGCAGATTTTTCCTTATAAAAGATAATAAAACTCAACGATTGCAACGTAACAAACCTAAAAGTATAGAGCAAACAATATGGACACAAATCAAAGATACTTCACTGGGAAGAACAAAAAAGCCTCATAACTCTTCCTTGACTATCCCAGAACGATAATTTAGAACAGCCTGAGTTCTGCATTGAGTTGTACCTGGATCTCTGTAGTCCAGAAAAGCAGGTCTAGCTTCAGGACACTAGTGGAATGAAAAGGTCCCTAATGAGGAATCTTTTACGCCACAGGTTCCTCTGTGCAGAGAAAAATCTTGCCTAGGTGGTTAAACCAGTTTTTAAGCTCTTCTTCCAAGGAAAGTTAGTGAAAAGGATACACTGAGAATCAACTCCCTCTGTGCAGGCAGACACGACAAGGACACCAATATCTCACTTTACTAGTAAATACAGGTATTTTTCATTTTGTGGTTTTTTTTTTTTTCTTTCCTCATTAAATCAACAAATTTTTCAAGTGTCAATCCCCCAAGCACAGTTCTAACATCTGGGGGAAGTAATTCTGCTTATTAGAGTTGTGTATGTGTATTTTTTAAGTTCAAGTGGTTTTGCTCTAGGAGTTAGTGCACTCTAAAAGCAATTACAGTATACATTTAGATACTGCCCATGTTGTATAAAAATTTTTGTTACCTTGAAAAAGACAAACTGCAAGAAATTATTCTATGATTCTATGAAAATGTCGAATCACAGAAGCGGTCCCACTTGATTGTTAGTTATGGAAAAATACAAAAGTGCTTTGTGCACTATTTGTGTTCTGGTTTTAATCTGTCTGTAAGATTCTATAATATAATTGGAAAGAAAACAAACGTCATTGCCTAACCAAAAGTAAACTTACTTAGAATAATTGAATTGAATTTCAATCCAATCTCACTAACGGATATCCTCACCATAATTTATGAACATTTCATTTTGAAGTATTTATTGCAATTTTTAAAGGTGGACTGGTAAAGATCACTTCAGCTCTTCACATTACTTCTCTAGCGCTCATGCTTTAATTGATTTTATCCATCAATGTCGTATACTGTTTGGAGAATGGATGCAGGGCGAGAACTGTTAGCTCTGCGTATGGAAAGGACTTTGATTTAATTAACAATAGTATCTCTGTAGAGAAGTTAAAGGCTATATTCATTCTGTTCTAAAAAATTGGATTCAGGTTCTTTGTTTGTACAGAGAGTGGTGAATGATGTTCAGGTATATTTCTTAGAAGTGGCAGGACATGGAACAGTGATAGGTTGCAAAATGGTTGTAAGTTCAAACCTTAAAAAAAGAAAAAATATTACCCGACCTTATTAGAAACATACCTTTAGTGCTATGGTGCATACTTGTCTGTGAAACACGATTATTTCCTTGCTTCTGTGTTAGTTTCACCTGCCAGGATGAAAATCCAGTTTCAAAAGCAATACTGCAAATGCAGGTATGGATTTCCACCTTGAATGCATGAGACATTCTTTGTTGTTTTTGCCTTGGCAGTCAACTTAATGAAAAAGCTGAGTTAAGATAATTACTCACGTGAGATACGCATTCAAAGGAGATCAAGATACTTTGAATGCGTGTTGATATGCCAAATGAGTCTCATTCAGCTTCATGGTTTTCAATATATCTTAATTGGTTTTGCATTTTGTACACTCCACTGAGCATCTTTAAAATAATAGCCAAATAAATTTGTTTTTAAAAAAAATAATCATTCTGGTTAATGCATGAAGCACAGAATTGAGCTTGGACCATGAAATAGAGAGAAGATAATACTCACTTAAGTTCTCCCTAAACACAGTTAAATACCCGCACAGGCAGAACTGTTTTCCAATATTTGATTAAGGTACAGAATGCAAGATTAAATGGGTGCATGATGAAAGGTACCCTCTGCTTTTTATAGCAACTTCTAACCTAGTGTGTCAGAGAACTGTATTTTGTGTCATACAGTTATTGAAATACTGTTATAATAAACTTTCTGCATCTTGTGTAGCACCTAAGCTACATTTATCATTTTTAAAAAGTCATAAACTCAGTGCTCAAGTCAAAAGCCAGAACAGAAATGCAGTCTAATTATGGCCTTTGTGCTCAGCTGAATTACACCAACTGTAAGTCAGGTTCTTGAATACTGAACAATAGTTCACATAACATAACATATATAACCAAAGGGTTAAATCCATGTAACTTTATTTGCATGGATGTATTTTTGTACTCCTCAATGTTATTTGCAGTTAAATTTATAAACAAATCTCCTGAGTCTAGGCTTTCTGCCCTGGACTGGTTCTTAAAAGAGTCAGTCATGAAACAACAGATTACAGCTGGGAGCAGGCAGCAGCAACACGTGACAGAAGTAGTACTAACAGTGGTTCTTCTCATTTTAATCCAGAAATCTTGTGTTTTAATGTCAGACAACAAGGAGTGGGAACTTTGCAGAAAGAGAAATGAAACACACTATTTCTGAAGTAGAAATACACTAATCAGTACCAAAAGGCAGGACCGGTGGTGCTAAATAGAACTTAAGACCTGAGAAAAGAGTGAGAACCACCGAAAAATGCTTCAGCAAAAGCTGATAGCAGATTCTAAAGTATTGATTCTATCTTTTGTCTTCCTAGGCTATGTGAGCAAGCAAATAAACAGCAGAACATCATCAAAACCAAAACTAATCAACAGTGTGGACAAAGATAAAATTAGTCATGAATGTATTTTATCATTGTTTCCTGCTGATAAGTATTGTTAAATGGAAGCACAATAAGTATGTATGAAAGCAAAACAGGAATTACACATTTTGTACAGAAGCCTATACACAACATCTAATTTAAGCATCTAGCAATATACCACTTTAAAGATTAAAAAAGAGTCATATTATTACATGCAGAGGTTGAATCTAATAATTAATAAAATCTGCAGTATTTTAGAGCACTTGAGGCTGGATCCTCTGTGTGGGGTTTCTTTAGCTTTGTTGTGGTTTGTTTATTTGCTTGTTGAAAGAAAAAGACTAGGTCACAGGCAGTCAGGCATCATCAATGAAAAGGATGATTAGGTGCCTCTTATTAAAGATGGTAACATTTCACGTAGCATAGAAACATTACTTGAATTGAGTGGTCATGTGAATAAGCCTGAAATCTGGCTGAGGCACTGTTTGAGCCAAGGCAGCTGTAATGAAGTAAGAAGCACCACCCAAGAATTATCCCCTTACAGGAAGGTAAAGCCAGCTCAGTCTTCAGAAAAAAAATAAGTAACCTCAATACTGCATTTACTGCCATCAGGCTTAAAACAGGGAAGAATGACCACTATTTTATCTAATCTTCCACAGACTTACTTTTCTATGAGGAAGGCTTACTCATAAATTATGAATCTATTTAATTGCATGAAACCAAAGAAATGTTTAATATCTCAAGAAGCAGATAGCAGAATGTTCTTGATTTGCTATATATACAAATTGAATAACAGGACATAAATTCCTATGAATAAAATGCAAGTATCCCTACTGTCAAAGTTTGTTTACCTTCCTCTTCTCTGCAGACGTCTTCCCACTTTTTCAAGATTTTCTGTGGAGCATTTCTTCTAATAAGAAACAGAGACATAAGAGCATCAGAAATATTTACTTTTTAAAATAAACGTTCTGTGATTCAGGAAGGAATAAAAGATTATTAATATACCTTTAGGAAGATTTTCAGGTAATGTAAATTGTCAAGAGTTATTAAAGGATCTATAACAATTAACATCACCCAGAAATCTTCCCTGTTCACATCTTTGCAGTTCAGCAGTTTGCAACTTTTAAAAATCTGTAGTCCACCAAATTTTCCAGTGAACGTGCAGGTGTTGTACAATAACATATTAACTTTTCTTCTGCTTTTTGTAATTATGCTTTCCAATGACCTTGGAAACAATCCACAGATTCTCACCCCATGCATGACTGATCATAAGTCATAAAAAGTCCAGTGTCCTAAGCTCCTTGAGTAAGCAATTGCTGCTAACCAGACTGTGGGTACTGTTTGGAAAACCTTTATTTCAGTTCACTCCTTTATTCCCTCCATGACTCTGGACTGTAGATGTTTAAAATTTTGGTTTTCTTTATTTAATTTGTATTTTTCACACAAAGCCAGTAAGGAAACATTGGCTTCCAGAAGATTCAAATAACTATTATCGTTTTTCTTAAAAAAAACCTTGAGGATCAAACACAAGAACAGGCTGCCCAGTGAAGTTGTTGAATCCCCATCCTTGTGGGTATTCAAAACCCCATTGCATACAGCCACAATCATCCTGCTGTTATCTGGACCTGCTTTGAGCTGGAGGTTGGACTACCTGACTTCTGGAAGCCCCTTCCAAACCACATGATTCTGTGATTGTGCTGGAGGTGACAGTATAGAAGTTTGTTAGACAATCCTAGACATTCAGTAAGTGTGCACATTTCAATCATGATTTTCTAGTGATCTTCAAGCTTTCATGGCTTTACCCATTATAATATTTGTGTGGTCCCATTGCTATACTTTTATAAATTCACCCAATCCAAGTTTCCTCCAGAATAACGGCCATGTTAACTGCTCTTCTGGGCAAGATTTGTTTTGAGCAACTCCTATGTGTATCATTGTCCAGCACTAAAATTCAATGTCGGTATATTCAATATCATTGTTGCTCATTTTTTCATTAAATGTAACTTAGATCACATAAGTTATACAAACTATGTACATTTACCCTTATTTGAAGTTGCATAAATTGGATTCTCTGCATTCTGGAATGCAGTGCCATGTTCTTTACAAATGATCTGAGTTCTTTGTTACTTAATGTAGAGTTTTGCATTTGCTTAGGGACAGTTATGTACCTTACTATTTACTATTCCATCAATCTTAGTTTCACCTGTAAATAATAACAGAATTATTTTAAATTTTCTTTCAGAAAAACTGAATAATGTGGGGCTCTTTCCCAGTCAAACAATTTTTTTTCTTGTTCAGAGGAAAAAGCTGATAACGAAGCAGTGAGATGCACCAATTCTCATCCTTCTAACAGAAACAAAAATTACAGCATTGATACTGTATAATACTGTTTTTTTAACTGAGATGCCCTTTGTTTATAGGTGCATGACAAAAACCCACCACATCTACTATGGATATGAGTCTCAAAATTTTTCTGCTGTCGTACAAGTAGTACGGTTTGAAATCCTATGGCCTCTATCTGTGGTAGCTACTCTACCTGAAAAAAATAGCAGCTTATTAACTTGCTGAGTTAGATTAAGCAGTGCTCTATAATTCAAAGTCCCACATGGAAACCAGTATGGTTCCACATGGCAGAATTTTTCTTTTTTTTTTTTTTACTGTTTACTCAAAAAAAGTAGGAAATTTCACCCAAAGTGAGTCAGTTAAAGGTTAAGACAGAAAAGCAAATTGCTCCAAAAGGTAGGAAATAAAATAAAGGTGTACTGTGCAACACAGCTCAGATCCCTTATGCAAAAACACTAAAATTTGGATGCTGCCTTGCATAACTTGCACAGTTGCTGTGGTCCTTTCCCTTTTCTTCTCCCCTCTCTTTGCCTCCCAGCCAAAATGACCCACTCTCCTTCATGAGAAAAAGGCCAAGTACCATGAATGAGCCAGTTTTGTCCTTCAGAAGAGAAGACTGGGGTGTCATCAAATAAGGTGGACCTTCTCTCTAGAGACCCTGATACTGACCAATAGCTGATGTTTAAGATACTTCATAAGAATAAACCAAGCATATGGTGAAAAAATTCCCAGAATCCAGTGATTTGCAGCTCAAGGGTATATAAAAGCGATGGGCTGGCTATTCAAATCAATAGGAACTGAGCTTTTAGTCCAGAACTACTATACGAATACTAAGACTGATAGAAAACTGAACAAAGCCTGACACTCAAAATTAATGAAAACTTTCTATTTTAAATTTTGTTCTGAACTAAAAATTTATAAAAAAAGGGGAAGCAAGGGAACTCTAAAGATTGCTGTGAAGATAAATTCCTTAGGGTTTGTGAAGCAGATCAACACTACAGCTAAAGCATATAACAAAGGAGCACACAAGGAAATTAGTCATTTGGTACTCTGCGGGGTTTGGATGGCAAAGTAAATAAGGCTTAGGGGCATGTACCATATGATCTAGTACAAGCAAATGTTGAACAATTAACCCCATGGTGACCACTGTACATCTGTGTATAAGTGCATATATATAAGGCAGGGAGCCTGTGGGGGGGAAATAACCATCTAGGTGAATTGTCAATTAGAACCTTTCCAAGTGTAAATTCATTGAGGAGCTGAATAAAATTTCAACAAATTTCCCACATTATGACATTTGAAAACTTGATATTCTATTTTTCTTAATGTGTTTCTCTGGGGTGCAAAATACATATATCTAAATTTAGAGTCTGCTGATTGACTGAATTACTATTCAACATTATTTGATACACAGGAAATACTTTCCCTTTGGTTATGTTGCTTTTAAAGATATACAGGGAATATATATGTACTTGAACTATTTTGTTACATTATTTTAAATAATTGAAATAATTAAATTTAAGTATTTTAAGGTTTTTCTTCTGTGTACCCAAGTTAATTTTATTAACATCTTCTACTTAGGTACTAAGAATTTTTAATATGCTTTTTAATGTACCCAGTTAAATAATGTGACAACATAAAATTAGGCATTCCTCTTCCTACAGTTGATTCTGAAACAATTCACAATCAATAAGCGTAACTCTGTCTCATGTCTACCATAGAGCCGCAATGAAATTCAATCTGAAAGCCCAGATACTCAATTTCTGAACAGCTGAAGTGTAAGAATAGTAAGCAGATGACATCTGCTTTCCACAAAAATGGGACTTTTGAGAAGATACTCTCCTGCTTCTTCTATAGGTCATTTTGACATATAGCTTAATTCCTCAGCAACACTTTCAAAGGCATACTGAAACATCCTGAGCATACTCCAGACTACTTCAATGTTATGTCAGACCATGTACTGCTGAGCCTTGTCCTGGCCCGTCCCAACTATGGGACTTGCTACATGCCATATCAGTTTATAAAAGAAAGGTGCCTTGGAGCCCAAGACAAGTAACACTGCAAGCCGTACAAGTCACCAAATCCCCACAGATCTACACAAGCCCCAAGTGATGTGGAAAGACCTACCCTGAATTTTGTTACTGAGGTGAATTTCACTCCAAGAGGAAACATTGCTTAAAGCAGTGATGAGCAGAAAGATAGCTCTCAAAAGGATATTTTATAAAGGATACCAAATCCTTATTTTATTTACGAAACTTTTGCAATTTCTATCTTTAGATACTTGCTTATGTATTCATTTCCCCTTTCCTAAATCACATTTCAAAAACATTTTTCACAGGTTTTACTTGACAAATATACCTCCTCTGAAGTCTTGCTTCGCCCCTCAGGAACTACAACAAATGCTCATAACAGCACATTGCAAACTTTTAAAACTATTATTTAGATTGTTTGGGAGAAAAGTCTGGGTTATAAGAAACCTAATCATAGGCAGCCTTGGGGTGCGTTATGACTCTAGACTCGCTCCTGTAAAAGTCCAAGCTTCACTTCCAAGGAATGCAATAAACCAGAAACATCTAAATATACAAGGCAGCGGCATCTTCCCAACCAG
This sequence comes from Tringa tobata, assembly GCA_033628505.1. Lineage (NCBI taxonomy): Eukaryota > Metazoa > Chordata > Aves > Charadriiformes > Scolopacidae > Tringa > Tringa tobata. The sequence goes on from JAHREE010000567.1 coordinate 7,056,732, forward strand.
CATCAACACAGAAAGAAAAATGAAATCTACTCTTCAGTACATGAAGCAGCTAAGAAGCACTGTTTGGCTTTCATTCTGATACAGGTTCTGCTTCCAGCATTTCGTAAACCTTTGCTTCTACTTCTGTGCTACAGTCAAGTGAAAACTCAGGTTGTTACTAAAATGTCACTAAGCAGTATTTCTCTGGATATACATTTGAAAGCTCTGTCTAAAGATACAATTGATTCAGCTGACCTTTCCATATCTGTGAATACAGATATTCTAATGGCTAATGCAGGAAGCTACAGTATGTGTCACACCATACTTCTACTTGCTTTAACCTTCCAGTGCATGTGTGTTTTAAAGTAAAAAAAAAAAAAAGTCAGTACCAGAAAAATAAATGCACCCAAAAACTTTACAGTGAAAGCTATGAGACTTTTCATTTGCTTTCAGCTGAAAAGCACAGGTTAAAAGATTAAACTGAAGCTCCTCAGTAAGCTACTTGTAAAGGGACAAGAAGAACCTTACTAAATAAGTGTATATGCACTCCTAGCAGATGTCTATGCCAAAGAACGAAGATCAATTTACAGATTATACCTAAACCAACTTTAAATGAGGTAGCCCGGGCTTCCAAATCTCAGTAGCACAAATTTCCCACAGGTGTATTTATTCTGCTAGAGTGTAATTTATCTTGACTCAGTAAAGTCCCTATGAAATAAATGGTGCACCCTGTCAGGCAAAATGGTGGCCACTGTGCAAGGGACATTACAGCCTTTCCCTCTGTTTATGTATTTCCACAATTGTATTTCGACTAAGACATCATCTCTCTACTGTTTGCCCCATTTGATGGTAAAACTAACCCTGACTACAGTATGCAGAAAGCAGGAGAGGTATTAAGAAATAAAAGCAAGTCCCCTTCTAACCATGAAATGCTTCTTGTTTGACCTAGTAATCAGTGCTTAAGAAGACGCACATTTCAAAAACATTAGCACTGAAACATTATCAATCCACCAACATACTTCTATATACGGCTGTGGGCACGCTCCGGTTAGCTGATGGGGAAGCATTTTCTGTGTAAATGAATTGCTGCTTCCTGAGCTGTCAAATGTATAAAGCATACAAAGCAGCTAGAAACCATCCAATAATAGCATATTATCTCATAAACACAACCTTCATTAGGAACAACTCAGGAAAGCATTACACTGCGTGCAATTTAAATAGTGACTTTTTTGATAGAATAATAGAGGTTTGTCATCTCTATAACATGTAGGTAACAAAGAAGCTTTCAGTCCTAAAATGTCCCTTAGATAATTTAAATGCGTATAATTTTTACAGTAACAAATTAAAGCTTGGAGACTTGGAAATCCTGTCTGGTGAACAGGTTTAATAGTTTATGTAGATGGAGAAGGATTATGTGCCAAGGCAGGAAAGGAGAGGTTGACAGCTTTAACCCACCTTCACATTCTCAGAGTTTCAAAGCTGGTTCTGAGCCAATTCAGGCTTCTGCTTTATGCTATAATGTGTTATTCTCTATTGCCAAGAATAACTGGAAAGCAGCAGGCAAACCAATAAGATGGCAGACAGCAAGAGGATGGGCAGATCAGCCTTCTATGAGAGAACTATCTAATGGATAGGTATTCTCAAGGGAGATTTCTGCTTCTTTCCTGCATGGAAGAAGCAGAGAAAATGCAGGGCCAAGCATGAAATCAAGCATCAACTGTTGCAGTGGCATTTTGGAAATCAGAATACGGTTCTTCAGTTTCGTCCACAGTTTTTTAACTGAATCACAAAATTATTTCAGTGAAAAAATTTAATAGTCTGATCCTGCTCTCGGATAACTCAGCAGTAATGTTATTGTTTTTCTATATGGGGCAACCAATCAAAATTTTAGGTATTATTTTTCTCTGTTTATCCACCTCCAAAATGGTGTTCACCGAGGAAGAGTTCCCACATCGTCTTCCATGTATACTTCAGTGACTTGCATAAGTTTTCCTCCACAGCCTTAGTTTTCCCACTTCAAAAACCTATAATGATACTTTCCAACCTCAGTGGCACATCAATCCTGAGTACATACACAACTGGGATACACATAAGAAAATTAACCTTTGCCATGTACTATTCACTCGCTGGTGCTGAGTACAGCAGCAGAGCATCAATTTCACTAGGCCATTATCATATATTAAACATTAGTTGGTAGTCAGTGCTTCACAGGAAGATGCAAAACATTGCACAGTGAAACAACTGCATCAATCTCAGACTGTTACATGAACAGCTTCAGAAGGCAAACACTCGAAAATGTCCCTGAGAGACTAGAAAACCTTCCTTCCCCCAAAGCTGAAATTCCAGTCTGAAAAATATACTGGATTACTCTTCCCTGTGTATAATAGGATCAGTTAGGTTTTAGCCACCACATCTTGAAATATAAAAAATCCATCTTTTTGCTAAAAAGCAAGTGTGAGAAAGGTTTCGGGATTAAGGAAAATCAGGCTGCTATCTAAAACTGTCTGCAGCTTCTGTGGACCTCCCCGAGCTCAGTCCAAGGGAGAGTCATGGAATTGTAGCTGGAGCATCCCGTCTCACCCGGGGTGACAGCCTAGCTTATAGAGTCCACAGTTCAATCCACGCTAAAGCTCATACTTTACAATCCATGTTTCTTTCTTCATTGTTTTTCTTAAATCTGCAACAAATGCCACAGAACATCCTCACTTTTCAGCATGAAAGCATAATAGTCAGATGGAATAATGTTCCATCTTGGGCCAATGGTACACTCATAGCTTTGTAACTTTTGAGGCAGTAGGTGGTCCATTCCAGAGGGCAGCACAGGTTGCATGGACTCTCAGTGGGCCATAAAACATTGATATCCAAGTGTAGGTGGCCCCAAGATCTCAGATCTTATTAATCATCATATTGTTCATAGAAAAGTTTTGTTGGAGCATTTCAAAGGGTCTCTTCAATTTACTAAATTATTTTCACCCTCTGACACTAGAACAAACAGATTCATGTTACTAAGGAAACCTGTCTGTGCAAGTGCCTAGATAAGAAAATAGCAAAAAAAAAAATCCCTAAATCCGTGTTAATAAGGTTATTTTCTCTCATAATATTTGTGGCATACACTAGAAGCATGACTATATTGTTATAAAGGCACTCACTTGGTTGACCTACATAACTCATTCATGGCTTTGCTGCTTATGAATCTTTGATACATCTATCCAAAAGAGATGTCAGTAAAACATTTACACCACACCTTGCTATCCAATGCTCTGTTTTTATGATAAATGCAAGTTGTACCTTAAGTAGCCAGAATTTCAATACATGAGCTTTTCAATACTGAATTAAATTTCTGCCACTATCTTATACAAGGTAACTGCAAAATCCTAAAACAGGGACAGAGTATAATAAATCTCAAACATTCCTTAGGCAAATGCATAAGTATGTAATGGGGATCAAAGCTGAATATATAAATCCAAGATGTGAAAAAGAATGAAATATGTTCAAAGTGTCTAAAATTACTGGCAATCTACCTGTCTAATGTCAGACTACCAAACAAAAGATAAAGAAGGCATATAAGGGAGAAAATAATCTTTTCATAATACAGGGGAGAAAAAAATTAAACCAAAAATCCCCTAAACAAAACCCCATGTGTACAATGTTCTTAATATGCCAGAGCCTATCTATGCATCTATCAATCAATGTATGTATAGGGAAATATGTACCAAGAACCAACTAAAACACTAACATATAGAGATAAAACATCAGTATATATTTACAGCAGAATACTGATATACAATGATGTATCTGTATGTACGGAGACATAAATAGGTTTGTAGGCAGAGTAAAATATATTTTATTAGGATAAATGTTATAATTGATAAAACAATCAAGCATTCATGCACAGAAATCCTTCTTTGGGCATTACAGATGGTATAAATTTGCAACTGTATCAGCTGATCTAAAAAAGGGTAATAATACTACCTAAAAACCTGTTTTGATTGTGTTTATAGCAACTTTGTTGCTATATAAAATATCATTACCTCTACCTAGACATGTCTAACATTTTTCTTTGATTAAATACAGTTATTAGGATTTGATGAAAACTGCGTTAATTGAACAGTCCCTTCAGTCACTGAAATTATTACTCAATTTCTCAACAAAACTCAACAAGAAAAACCTTCTAAACCATATCTCAATGAAAATCACCTCTTTGTCAGGATATACA